>OV651819.1:38345957-38820957 GCA_927349885.1 Psylliodes chrysocephalus | reverse complement strand
AAGTGTTTTATAAGGGTCTCCCATCCTGAACCACATATACGGCTCAGGTTTGTTCGGATGGTTCAGGATATTACTGTCGAATATAGACGATTGGTTCAAGAAGATACTAAGGCGCTATATATATATATATATATATATATATATATATATATATATTTATATACATTATATATTGGCATTGACAGAATATTTTATGTTATTAGCATTTTTTAATCAACTTTTAAAGTTAAATAAATCCAGATTGAAGTTAATAAAAATCTTTAAACTGTAATTACTCAAATCTTGTAATTTTGAAATACCCCTGTTCGTCTTGTTAACGACGTGTTATGATAGACGATGAAAATTGAAAATCGACTTCAGACAAATTAGATTGCAAAAAAAAGGTAATTAATCTGTACAAACACTATCTTACTGTCGTTAAGTTTGTTTATCAAGCTGACATACCCAATGTATTAAGTAGGTGAGATAAGCCAGTTCTGGACCAAGGTCAGAGGTACAGAGAGAGGTAATTGGGTAATCAGTAATTATTCTGAGTACCCACCCTCACCCTTCGCGCAATTAGCAAGTACCTCCCAATTACTATCATGAACTGTATATAATAAGTGTAATTGCATAGTGTAATTGCGTAGTCAGGGCCAACAAGAGGAGGAGGGGGTACCCGGGACTAATTCCCGGGGCCCGGGCTCAAGTGTGAGCCCGGCAGCGGTATAAGGTGGACCAGGTAACTTTGGCGAGGACGTTCTTTACGCCTTTAGAAGTTCGGCACAAGAGGGGGGAAGCTTTTGCTTGGACCTTTTTTTTAAAGAGATTCAGGAAAGAGAATGAGAAGTTTTTGTAGATTTTTTTAGAGAAATTGAAGTAAAGAGGAGAAGTTTCAGCTTTAAAGACTTTTTTTTAAGAGAAATTGAAATAAAGAGGAGGAGAAGCTTTAGCTTGAAGACCTTTCTGTTTTTTAGAAATGTTTTATGAAATTGTCGCGGGGTCCGACCTTGTAGAATTGTCCCGGGGTCCGACCTGGCTCTCGGCGGCCCTGTGCGTAGTGTAATGGTACCTCTCATTACTCCATATACATAGAGGTGTAAGTACCTCTCAGAGAGTATTTAGTATGTATATCTTGGTAGTGTGTAGCAAGCATAGTAAGCACCCATACTCATCGAAGTGTTAGTACCTCTTAGATAGTAATTACTATGTATATCATGTTTAGCCTAAGTACATCCCAGTGATTACTATTGTAGCATAGGGAAAGTAAGTCCATGTCTAAACATATCCTTAACTCTCAACCGCCATTGCTTGAGTGAAAAGTGAAGCGCTAGTTTTCAGCAGACACGCGCGACGTAAACATTGGTGGAAGGGGTAGAACCCCACCCTTAGCGCATCTTCAGACTTGTGTATTATGAATAGTGGAGGAAAGCATAGGAGAGGTTGCAATTTTTAGAAAGGGTACATAGTAGCGCCCATATCAAAATTAAATCAGTTTAAAATTGTAAGCTTTAAGCGTGTTTAGGAGTTCCAACTAATAACCAAGTATAGTGTTGTGTGTTATACAGGTAAAAAAATATTTGTTGTATTTTACCATGGCTCAAGCTCAGATAGATATGCTAATACGTTAATTGGTGAATGGCTGTGATATTGGATCAGCGGGAATTAAAGTCATTAGTTGTAGGTTAACTTTATATTATAAGGGTGACGCGATATGGTAAATGTTTACTTATTCATTTAATTGATCGGCTTTCACTTGAGCTTTTCCAGTGTTGGTTGCCGAAGAGCATTTTTAAAATAATATCGCCTGACATCATTGCTACGATTAATGCTGCTACCGGCCAATATGCGCCGTGTTATGGATCAACTACTAGATCCCATATAAGATTCGATTTAGTTGGCCAGCAATCAATTAATTCATCTGTTGTATAGCCACTGTAAATATTTTTTACTTTTAATTACAGTATATAGTATACACATTATTTCATTAATAATTTCTACAATTTTATTGTAAGTATAACTTGACCTATATTTATCCCTTTAATAACGGCTATACAGGGTGTACCAATAAAAACTCCCGGGCCGGATATTTTGGTAAGTAATAGAGATATTTTAATTCTGTAAGAGCCAGTTCATAGAGCGCTAAGAGAGCTTCAGTTAAGATATAAATTAATTTTAAATAGGTCAATATGTAGATGGCGCTGCGCTCAATATATTTTTTCGATGGAAGGATCTTTCTTATATAACGCATCTTGTAAAAAATGCGTTTTTAAGCAGATTTTGTTCTATAAACTAATTCTATAAATCTAGCCATTTTTTACTTTTCTATCTGTATACAGATATAAGGAAAGTATAGGAATCATGATTTTTTTCGACCTCGAGTTTTCGACGGATTTTTACGTTTTGAGGTGCCCTGAATCCGTTTTGACTATTTTCGCGATGAGGTGTGTGTGTGTGTGTGTGTGTGTGTGTGTGTGTGTGTGTGTGTGTGTGTGTGTGTGTGTGTGTGTGTGTGTGTGTGTGTGTGTGTGTGTGTGTGTGTGTGTGTGGTGTGTGTGTGTGTGTGTGTGTGTGTGTGTGTGTGTGTGTGTGTGTGTGTGTGTGTGTGTGTGTGTGTGTGTGTGTGTGTGTGTGTGTGTGTGTGTGTGTGTGTGTGTGTGTGTGTGGTGTGTGTGTGTGTGTGTGTGTGTGTGTGTGTGTGTGTGTGTGTGTGTGTGTGTGTGTGTGTGGTGTGTGTGTGTGTGTGTGTGTGTGTGTGTGTGTGTATGTGTGTGTGTGTGTGTGTGTGTGTGTGTGTCTGTGTGTCTGTGTGTCTGTGTGTGTCTGTGTGTGTCTGTGTGTGTCTGTGTGTGTCTGTGTCTGTGTGTGTCTGTGTCTGTGTGTGTGTGTCGCATAACTCATGAACCGATACACAGAAAAACACCAAATTTTAAACTTAAGCTTTGATCTAGCGTCCAATGAGCTGATTAGATGTTGGGCAGAGTCTGAACATCTGGAGGGGTACTTTATAGGTGGTCATTTTTATATTTTATGGAATATATCTGTTATTTACGTTTGGAGAAGTAAATTCTTCAAATAAAAGTTACTTCTTATATTATTATCTAAATTTTTTATTCTATACAAAATTTTCCTAAAAAAAATATTTTTTTTATAAAAATTGTTCAAACAAGTTCAAAGTTATTTGTAATATAATTTCTATTCCTTACATAATTTCTCTAAAATGGACCGTATTCGAGATATTTGAGAAAATGTGTAAATTTCGAAATTTGAAGAAAACTCAAAAACGGATAAAGAAAAAAACATTAAATTTTAAACTTAAGTTTTATTTCGGTCTGACGTGACATGATCAGATTTTGGACAAAGTTGGAACATCTGGGGGTACTTTATGGGAGGCCGTTTTTATATTTTATGGAATATATCTGTTATTTATGTTTGGAGAAAAAAAATAGTTTAAATAAAAGTTACTTCTAATATTATTATCTATAATTTTTGTTTTATGTCAAAATTTCCTGAAATGGTCCGTATTCGAGAAATTTGACAAAATGTGCAAAATTCTGATTTTTATGAAAATTGTTGAAATAAAAGTTGTTTGCGATATCGATCTCTATAATTTTTGTTTATACATGATTTTTCTAAAATGGACCGTAATGGAAAAATTGTAGGAAAAGTGCTAAATTTAAATTTTTTAGTATTTTCGTTTTCAATGAATATCTATAGAAAATTTTTTCGAGGTAGATGTATGTGGAAAATGTATATATTTAGTTTATTCTCTAAACATTTATAGAGATGCTGCAATAGGTTGTACAAAATAACCGGAAAAAGCCTGTAATAACTAGATAGGAAAGTCATGTGTTGGACACATGAGATTTTTATATATAGAGTGAGTCACTCAAAACAGTTTTATCCTGTTTTTCAGCATTATTCATTGGATTTTAAGAAAATGCTAAAACAGTTATTCCAAATTCCATGTTATTCCAAATTAAAAACATTTTTACAATACAGACATCTGTCATGTGTCAACCCCCTCCCTTGCACTTCTCCAACACCTTAATTTTAAATAGGTAATGTACCATGTATGGCACATCATTGAAAATGTAATTTAATGGAGAATTCAGAAATATTTCTTTATATTGCGTTTCTTAAATTTTATCGCCCTCTAGCGGGATAAAAATACTACGTGTTATAGTGTGACACAACAATGTGTAGTATATCATTAAAAAGGTAATTTTATAGGGAATTTAGAAATATGACTGTTCATTGCGATACTTTTAATTGTACCGCCCTCTATCGGGATAAAAAACTGTACGTATTATAAAGTGTGACACCTTATTTGAAAGCAAATTTAATTACTAATTCAACGCACTACATAACATTAATATAAATATCCTCCATATTGCACTTGCAACAATTTGAAAATTATTGATGCATTATTTTAAACATTATTTTGTTGTAAGTGAAATATGAAAATATTTATATTAATGTTATGTGGTGCATTGAATTAGTAATTAAATTAGCTTTCAAATGAAGTGTCACACTTTATAATACATTACAGATGTTTTATCCCGATAGAGGGCGCTAAAATTTAAAATATCGCAATAAACTGTCATATTTCTGACTTCCCCATAAAATTACCTTTTCAATGATGTGCCGTACATGATACATTCCTTATTTAAAATTAAGGGATTGGAGAAGTAGAATGGAGGAGGTTAACATATGACAGATGTCTGTATTGAAAAAATGTGTTCAATTGGGAATAAAAATCGATTTGTTTTAGCATTTTTAAAAATCCAATGATTAATGCCGAAAAACAGGATGAAACTATTTTGAGTGACCCACTCTGTATATCAAAAATGGCTAGATTTATCGAATTAGTTTATAGAACAAAATCTGCTTAAAAATGCATTTTTTACAAGATGCGTTAAATAGCAAAGATCCTCCCATCGAAAAAAATATATTGAGTGCAGCGCCATCTACCTATTGACCTATTTAAAATTAATTAATATCTAAAACTAAAGCCCTCTTAGCGCTCTATGAACTGGCTTTTACAGAATTAAAATATCTCTATTACTTACCAAAATATCCGGCCTGGGAGTTTTTATTGGTCTGTATATTGTTTCAGATTTATTCGATATGTGGATGATGTATTCCGCTGAGCACTGGCCTAAAGCCATCGACTTAAAATCAACAATAAGTAGACTTGGAAGGGAGCTGGACGCGTTGGCGATGGATGATGGATGCATTACACTCCACCAATTATTACGATGCTGACGTATGGCCGTTTTCAGAAGCTGTAGCCTATCAAAATGCAAGGTATGAGAAATACAGTGAAGGCAGCAGCCTTTACCTCGAATATGGGACATGTGAGATGGACTTGTACACGTTTTCTAAAAAGATGGTTACCCTAGGTGTGAATATCTTGGTAGATATCTTACCATACATAACCCCTGAAATAAGGAGCTAACATAGTTTGGATGAATAACCGCAGATAGATGATAAAATCGATTAGGGATTACTTATGTATCTATATGTGTAAATAATATATCCATAGGTGTAATTAAAATACAAATACAACAGTATACATAGTAACAGTATAATTTCAAATGTATTGAAGTATATGAATTACAGCGGCATATATTCAGTGTGTACAGTGCCATCTAATGCATTATAACTTATAAGAGCTTAATGGATAATAAGTGCATATGCTTTAGTGTTGATGGGAAACCGCATTTTACGTGTTTCGAATTCAACCTTAATATCCACAGTTGAAGATTTGATTGGTTTTGGATACATACTGCAATAGAGGATTTTTTCTAAACTCAGCAAGACTTAACAGTGGTTGAGGATTTTCTTTTTTATAGTAACTTCTCTGAAAATCTTCGTAAGCATAATAAGCAAGAGTATCCAACTTTTTCCCCAACATCTAAATTCCATCGCTCTATTGGGTAAACTTCGGAATTTATAGACATAATCTGATATTGCTTATATCACCAGCCGTAAACACCGTCACAATCTTCTTGCCTATTCTCAGTAAAATTGGTATTTTGAAATCCAATAATTACATATCTAGGTCGTTCCATGGATGTGGTGGTTTTAATCGCCCATATGTCGTGAGAAGTTTGTCTTAGAGTAGGTAATTCATAAAGATCCCATTTATGGTGAGGTATTTTAATGGATTGCAAATTTTTGTCATTAATTTTTTTATACATAAGAACGTCCGCATCATTTTCTGGAATAATATGTTTGACTATCCAATCCATTTTAGGGATAGTTATGTTCGTTTCGACCTCGCCCATATAGCGATTTTCGAATTATCGGGCAAATATAAGCGTCATCTCATGCTTAACACCTATTATCCCTTTCTTGTAAGATTCAGCAAAACCAAATAGATGTTTTAATAAGAGTCTACCTGTAAATATATTAATCGTTGAATCAACCAAAACTTGATTATCTTCACTGAGGCCCCAACCTAATGAGTTTGCATGTTTTTCACCATATGATACCATATTTTTTATTGCTGTCGTTATAATAGGTTTTCGACATTCGGAAATCTTTTATCCACCCATTTTATATCTAATTTTATCAAATAGACCAGGAATAGCGTTGTTGGAAAAATAGCACTTTTTAGCAGCATATTTAGGTTTAAATGTTCCCTGTAGTATATTGATGTAACTATCCAAAATTTTGAGATTTCATATTATTGATCGTAAAGGTGATTCTATCAGCACATCTTCTGATTGAGTTATCGATGACCGGTTTTTCAAATACGTTCAACATCTCATTTCTTACATAAACAGCCATGATTTAATATCTTATATGCACACCAATAGATTGAAGAAACGTATAATCTTTATTAGACAACTGAAGTCTTCTTCGCTTTACTGTTTTTCCTTTTATTTCTATTTATATGATGATTTAAATGGCCGCTAGTTGAATATCGTGGTTTGAAGCAGAATCCCATATTAGTTTATCTCCTTTAATTCGAGTGTGATATTGATAGTTTCCCCTCCAAAGTCAATCGGCTCACCATTTTCATCTACAACTAGGATAGTAATGTTGTCGAAGTATTGTCGACCGCCAGGTATGACGGATTGGTAAATATTGTTATGAGGTTCCTTCGTCATTTTGTATCCCGGCTCAATATCTATATCAAATAAAAATAGGGTGTGGGCTTCTTCTCCATTTATATAGGAACAATAAATAATATTACAATCCAATCGAACAAGGCCGAAGTTCATAAGATTGATCGGCTTTGTAGATACAAAAGCCTTCATTTGGCGGGTACTTCATATTAGCGAATCCTAAGAGGCTAGATAAACTTTATTTATAATTTATTTATAACGTATTAACTAATTTATATAATACTTAGGCACTATTATAACTCACAATGCTAATTTATTTATTACAATTTATCTTTATTTGAAACTGCCCGTCCGTCGAAAACTCGCGCTATTTATATAAAGCCAGCTCTGTACCAGTAGTTTCTAGACGATCTCGAATGTCCAAGAACGCCATCTCTATGATACAATTGCCACGTATCGTTTTTTACTGGTAGCTTCTCGAAGCATTGCGTTTGTCTCTATATGGCCAGTGCTAGACTTTATACTGCGGATAAATAGTAAACAACGCACAGGGTTGGCTTTGCGCGACAATACAAATATTGTAGAAATAAATTTCATTTCTTGTGAGTTATGATAAATTAACTCAATTAATTAATCTTTTGATGCAACTCGCTTTAAAATTTGCCCATCTTTATTTTTCAATGGAATTATTGCGCCTTTCAAGTGCAAATTTAGTGTAAATTTAATTAGTAATAGGTGTAAGTAAATTATAAATAAACTGTTTTAAATAAATACACTATTTTTAAATTAAACAGTCGCTACAATAAAGTGGATTTCGAAATAACAATATTTCCATTTAAAATTTCACTAACAAGCGTTCATATACCCTAGTTAATTTTCTTCCTACTTTCCATAGCTAAATATAGTAGGAGTTCTTATCTTGCCGATTAATGAATGTAGGTATAAATTTTCCGCTATTTTTATTTAGTGTGTTATCAAGCTTAAAGGTTCAAAACATCTACATTTATTTTTTGCATGCTGATCTGATATGTATGCAGATCTACGCTAATATAGCGTGACAATAAGAAATTAAAAGAATATCTACTATTAACTGATAATCTTTCGAACTAGACCATAAAAATTATTTCGTATGATCTGATATGTACGGATTAAATAAATAACTAATTTCAAAAAATGGGCGACAATAAAGTTTTATATCTTATTTAGTTTCTTTCTAGTTTTTGCCATGGGCAGCGCAATCGAGAGAAAAAAAGTGGAAATGTTTCAGTATCATCAATTTTTTTGTGAATTTTCTAAATAAAAATGTAATGTCATTTTAGTTATTGTTAAACCACCGATTTTTTTGCACTAATTTTATTGTGTGCATGAACTACGACGTTAATTTATTGCCTACATAATAATATATTTTAGTTATATCTTATTTTAAATCTAAATAATATATACATATTCTAAATTTGACAATTTATAGTCTGAAAATATTACTCCCTCTTGCACTCTCTCTGAATTATGAGTACTCCCTCGAAAATTTTAAATAAGAAAGGGGGTCGTGTAGTACCTTGTTTCAAATGGCTTTTAATTACTTCTTCCAAGGAATATAGTTTTTTAAAATGGGTGCAATCATAACAAAAAAAAAAAATTTAAAAATGTAAAATTATTGTAATGTCTCCACCGTTACGTAGATTGCAAATTGAGATTCAAGAATGATATAACGAAAAGATAATAAAGCTTATTTTCGACCAAAGAAGTTACTTAAATACTGATGATCAAAAACCCTTTGTGGCTCCCTGGTTTGATCTCATTTGAACCCTTAGACCCAATATAAAGAGAGGACTCGTAACGTAGCAGGAAATCGTATTTGATTTTGACACCAAATGCTATTTGACCAGAGGCGTAACATGTTGAAAATAAAACAATGAACTTATTTATGTTATTAGTACTTTATTGATCTTTTTAGATATAAAGCAAGTTCAAAGCGTAAAAATAAATGGAGAACAATAAATAAGGCACAAGAAAAATATATACAGGGTGTCCCGAAATTAGACGGTCATATTTTAAAAGCGTAATCTACATCCTAAAATAGGATTAAAAGTTTATATAAACATAGGTCCAAAAACGTTACGTTTTCTAGATACAGGGTGTTACAAGTGAAGTCCTGATGGCACATTTTTGTAAATATTTTCTAAAATTTCTTTAGTCACCGGTTTTCCAAAGTCAAAACAAAATTAAATTTCTGATTCCACAGGCATACTAATTATTATTTTTACACTTTTGAATAAGATAACATCAACTTATCATGAAATTTTCAAATGCTTTTCTCTTGAAAATAGTGCGTCCTAGCGAGATGCAATAACAGTAGCTTTATTATAAAAAAAAACATTGGTTTTCCAAATTTTATAGTCAAAAATGTTAAAAACTGTCAACAAAAAAAAACTTAGGGCAATTTTACCCTAAGTGGTCCCTAATTTACCCACCTGTGAAAATGATCTAAAACTGGGGTTTATGCCCTTAAATAGAGCGTAAAAAGGTAAGCATTTATACCAAATTTCACTTAGTTATCTTTAAACGTTTAGAAAATATTTTCAAAAGTGTGTCATCAGGACTTCACTTTTAACACCCTGTATCTCGGAAAAGGAACGTTTTCAGACCTATGTTTATATGAACTTTGACTCCTATTTTAGGATGTAGATTACGCTGTTAAAATAATTTCTGGACACACTGTATATATACAACGATATTAAAAATTCCTTCGGTATAAATATACAACTCAACAGAGGCTACAAATTAAAATTAGTTTTATATATACAGAATTAATTTAATAAATATTTCCTATTCCCATCTTTGATAATTAATTAATAACTTAGCAAAAATCAAGTAGAGAGATAAGTAATTTTATAGTGTATCCATAGACTATTTTAGAAAAACTTTAAAAAAACTGTTATTTGCAAAACAAAACTAGTATCGAAAGTTACCCATGTACCGGACCCTAGGTCTCTCCCTTTTTTACTTTCCTATCTGTATACAGATATAAGGATAGTATAGGAATCATGATTTTTTCGTGTGTGTGTGTGTGTGTGTGTGTGTGTGTGTGTGTGTGTGTGTGTGTGTGTGTGTGTGTGTGTGTGTGTGTGTGTGTGTGTGTGTGTGTGTGTGTGTGTGTGTGTGTGTGTGTGTGTGTGTGTGTGTGTGTGTGTGTGTGTGTGTGTGTGTGTGTGTGTGTGTGTGTGTGTGTGTGTGTGTGTGTGTGTGTGTGTGTGTGTGTGTGTGTGTGTGTGTGTGTGTGTGTGTGTGTGTGTGTGTGTGTGTGTGTGTGTGTGTGTGTGTGTGTGTGTGTGTGTGTGTGTGTGTGTGTGTGTGTGTGTGTGTGTGTGTGTGTGTGTGTGTGTGTGTGTGTGTGTGTGTGTGTGTGTGTGTGTGTGTGTGTGTGTGTGTGTGTGTGTGTGTGTGTGTGTGTGTGTGTGTGTGTGTGTGTGTGTGTGTGTGTGTGTGTGTGTGTGTGTGTGTGTGTGTGTGTGTGTGTGTGTGTGTGTGTGTGTGTGTGTGTGTGTGTGTGTGTGTGTGTGTGTGTGTGTGTGTGTGTGTGTGTGTGTGTGTGTGTGTGTGTGTGTGTGTGTGTGTGTGTGTGTGTGTGTGTGTGTGTGTGTGTGTGTGTGTGTGTGTGTGTGTGTGTGTGTGTGTGTGTGTGTGTGTGTGTGTGTGTGTGTGTGTGTGTGTGTGTGTGTGTGTGTGTGTGTGTGTGTGTGTGTGTTTTTTTTTTTGATATGTGATTCGTAATAAACCAAGTAAAAATATGTGCTGAGAGACAAAACAATGTTTCTCAAAAGTTGGTAAACTTAATAGTTAAATAGGAATTTGATATAGTAGTTTAATTTTAAATGATATTTTGAAAACTGTTCCCTCTGTACCGGATACCAATATCTTTCCAATATTGGATAGTATATTCTGACTTATAAAACTGGTGAATAATTATAGACAAGTTTGTATTTATATTTGTAAAACTTAACGGTTGCTACACTTACTCTGAACTGATCAGACATAACATTATTAACTGGTTACTGCTTCATTCCACATTCCCTTTCATAAATAATGGCAATAATAGGAACTATCCACTTCGAATTTTCTATTTACTATCCGGTACTGGACTAACGCAAAAAGTCAGCACCACGTGCTATTTACAAATATTTACTAATAATTTTACTATTTTTTGGGTATTAATGTAACCACAAATGATGAGAAATGTTTGGTAACCTATCAAAAAATTAATAAATTTACTTTTATGCAACACAAAAAATAGAGTAAAGTTAGTAGGGGAAATAAAAAAACGACCTATGCACTTAAGCACAAATAACTCGACATTAGCACAAATATATTGACTAGTGGCGGCGAAATGATTCTGTGTAGGAACGAGTCAACCGGTATTGTCCGGTACTGGGCACTGTCCGGCGCTGAGACAACTTCCCCTATGATTATTTAATTTTGATTTTTGATTTTTTTATATATTATTAAAATAGAATTATATTTTTGACTTCAGTGGCATTATAGAACTGTATTTTAGTTTGTTTTTCAAAGGAAACTGTGGGCAGTACATAAGAATCGGTTTTTGAACATAATACTGTACCATTTATTCACAGTTTATTAATGTAAAATATATCTGTAATCATCTTTTTGTTATGACTGATAATTTTTTTGTGTCATCGGTATTAACTTTTTTGGTTATTAGCCTCTGGTTCTGTGTAGTTTTTGTTACTGTTTCCCAGCGCCACTTTGGAAACAGTACTATTAATTAATTCCCAACAGTGAATGGTCGAGTGGGGAATCCTATCCATTCTTTAGAATCAGGGCATAAACAATAGTCCCAAACACACGATCCTCCCCCAGTTTGTGGCATAATATCGTTAAATTGTTTATATTATTGGGTAAATAGTTATTAATATAGGTAATTTGATAAAGAACTTACTTGATAAGAAGCAGAAGAAGGAAGAACAGCGAACTGTGGTTCAGCTGCAGGTTTGGGAACCGTCAACAGCTTTTGACTAACCGGTGTTTTAGCGGGACTCTTTGGTTTTTGATAGCCGGTCATCAGCTGGATGCCGGGAATGGCGGGCGGGAAGATGGAAGTCTGAGAGGCGATCCGGGGCAGTTCCATGGCGACGGTTTCGGAGGGCCATCGGCGAGAGGCATAGCATCACGAAGACGTCCCGTAGCGCCTCCGCGAAGATCAGAAGAGGGCGAAGGACGGTGCGAGCGGCGACATCCGCGATGATCTGAGATTCTGAGGTGGTTGGTTGAGAACGGAATTGCGAAACGGCGGAGCACCGTGTGCTGCGCCCTGGTGCTCTGCGCGATGCCGCAAACGGCGTTGCCGCTTTTATATGGATGATGTAAAATAAGGAATTTCGTGCCGCATTAAGTCTATTATAATTTTCAGGGGTCAGGTCAAGTGATTACATATACAGTGGACTCTACAAATAAAATAGGGTTATAGCCGAAAAAATATAAGGTATTGAGCGAGGGATAAACCACTAAGGTTAAAACGTACCCATACTTATTTCGAAAATCATTAAAAATTTGAAGGATTTCGAAGAAATCATTCTTGATTTTTCCTTGCAATGATATCTTAATCACGAACTATCATTGAGTTCGAACATGACGTAGTGTGGGGCGGAATATGACTGTTATCTGTTATCGCAATTAACAGTTTAAAAGTATTTTTTATGTGTTGTTTTGGATACCTCAAATTCGCAAAAGCCATGCCACCGCACCACAATACGTCACCGTGACGTAGTATCAATTTGCGTAACATCATACCTATTATCATGACTTCATGTAGGTATGAGAGTATAAGTCGTATAATTATTTCATTCAGTGGCGACTTGTCCTAATGGGCCAAAGGGCCATGGCACTAGCGCAAAATATGTCGGTCAATATTTATTTTTTATTTTAGTTCAATAATTCTTACCTTTATGGGGTCAAATGGATACACGATGCATACTTATATAAATTATTTATTATTATGTAATTTGATGCCGACGAAAAAATTCGAGTTATGTTATTCCACAGAAGAGAGAACATGTTATTCCCAGACACATAGTTCAAGCGACTGATTCAACTCACTGGACTATATTCCTTTCCGAGCACAACAACGGCCCAGTCGCTAGCATAGCGATCATAAGAGGTAGGGTAGTGAAGATGCTATGTATTCTAAAAATGACATCAGTGAGTGCGATTACGTTGACGTAAGTGTAGCATCAATATGGCTGCATACCAAGTCCAGACTAGCTGCTTTTTTCATTCTAGATAGAATACCCAAGTATTGATTTTTTTATTTTAGGCGAAAACTGACATAAACAATTTTATTAGAATAATATAATTTTCGGCTGTACATTTAGATTTAGAGAATTTTGTTTCAAAACATTAAAAAAATCTGCTTTTGAAAAAGTATAATTTAAACAAAAACTGGAAATTCAAACTGAAAGAAGATTGGTTGTTATTGCACATTTTACAGCAATAGTTGAACACTTTTTTTTCATAAAAAATATTTTCCTCAAAAAAAGGAATTTTTGGGTAGAAAGTGTTTTTTATTTTATGGCTTAGGTGTATACACCTAATATGCCAGTCTCAGTTTGTGTTTGATATTCATTCATGTGTGTTCTGTGTAGGCTTTGTTACTGTTTTCTAATGCCACTTCAGGAACAGCACTGTTAATTATAACCCAACAGAGAATGGTCGACGTGGGGAATCTTACGCAAGCCCAGACTCTACTACTGAGTCACCTACCTCCGTAAAAAGAGTTACTGTAAAAAAATGTAAAAATAGTATTGAGTGAAAACGGACAATCCACTCAAGTTCTACAATAGGTATATTTGTTCTACTACCCACTAACCAAAATGACGAAATTTTAAAAATTAATTTAGAGATTTTTAAGATGAAATAACTAGTACTTAAAAAATATTTTAATTTTTAAAGTTAATCTCATAGATTTGAACACCGGAGCATTCGTATAGGAACTTCGTACGCTATCTCTGTGTTAACAAAACAAACAAGATTTTTTTTTAGATAGTTTTATTGGAATTTACGATTTATTTGTAAATATAGGGGAATATCTTGTGGAATGCTATTATTTGTGGATTCTTTACAAGAATCACTCGTTTTTAAATATACCTATTTAATCTCAATAACTAAAAAAATATACTGACAATTAGTTTGACAGAATTATCACTCATTTAAATAAATAAAATTATATTTATTTGGTAAATAAATGTTTTATGCTAATTTAGCATATACTTTCTAATGTTTATTTATTACTGTCAATGATAAAAACCATTATTTAATCCAATTCGGAAAACATATCAACATTTATTTTATTATCGCTATGTACTCTGTTACCACTGAAATGCTACACGACCTAATCAAAAATCTGATGTGCCCAACACATGACTTTCCTATCTAGTTATTATAGGCTTTTTCCGGTTATTTTGTACACCTTATTGCAGCATCTCTATAAATGTTTAAAGGATAAACTAAATATATACATTGTCCACATACATCTACCTCGAAACATTTTTCTATAGATATTCATGGAAAACGAAAATACTGAAAAATTTAAATTTCCTACAATTTTTTCATTACGGTCCATTTTAGAAAAATCATCTATAAACAAAAATTATAGAGATCGATATCGCAAACAACTTTTATTTCAAAAACTTTCGTAAAAATCAGAATTTTGCACATTTTGTCAAATTTGTCGAATACGGACCATTTCAGGAAATTTTTACGTAAACCAAAAATTATAGATAATAATATTAGAAGTAACTTTTATTTGAACAATTTTTTTCTCCAAACATTAATAACAGATATATTCCATAAAATATAAAATAGTCAAAACGGATTCAGGGGACCTCAAAACGTAAAAATCCGTCGAAAACTCGAGGTCGAAAAAAATCATGATTCCTATACTTTCCTTATATCTGTATACAGATAGGAAAGTAAAAAGTGGTTATTTTTTTCACTTAATGTTTTAGTGTGTTAATTTGTGGAAACTTAGTGTCTCCATCAAACTCCTCAATTTCAACAAATATTGGTGGGTTCAACACCTAATTACTAATTATTGGAAATATTGGTGGTTACAGACCTAGATTATTTAAAATTTTGGTGGATACACCATGTATTATATAACATTTTGGTGGTTAATATTATAGGTTTGTTCTAACAACGATAGACAACCTGTCGGGGCTTGGCACTTAACTCGGATCTTGGTTATGTTGGAGCACATGTTTAATAAATTTAACAGATACACATTATTCAATAATAAACCAGAAAATAAAATAATTGATAATTAACAAAAACTATGAAAACTGAACTCGATTGACAAATATACATTTCTAAAACACTGAAAGTTTTTTACTGATTCTTTACCGAGACCTATTGTGAACCCCAATATTTTGGTAACAAGCCGCCACTGCTCAGAATTGATATCTACAATTCACATTCTACCAAAGAGGTTAGAATCTAAGCATTCTACCTAATTCTACCCAAATAATTTCAAAGCAGACAACATTATAAAGTTAAAGTGAGCATATAGTTTCAGTCTCGAACAAATATTTCTGATATTGTCACAAATCCCAAAAGCAATAAATAATAATTATAACCCTTAGGGCCAATCTTTTCACCTCTGAGTAAAGTTAAAAGTAACTACTTGCTGATTAAACTATAGGGCTATTCTATGTTAATCTGTCAAGTAAACCTACATGGAACTAACTTTACTCAGAGGTGAAAAGATCGGCCCAAGAAATTGAATTCAACTAAATCAAACAAAATTATTTTATTTTCAATTTAATTTTTGTTCATTAGTCATAACGATTTAAAAAGCTATTTTAAAATCCTGCTAACTTGCCAATAGACATAAAAAAATGTAAACGAATTGATATTGCTCAATTTCAAAACACAAGAATCTATCTTTAAAGAGTTCAAAAAACTAGGAATCTTCAGGGTCGCTCGATAACGGGACATCCAAGAAGCTGGGCTTAAAAAGAAGACTCCACTGCGGTATATAAAATAGGGTAGTAATATAATTAAGGAAAGTAAACACTCATTTTATAACATTAATATTCCGTAAAACGATAACGTTTTTTGTGTCTTTTGGAAGATAATGACGTTCCTGTAGCCTATTAGATGATGTGCTAAAGGGTACCCAAACATTTTTAGAATAACGAGTTAATTGTAAAAAAATTGACGAGGTGTGATTGGATAAGGTGAATCGTCGGTGAGCATATTGAACTATATTCCCACTCTTTATAAAAAGCTGTCAAAAAGTGTTCCTGGGATTCACACACAAAGATTGGTTACTCAAATGCGCAAACGTAGATGTAGTAGAAAAGCCAGGGGCCTTCAATTAAAGAAACGCAAAAGTGGCGCACCAGGGACTGCGGACTTCAATGCGATGATGATGATGATGACGATGTTTTGGAACAAAAAAACTGCAATTTTTGGATAGTTAACCAAAATCAATAGATGATATTTGTAAAATTAAAGTATCTACTAGAGGTCAGGCCAGTAATGATCTGTGGAAAGAACATCGTAGTAATATGCCAACGGCTTCAAATTTTGGAACCGTTTACAAATTTTGCAAAACAACAGATCCAAAAAAGACTGTTAATAACATATCATTTTCATCTTTTCACGGATCAGTCGCTACAAAATGGGGACCAGATCATGAATCTATTGCGATAGAAGAATTTAAAAATAAATATGGAAAAACGGTACAAGAATGTGGATTATTTATTTATGAAAACCATCCATACTTGGGAGCAAGTCCAGACGGCATTATTAATAATAATAAAATAATTGAAATTAAATGTCCATATTATTGATTTAAATTGGGAATTCAAGAAAAAATTAAATATCTAGCCAATACAGATCTCCAAATTAAATTAAATAAAAAGTGATAATTATTATCAGGTGTACAAGGACAATTGGCTATAAACGAAAGCCAAATATTGTTATTTTATAGTTTGGACTTCACTAGGAATGTTCGCTGAGAAAATTAAGAGAAATGACAATTTTTGGTTATGTCCTGAACCAAAGTTAGTTGATTTTTATTTAAAATATTTAATAAAAGAAATTGTAAGAAGAAATAATTGATGTAATTTATTTTTTTTGTGATTGTATTTTGTTATGTAAAAATAGTAAGTAAGTAATTAAAGTATTTTTTATTAATGTATTTTATTTATTTTGACCTATTTTAATTTCAGTGAACGAAGAAAAGATAAAACCAATACATTATATTTTTGTATGAAATTGAAACAAAGCATATATATTTATGTACAATAAAATATACATGGGTACGATAAAATAGTTTTCAAAAAATTTTTCGTTTACACTACAAATTAACTGTGAGATTGATGCAATTCTGTTTAAACAAAACAAATATTTTATAATATGTACCACTGTATATTAAAACACTTTCCAAAAATCAGTTTACTTTAAATATACCATAAAGCCATCCAAAGCTTTCGCGAGGATACCAAGTGTATATTATCGAATATTAATAATAATAACAACAATAATGTTTATTTACAAAAAATACGATCAATAATTATATGTATAAAAATCCTTTACTATTTCACCTTAGAATATAAATAAAATAAATTTAAATGTAGTTAATCATTTATTGAAAAAATATTTCCACTAGACGACCCTCACAAAACGTCGTTAATCAGTAAATAAGAAAGAAAGCTTTCGAATCCGGCGTCTAGTAATAAATAAAAATATTCTCTGCAAAGAAACTGTTATCAACACAATAGTTACAGTATACAGACAAATTTGGCTAGCCCGCGTTTCAGGTGGAATTGAATACCGAGAAAGATAGGCGCCCCATTAGACTGAACGGAGAAAGATAGAATTATTACACATGCAGTTGTCTTTAAACAAACAAAGAGAGGGTTGCGTACAGAGATATTCTATGAAATAGCCTTAACTTAACATTGTAAGTACTTTCCACATGCTTTGATTTACGTGGTACTTTCACTCTAATTGCTGCTGATGACACTACGATTTTATGGCACAGGAAATGACACTTCTAGAGACTCGTAATATTGAATGGACTAATATCATAAAATTTCTGGGCGTTAATTCACACAATAATTATTAAAATGTAAGAACCATAATTCCTAAACAAAAAACTTTCATTTGGATGTTTTGCAGTCAGAACTGTGGCTAAAAAAATAGTTAATAAACCAACTAAAAGTGTATATTACGCTCTAGTTGAGGATGCATTTTGGCGAGGTTGTAGACGTTAGTCAATACTGTTTTTCGTCTGGAAAAAAGAGCAATACAACTTTTATGTAAACAATCTCGACTTATTTCGTCAATTACTGTCGACGATATTGTATTAATAAAAAAATATGATATGGAAATCAATTCAATATTAGTTGATGCTGATTATTTTCAAGGAATAAAAAGACTGCTTCAGACATTATCATTCATTTCGGTAAATATGGTGGCCTACATATCTGGTCTTGTTGTTAAAATTAAAAAAAAAACACGTTAAATGTTTAAATTGCATGGGCTATATTAGTTAGAGAAACAACCTTATGCTCTTCAATATAAAAAGTCAGTAAATTATTTTACCCAGAACTTACCTCGATATAGAAATTGTAAAAATAGGGAACGCCTAAGTACTTAAATTTTAATAATTTAAAATTGAAACCACCAACCCAAAAACCCTTGTTCACATTTCTCTCTCCATCGATCTTCCTCTTGATCCCACCCGAAACCTCACTTCGGTCCGCTCAGTATTCTTAGTCAGGTTCACCCTTATATTTTAAAATGGTCCATTTAATTTCCATTCAAAGGAGACCCGTTTTGATTAAATGCGATTCCTTTCAACGCCATATTGAATTTTTTAAAACTTAATTAGGATCGGTCATTTTTGGCTTCTGAAATTCTCAGATACCAATCTACCGACTTTTAAAAATAATTAAAAAAAACCGCCCACCCTTGACTATTTAAATCGCAATTTAAAATACAAAAAGGCTTTTCAACTTTGACGATGGAGATCCAAAGCCTCCTGTTGGAGTGGTCACGATCCGCTACTGGAAATCTCCTACAGGGTGTTATTTAAATATTCAATTACTGCGTATAGAGGATTAAAGGTAAGGCAGATGTGTGTGTATTGTATAAGGTTAAAAATTGACGTATACCCTTTAAAATATACGTGTTGATAAGGGGGTTAAGACTTAACCCTCTCAATGTATATATTATTAGAAGGTTGTGAGATTTTAGG
Organism: Psylliodes chrysocephalus; assembly: GCA_927349885.1. Lineage (NCBI taxonomy): Eukaryota > Metazoa > Arthropoda > Insecta > Coleoptera > Chrysomelidae > Psylliodes > Psylliodes chrysocephalus. The sequence goes on along the minus strand of OV651819.1, from coordinate 38,801,619 downwards.
ACTATAATTTGAATCTTCAAAGTTTTGAAGTAGGTATGTTATTTATGGAGTCCTAGATGAAATAAAAATAATACTACATTTTTACTTAAAGCAAACCTTTATTTTATTACATTTTAAATAGAAAACTACAATACTTGATTATACAAAATTTTGCAATATCTATGTTCATTTTTATATTTTTTATTTCTCTTACACTCACACTAAAGGAACCTTTTTAATTCATTCATAAATATTCTTCCGATTTCGCAAAATATTTTTAAACTACTTGTAAATCGTTAAAGATAGAAAGACAAGTAGAGTTGGACGATGGCATACTTTTTCAATCACACTTTGAATCGTTAATGTGATTAGTATAAATTAAATAAATGAGATTTTGTTTCCTCAAATCATTAACAAACTAAATATTCATCAATATTTTTGGAAAAACATTTATAAAATTGCTATATAAACACGTAAAGAATGTAAACTATTAAATAACGGTTCGTAAAACATCGCCTAACCCTACTGGACATTCATAATAATGACGTCTTTAAGGTTTTACATGTGAGTAAATTTAAAGATGCTTTGTGAATTAGGCTAATAATATTTTTTTTTAAGTTCTATGTAACTAATATACATATAATTAACATATACAGAGTGTTCTACAATTAGGTATTCAACTTAAAATTTTGATTTACAATTTTTTATTTAATTTAAGTAGTAATTAATGGCTGGCATATCCGAAATTACAAAAATTTTATTGTCTGTCTTTGGATTTAACAAAAAAAAGTAAAACAAAATTTTACTGCATTTATGCATCTTGTTTTAATTGACTGTTAAAAATCCAAATTCTTTCTATAAGAGTGTTCTGTGCAACAAGTCATTTGGGAACTATCATTGTCACATTATTTGTTGTGTTATGTGTATGGAGTGTAGAGGAAAGGAGAACAATCTCCACCAGAAAGGTGTAAATAAGGTTTCAGAAAGTAGCCAGAATGGCGCTCGTATACTAAAAGTACGTTATCCAATGATATATAATAGTTATATAGACTGCTCATCCATAAGTAAATCAGACGACAAAATTTATTGGACTAATTATGAAAACTTATTTGGAAAAAATTCAATTTAACAAAATTTTCTTTAGTACGATGAAGTTCAGTTAGAAATTTTTTGTTAAAGCTTTATAAACTTAGTGATATTTACTTTGAATTATAAGCAGCTTCCTTCCAATTAAAAAAATTGTAATAATAAAATATATGTGTGGAAAAGGGACAACAACACCAAAACTGATTGTGAAATTTCGATGTAGAAATAAATCATTTTAATAATTACACTTATGTATTATAATGCGAGCTATTTCATTAATCGGTCATGCTTTAATCCTTCAAGTCCCTCTCTGTCTTATTTGGCCTTTGAGGCTCAACTTGTCCGATTATCATACATAATTAAACCCCTTAAGACCAAACATATGTGACGACTATGGCGGAGGCGCTTTCGCGTACATTCCTGAGTCAACGTGATAATGTTTCTAGTATATTCCAGATATAATGAGATGTTTCTATTTTGGCGGAAGAGCATTCTGGAATCCACCAGAACTTTATATTTGTATATAAATATTGGTGGAGGAACAAACGTGGCAGTCATTAGTATACAAACAGCTGTGAAGATAAATAGTGAACAATTTAGAGACTTCGAAATATATATATAAATTAAAATAGTAGTGTTATAAAATAAATAAGTGTTTAAATAAATTGTTTACAAATCAACTGTTGTTTAAAATAAACAAACATTACAATATTATTATAATTTTACTTCTACAAGATATTGGAAAACAATCAAAAATTAAAAAGTATATTTTGAACGATTCATTAATTACAAATAAACAAAGATCCTACATCAGGTTCTATTTCAACCGCAAGTACTAAATTAACAACTAAAATAACTACAACTCTACAAGATACTGAAAAACAATCAAAAACTGTACTAGTTGTGAGCAATCTATAAAACTATTATAGATATCATTTGTATGATCTGAATTATCGACTGTCACAAGTTTCGGTGTCCTTCTGGTACAGTAAAGCCATCTTAATTTTATACATTTTGAGGGACACTTTTTGTAAACAGATAAGGATTTCTTTATGAGCTTACTACAGTATTGTGGTTACTGTGGCAAGGTCACACATACCTTGTCATATGTCAAATTTAATTTAAGTTTGGCGATTTCTAAACGGAATTTGAATTTTAAGAAATTTTAGGATGTTTTGATTTTGTTATTTTTATTATAGTATATGTTCTAGTGAGCTTATAAAGAAATGTCTCGTTAGATGTAGCTACATATGCTTTGGTAACATATGACGTCATCAGAGTAACTGAGTAACTAAACCTTATAAAGAAATGTTTTGGTAAGATTATAAGGAAATGCCTATAGTTATCCTTACCTCAAGAGCGGGAGCAGAAATCGTAAGCTATAAATACAAATTATAGACAATCGACTGTGAGAAATGTATGTTCCATTCATTTATACCAGTGACAAGTTAAATAGAATTACTTTACAGAAATGTTTGTATTATTTGTAAAATCCTCACATTGAAATTGAAAAAAAAAATTGGTGCATTTTGTTACGTTTTCATCTTTTTTCAACCAACATATTCACTTCACCGGAAGAACAATGACGAAAGTGCAAATTTTGACTTTTTGAGTTAACTATGGTATAATTACAAAGAAAAATGCATTTCTCCAGGTAGACAAAACAGACTAACCCTAGCCTGGGTACCAAGCCACAGAGGACATAAAGGCAATGAAGAGGTTGATTTATTAGCCCGAGAAGGAACATCAAATGCTCTTATTGGCCTAGAACCCTTCTGTAGTGTCATAAAGACAGATATCAGAACATGCACAAAGCAGTGGATGTTTAAAATCTCAGGAATGGTGGAAAAATTATCCAGGAAGTCTTAAAAAAACCATCCCCTACCAAGCCATAATAGAAAAAATACTAAAGTACTAGTAGGTCTATTAACAGGGCAATGTAGGCTTAACAAACAGAAGAGACCTTGTGCCGATTCTGTCAGGAAGAGGTGGAAACTGAAAAACACGTATTGTGCTACTGCACAAGACTGAGGTTCCTTACACTTGGAGAAGAAACACCAGGGCATACTCTAAATACCGATTAAAGGATATATACAATAGATATGAAAATATCTACAATAGATATGAAAATATCTACAATAGATATGAAAATATCTACAATAGATATGAAAATATCTACAATAGATATGAAAATATCTACAATAGATATGAAAATATCTACAATAGATATGAAAATATCTACAATAGATATAAAAAGGTCGATGTGGGGGAGGCCACATGGCCCGAAGTCCTAACTAAATCTAATCAAACGTCTCAGTTGTAAGTTTCATATTACTTTTTTTTTAATTGCGATTTGACTTGGGTCATTGTCCTTCCGGAGAAAATAAAAAAATTCATTTATTTTTAGTTGAATTCCCAATTTTAGCAACTCCTAACTAATTTACTAATATTTTATGTGTATATATGTTATACTTACTTTCGCTTAGTTAATAAATAAAGTTTATACATAATTAAAAATTTAAGGAAGGATATTTTTGTAGATATTTGGTATAAAAATAATGTCGACACTCTGCATATATTATTCACTATAAGTTATATAGTTTTTATCTTAAATTCAAAGGGAGTACAACTTTGACAGTAATACAGTAATACTTTTTCAGTATTTTAATTCAAAGTACATATAAAAAAATGTTTTTCGCTTATGTAGGTACCTAATTTACAGAAAAAAGTAAACCTTAAAATTATTATCAAACAATATCAAAACCAAAATATCAGTTTTACTGACTCCAAAATAATTTAATTGAACACATTACAATTTTTTGTTTGAGATCATTTTATTGCACACATAAACAAAAAAAAAATTATAAATAAATATACAGTCTTTTTAAAGTCAATAGATCAATTAGTCTTATAAAATTAAAACAGTCCTAATTCTCTCAAGCGGAAATAATAGAGGACTGCATAGTGTCAATGATGGCAATTACAATATGTTTTTCTGGAAATAATTACAGATCCATCATTTAAAACCATTGTAATATAAAATATTAATCTTTAAAAAAAAATGCTAATACCACCACAGATATATAAATATTCTTTCTCGCCTGAAGTAGTACAAGAAAGTAATTTTGCGAATAAACATATTTTTGTAAAATAGCTATTGACATTTTTTTTTCAGTAAAAAAACTATATGTAGCTTGTCTGTAAGGGCGGTTGGGATACTATTTTTAACATCAAAAAAATATATTCCAGGTCTATTTATAACTTTCATATGTGCTGCTCTCTTTGTTTCGGTTGTTCCAATCATAATCTAGAAGTCCGTTTAATATATTTTCCGTTACCCGTGACCTAAAGCTAAAAGTTGTAAATCCCTCAATTCAGGTGACTCGGTTGCGCTTGGAAAAAGCAGCTACGGAATTTTTACAAGAAACATGGCTACGAAAATTTTCTCTTTCACTCCACGTTCCAGTCTAGACAGTGAGTCTGCTGTCCATTATCTAATTTACCGATTTTTATTTTTTTTTTCGATTTTTGATTTCATCTAGCGAATTTTAGGGACCTTTCAGTTCTCTGACATATACTACTTTAAAATATATAATTTTGTAGTATAATAGATTTATCTTAATTTCAAATGTATTCAAGAATACATTTTAAGAATTTAAAATGTATGCAACACATTTTACAACTAATCCAACGAATATAAATCCCATAAAATTTAAACTATCAGCTCTTCTGGGGAAATATAAAATTATTTTACTCCGTGTTCGTTAATTTGTATCCGCGGATAGTTAGGTTACAGAATTTTTAAAACACTGTGAATAATAGTGTACAAAATGTTTTAAAAACTAATTTTTTGAGACATTCGCTGGCTGAAAACTGTCATATTAAATCGTTGGGAAGGCATACTCCCGATTTAAAACTTACTCAGGCAAACAAAAGTTTAAAAGGTTCATATACAAGACGATTTTCAAGGCAAGTGTATAACAAAAATAAGTAGATATGTAGGTGTGATATTCTGGACCCATTGTTTTGTTTTCCTTGTTTATCCCCCACCTTTAGCCCTGGTTGAATTAAAGGTTAGATTTATATTTATATAAAACACCCTTTGAAAACGTACCGTTTCAAATTATTGAACTTATCTGTAATTTTTGTCAGAAAAATTAAATAAAGTTGGCATAATTGACACTATGCAGTACTTCTCTATTCTGCATATTCTACACTTGAATCCAAAAGTAATTATTATGACTAGAAAACGCAGTTCAAATAAACTTAATCATACCTATACTTAAATCTAAAAAAATCAAAATATATTTCACTGCTTGGTAAATGAGATCTAGAGTATTTTTCGCGAAATATTTTAATATCATGTTTTTTACAAATGTATAAACGTATAAATACAGAAGGAAGACAATGGTATCCAAGAGTCAGCTCAATACATAATTTTTTGAGCTTTTTTGGTTTAAAAGACTTATTTCTGACTAGATTTGTTATATTTTCTTTGGTAACTTTGTGATTATTTAATATTAGTTCAGACAGAAAATAAAATAAAAATTAATATATATAAAATAACAACAAATAGAACAACACCGATAGCGTCAATGTTACATCTGGGGAGTACTTGTTTTGCTTTTTTAATATAGAAATATTATATCGATTATTATGGGGCTATTGCAATAAATCTCCGAGTTTATATTTACTTTCGTTAATGTAAAATTAAATGGTTTGTATAAAATAGAAGTATGAAAAATATGGAAATATCAACAATCAAAATATTGAAAATAAAAAATAAGAAGCTAAAAATTGAAAAATAAAATAAAATTTCATTTGCCGCGTTTGAGAATCCACATCGGATGCATCTGAGATGTTGTGAATTTTTTATCACGTGATAGAGAATTAGATCTGAATGTAGATGTAATAAACAAACGCTCTAGACTTTATTTGGTCACGTGATAAAATGTCAATGACAAGTTAGAAGTTTATACTTATTAAATTTGACTTTTGAGACTACAAATCAACCTAAATTTGAAATATAAACAAAAATTAAACAAACTAATCACTTTTATATTCATAACAAAGGATAAATTGACAAACAAGACTTCACAAAACACTTATTTTCTGGCATGGAACGAACATCTCATTTCAAATCGAGATGTAAAAAATGTAATCTGAACAGGTACATCTGGGATAAACAAACGCAGATGTAGATGTAGTAGATGTGTCCGATGTGGATAAAAAACGCTCGAGATGTAAAAAATGCATCCGATGTGGATTCTCAAACACGGCAATTTATAATCTTTTCTTTTTTTTTACAAGGGTAAAATGTATCTTTTTACTCTTTTTTATTTTATTTTCTGGACAAACTCACTCTAAAGTTTCATTGATGGCCTTATTTCTAAATTAAATAATATAATTTTGATATACATATAGAGGTAAAAATTCTAGCAAGTAAAAAAATAAAGTAAGACTAGAAAAAAAATTGTTTCTAAGGCTTTTTCAATTATTTTTAGCCACAGTCTCATCTAATTTTGCTGCAGTCTCGAAATGATATGCCAAATGAATAATAATAAAAGGTGGTTCAATATTTGAGCGTTATGATTGATAAAAAGTATTTTTAATTCAATAATGAACCATACTTACTGAAACTTCCAAATATTAAATCAATTGCTAAAAAAATCAATAAATTCATATTGTATACAAGATAAAATTAAAAAAAAAAACTACATCATCGATAAAGGCATTATTGAAAATCCTTCAGCAAATTTATGGTTATTTCTTATGTGTGAACTAAGATTACCAGATTGGACGAAGGCCTTGTCACAAAAATGACATTTAAAAGGTTTTTCATCTGTATGTAGCCTTATGTGATTGTTCAAATTACCAGACTGCGTGAAAGCACGGTCACAATGAGGACACTTAAATGGTTTTTCTCCTAAAACATAAAAAAATATTCCAATACAAGAAACAAATGATATTTAATAATCCTACCTGTGTGTACTCTCATGTGATTCACCAAATTACAGCTCTGAGAAAAACATTTATTACAAACTTCACATATATAAGGCCTATCTCCATTATGACCTCTCATGTGAATAGCAAGATTGCTTTGAGTGTTAAAGACTTTTTGACACAATGCACAGTACAATCGTTCTTCTGGAGATTTAGGTAAAATGTCATGTTTTAAAAGATGTGTTTTCATACGTCTGAAAAACTTTTTACATATGGGACATTTTTCTAATGGATTGGACCTCCTTTTGGCATATGTGTCTTCTACATTTGAGGCTTCATCTTTTGAAACAAGTCGAACTTTTTCACGAGACCTAAGGTAAAATATATTTTTTAAAGTAGAAATGGATATGTCTTCATAGCTTTTTATACAGTCTATATATTGCTATTATGTTTCTGTTACATTTAATATTCAGGAAATGTGTATTAAAACTTAAACGCAGTATATTTGTAATATATACTGAAGAAAAATAAATGATATCAAACTGGTGGACACAATTTTCATTCAAGAATTAGTGATAGCAAATATTTTGATGAAGAAACTTTTGAAGAGACCTTAGGGTATAAATGTTATGTGCAATTATATTGCAATATAAATATGTTTCTGCAAAATTTCTAAAGAATAATTTCAAAAATCATTAATTTCTTAAAATGACAACATTAATACAGTTTTCCTCTAACACTCAATATATGTAGGTAGGGTGATCGAACTGGTTAGCTGGCAACTCCAGTTTTCGGACATGTTTGAATGAACTTACATTTTTAAGCATAATTATCGTGCTTAATCAAATTTTTAACCATTGAAATTAAGTGCCCAGGTAAGTGGTTCCATAAAATTCCAAAACCTCTTCTCGGGCACTATGTTCGAGAATAGGTATGACAGTAAAAGTCTGTTGATCTTCTTTTAGTAAATAAGATATAGATGTCTTTTATATTTGAATCCATTGCTCACATTTAAAAGATTATACTGACTAGTTTTCAGACACCTTTCTCTGACTATATAAGATGTCCGAAAAATATGTAGTTTTTGGACTAATGGAGATTTTAATGTTATTTAATTATAGGGTTTAATAACATAAAAAGTTGATTAAGAAACTGTATTAATTTTTTTAAATATACAGTTTTTTAAACTAAATTGCTTGTTTACAAAATTTCATACATAGGTATTCCGGGGATTCAATTAAACCAGCTTTACAGAGTATCAAATAGACAGCAATTAGAAAAAATCCTGCAAACGGTTTGGATTATCCAGGGTCACGATTCAAATACCTATTCAGGAAAATGAGTAAAGAAATAACTGGTCCATCACCAATACTGACAGTAGGGAGTGAAAAAAAGGAGATCCTGACATTAGGTGGCATAAGAATTTCCTAAAGTGTTGTTCTAAAATTTCGCTAAGACAAACAGAAGGCATTAACAAAGTTCGAACAGTGATTACAGAAGAGAAAAATTTCGAGACTGTTTTGGAAAACATCTAAAGAGTGGGTATTTAATGAGGATGAATCCGGATTTTCCCATTGCCCTAAATCTACCAGCAGGAAAAGCTTGCCCTTTCTTATAGACCGTAAGATAGTGACTGATTTAAGTGCCCCATTTTTGCATACAAGCCTCGAAGAGGGTTGAAAACTACATGGATTTTGGATAGAAAAAATGAATGTAAGGAAATTTAACAAGTGGCTACAGGGAATAACATGTGGAAAATTCGATTTTCCTTAAGAGAAATTAAAAGGTATTTGTTGCCCATATTTTTACGCAAGCTGTGTTCACTAAATGATTAACTAAAATAACTAGGCTTTGTAAAACCAAAGGCTTCAATGTTGCAAGTGGCTACAAGGTTGAAAAAAGGGCGTAAGCCCATCGAATGTATGAAAAGGTACATCGTCACTAGTCCAAAAAATATATTGGCTTGAATGACCCAAATGGATAAGTGAATTTTGGGGTCAGAAAATATTTCTGTTAAGAAAAATCGAATTTTCCATTTGTTAAAACTTAAAATTTGTTTTAGTTTAATGCCACATATAATACAAACATTAAAACTTTAGTAATTAAATAAAAAAAGAAACAAACATGAAAGAAACAGCAATTTTATTGCAAATTACTTTTTGCATTTTTGCCAGTTACCTACCTAGTTAATTTTTAAACTCCTATAAAATGACAAACAATTACTTAAACAAGCGTTTGTGATTTTTTTTAATCCAAATTCAAATAATGTCAATATAGTATTTTTTTACTACACGGGTTTATTTTCTATGTATTTTGTCTGTGGCTTGATTTTTATTTTTGGAAAAAATATAATGGGAATAATATCTCTGAAAATAAAACCTAATTTGTTTGCACCTTTTTTCTTCACTCCAAGATCAAACATAAGCATAAGTGAGCAAAATAACATAAAAATACAATGTGAACCTAAAAAAACATAAATTCTTGCCAATCGTCTTACAATTACTACATGGTCGACCAGTCGATCACGATCGACATAATGAGCACCCCTGGTCTATAGAGTGCACCATATTATTTACAGATGGTAATTAGAAAGTTTTGTGAACAGAATAATAACATATTAGGAGTACATGAGTCACTACCTAATAATTTGCATATTCCTCAACCTGCATATGTCTGTGTGTTTAAGCCTATGAAACCAATGAAAAAATATCGTCACAGACGGGCAGAGACGCCCTTAGAATGTTAACCGACACTATAACTAAAATCAATTTTTGCACAAAGTTTTCCAAGAAATAATAATGTTTTAATAAATTATTTAAAATGCTTTTGGTTTTACTCCCAATAAATTTCCTCTAATACATGTAATATGATGACGGCCACCTGCTCGAAAAAAGGTTTAACAGTGTCTGGCAATTTGTTCAGGGTGTCCAAAAAATTACAAAAGGTACTTTTCCCAACTAATTCCTAATTATTTTTAAAAAGAATTCACATAACATAGTTTGCCTTTTCCCTTTCTATTCAATATGTCCCTGTACAATATACACAGAAAAATAACTAATTATTATATTTTCCCACCAAGAATTGCTTAATTGTCCAATAACCGGTTCAATCGCCCTATACAAAATTAGATGGTCATATTTTAAACAGCGTAATCTACATCCTAAAATAGAAGTAAAAGTTCATATAAACATAGGTCCGAAAACGTTTCGTTTTCGAGATACAGGGTGTTACATTTATGTAAATATTTTCTAAAATTTCTTTAGTCATCGGTTTTCCAAAGTTAAAAAAAATAAAATTTCTGATTCCACAGGCCTACTAATTATTGTTTACACTTTCGAATAAGAATAAGAAAATTTTCAAATGCTTTTCTCTTGAAAATGGTGCGTCATTGCGAGATACAACAAAAGTAGCTTTATTATAAAGAAACTATTGGTTTTCCAAATTTTGTAGTCAAAAATGTTAAAAATAGTCAACAAAAAAACTTAGGACAATTTAACCCTAAGCCCCTCACCCACCTATGAAGATGATCAGAACATTCAGTCCATTAAAGAGCATAAAAAGTTTAGCATTTGTACCAAATTTCACTTAGTTATCTCTAAAAGTTTAGAAAATATTACAAAAATGTGTCATCAAGACTTCATTTTAACAAAACGTTTTCGGACCTATGTTTATATAATCTTTTACTCCTATTTTGGGATGTAGATTATGCTGTTAAAACAAGACCGTCTAATTTTGGGACACCCTGTATAAGACATGTTAAAAATACTGAAATTAAAATTAGCTTATCGACTTAATGTTCTGTATATAAATATATTTTTACCTTGAAATACTCTGAACTTTGTTAGTGTTATCATCATCCCTAGGTGGAGAGAATTCTTTTTCAAATAGTCTTATTTTAAAGTGAGGTCTCTTTTTCTTTACTATTACTGGTATTATTGATATTTCAGGGCCAATAGAATTAATTATTTTATCATTTTCTGTATTTCCTCCCGCTAATGGATCAATGTCATCGTTTCTAAAATTCTTGAAAAAAAAATTATTTTTTTAAAGATGAAATAAATATCTTACATTACCTGATCTTGTGAACTGTCTTCATCGTTAATTATAACCATAGGTTCAAGAGATGAGTGGAAATCGGCTTCATCCATGCTTCAGTATACCTTAAAATCAAAATTATTTGGTCAATTTCCAGATTTTTAAAGTTGTTTATAATATTAAAAAATAAACAAACCAATCTAAAACTAGCTTTTTTTAATTAAACTAACTGTAATACCAGTAGAAAATTTCTTTTTTATATGTGATATGTCTTGTATTTATTGTATTATAAGTAATGATTAAAAATAAACTCCCAAAATATCCATTAAAGCCCAAAATTTCACCATCTCTTTAAAAAAATATACAAAAAAATTGGCTTTTCTGTCAAGATTGTCAAAATAACGTCAAACGTGTTTTATCGATTTGTTTGTAAACATTTATACCAACCATCTATGTACCAACTTATATTCCAAATAAATAATAATTCAAGCTTCGTACAGATGTTCAACAAAGACGCTGTAATTTTATTACTCAGATAAACTTTTCACAGTTAATATTTATTTTATAGTAATAAAAACACTGTATTGTAAACGAAAATGATACTTTTTAAAGTGAAAGTTCATGTATTGGAATTAATGAATTGCACCCTTAATCCTTATTGGATATACGGTATTAGAATGTCAGTGTGAAGCGAGAGTGTGAAGGATACCTAAAATTAAAAACAAAGTAGTTGGTAGCCCTGTTGGAATATTTAAAGATTCGTCTTGTTTTGTTGGCAACGTTAATTTCTTTCCGGTCAAAGTTTTAGAGCCGTCAACATGGGTGAGTGTCGTTCTGTAAGTTTTTTTCCGTTTTAGTGAAATTTTCAGTTATTTCAAAACATTTTGAATAATTTTTGATAAACAAATAGTAAACTTAGTGTTCACTAAAGATATTTAATGAGTTCTTTACTTTTTACTAAATATTTCCCGCATTTCCGCACTAGCAACGCCTTAGCAAAATGTGTCAACTATTTTTTTATCTGCTATCATCGGATCGGCGCTTAGTGAAATTAGTTAAATATTTATTAAATAATGTTTCTTAAACTACAAGTAACTAGTGTATGTGCATATTACCCGAAAATTAATTGAATGTTATTTTAAAAGGAAAACCCCGTGGATTAAGAACCGCTAGGAAACATGTGAACCACCGTAGGGACCAAAGATGGGCTGATAAAGATTACAAAAAGGCACATTTAGGAACCAGGTGGAAGGCTAATCCCTTTGGAGGCGCTTCCCATGCCAAAGGAATTGTACTTGAAAAAGTGTAAGTTCGATATTATTTATTTAAATAAATTTGATATTACAGCATTGTGAAAACATCAGTTCTGTTTTTTATAAGATCATGGTGTTATTTTAAAAGCAATGCGAAATTAAAGGCGCCCTGAACCATTGGGTAGACGATTCAATCGACTATACACTCTGATATGTGTGCCACATTTGATAATTTATTGGAAGAAAAATTTTAAGGATTCGTTGCGCAGAATTTCCTCGTGAATGGTTTTGTATTAGGACTCCAATCACAGGAAAATTCTGTGCGATGCGTCTTTTATAAGCCATCAGAAAATGCAGGTAAAAGAAGAATTATTACTGTGACTTGTGATTTAAAAGTGCATTAATTTATACCTAGTACCACATGGTGAGTGAAATGGACCATGTGATGTTTTTATGATATTGTCTGGAAAAGGTCTAGCAAAAATGAGTATTTGTAATTTTTCTGTAAATTGAGTACACCTAGATTTTTTTTAAACTTAAATTTGCCCAAATAAAACTTCTTAACCATGTGGTAATGCATAACTATGGATTTTTCCTACTTTTAATATGACCCTCATAGCCACCTGAACCTGAATGTCTTTTTTTACATTCTCTTCGGTAGTGTGATCTTCACCTCAATTTGAACATCTAATTATTTTTTTGCACTAGCACTGCCTCTTATTTATTTAATTTGTTTAATTGCTACCTCATGTTCAAAGAGTTTGTCTTGACTAAATCAAGGTATTACTGTTATTTGCTTTCATTTTGTCTCCTGTTCTTATTCCTTTGTCTCCTAATTATCATTTTTCATAAAAATGTAAACTAATTATAATGTATCAGTGGGTGTTATTTTGGCTAGTTTGTGAGTGCAAAGTGTGTTGCTCCTTTAACAAAAACTGAATATAGAAATACAGGTATTTTCATTGTCAATCTCACAAAGTGTCCTATCTCATTTTTCCTAATTTTACAGCAGAGCAGTTCAAAGTTTTGTACTGCATTTGAGTAAAGAGATAGGTCCCTAAAGTGTTTCTAATCTCAAAAACTGTAGGATTGAAGATGATAGGTATACTCAAATCATATTTTACAATCACACCTAGTGGCACTATGGTTAAAGCTGTATAATTTAATATTTGTATTGAATTTCAACATAATAATTATTTTAGTGAAATTTTATCTTTTACAGAGGTGTTGAAGCTAAGCAACCTAATTCTGCCATTCGTAAGTGCGTTAGGGTACAATTGATCAAAAATGGTAAAAAAATCACAGCATTCGTTCCTAGAGATGGTTGTCTGAATCACATTGAAGAAAACGATGAAGTTTTAGTAGCAGGTTTTGGTCGTAAGGGTCATGCCGTAGGAGATATTCCTGGAGTTAGATTCAAGGTAAATATGTTTGAGATAATTTATTTACAGAACAAAAAATACATTCTAGATAATTTTTATTCCAACAAATGTTTTGTACATACAATCATTGTGAAACTTGTCAAAAATGTTAATTAAATTGAAAGAACACACAAATATAGATGAATAGACACTATATGACTTATAAACATTGTGAAGGGACAGTCAAAGTTTAATCTCTCAAAAAAATATACTTTCTAATGTGATGGCAATAGTCCCTCTTCTCTTGCTCTGGGTTTGCAGTATAGTGAGGTTACTTCCAGAATTGTTTAAAAGTAACAGCATTTTTTGAGACTGTAATTAGATCTAATTTTTCATGATGAAAAAAATAACAGAGCCAATCCTATGAAACTTTCAATGATTCTACTGTTTTTTGTACTGATTCATCTGAAAATATTTATATAAAATGATTGATAATTATTTATATTAATGTTGTTTTTTTCTTTTTTTTGCAGGTTGTCAAAGTAGCCAATGTTTCTCTCTTAGCCTTATATAAAGAAAAGAAGGAAAGACCTAGGTCATAAAAAGTTAAAATGTTATTTTTTTTATTTATTTCTTGACACTTAAATTTTAATAAAGTGTACAAGGACAAAATATTGTATAGTGTTTTATTTTAATAAAGTTAAGTTTTTTTACAGAGTACCTATGTGTTTATGATATTGTAACATCCTTGGTATTACAAAACTGATCTTTATCCATTATTTGGCTGAGTACTCTTTTATTATGGTAGTTGAATCTGTTGATCAGTTTGTTTTCTCAATAGTAAATTTTATATTTCAAAGGGAAATCTAATAATATGGATTTATTATTTATTGAAGAATTACCTAGTATTAAAAAAAATCACAATCAGTTTTATTTCAACAGCATTCAGTTTTGGGTTACATTTTTTCAAGTTAAATGACATTGAACTTTTACTTTAATAAAGTGAGATTGAAATGAGACTAAGTTTATGATCAGTTTTGTTACTAAGGTATGTGGTTGTTCCCCCACAGCTCATTGTGCATCCTCCAGGGACATAGGACCTGCCTCTTGACTCGTGAACACCTGCAAGCAAACATCGTTGGTGATTTCATATTTCCAAAATTGCATTTCAGTTTTCAGATCTAAACCGCGATTTTCTAACCTTCCTATGTCAATTTTTCTTTTACATGCATATTTAGAGATCGTCAATGTCTTATAATAGCATATGCAATTATCATAATGATTGTTATTAATACACGAGCATTAATTGGGATACGAAACGAGCGGAAGGCGAGTTTCATATGGTTTATGCGAGTGTATTAACCATTACATGAGGGTTGCATACGTTATTTTTTCTATACCCGATAAATAATCGAGAACTATTATATTTGTATTGAACACAATAACGGTAATTACTCGCATTTCTATAAAAAGTTCTACAAAATTGTAATTAATGGTATTACCATAGATTTTTGTGGCAAAATATGTTACTGCATTTTCTGCTTTCTCCGATGTGTGGAGGAGTCTGGTAAGTTTTCTATATCGCTGATATCAAACATTTTGATAATATAATTATCAAGTTTAGCTATCTACGAAAATTAATACGTACTGATTTTGACAACTAAAACAATTACATAGGAACCTAGGACAAACGTCAAATGCACAGCATGCTTGATTGAAAAATTATGGGCTTCTATTGATTAAAAATCTATCATGAAACTGATTATGGGCATATAAGTGCATTATAATACAGGTGTAGAAAAATAAATCTTTTCTGACCAATTTTAAAACTTGTGGCAACTGAAAAGGAAATGCATTTTTCACACGACAAATAGGTGTGCCTGTTTTTATTGAATATGAAATTTTGAAAAATTGAATTTATTTTTTTTTGTGTATATCATTCGTTAATAAAACTTTTAAAATACGATATAACTTTAGGGCCAGTTTTTTCATCTCTGAGTAAAGTTCAAAGTAACTACTTGCTGATTAAACTATAGAGCTACTGTTTGTTAATCTGGCAAGTAAACCTACATGTAACTTTACTCAGAGGTGAAAAAATCGACCCTTATTAGTCTAATTTATTTACTATATGTTTAAATAAGAAAATTGAAATTTCACAATAATTTTTTTCTAATTTTGACATATTAAAAGGGGTCTATTCTGTAACAATTCCTTTATATTTAACGGCCTTTAAAAATATTTACTTCTGTCATTATTTAAACGGATCTTTAAAATATATTAGAGGACTATCTTAAAGAAATCTGTTTAAATAATATGACAGAAGTAAATTAACGAATACGAACATATTTTTATAGGCCGTCAATATTTTTAAAGGCCGTTAAATATAAAGGAATTGTTACAGAATAGACCCCAAAGTGACTTATTTTGTAATCGCAAGTGTCAAAACGATCTACTTTTTGCCAGTGATTACGAAAAATTGATTGTCACCGCAGTTACGAAATGAAAATAAATAAAAATGTCTGGTTTTTAAATCGAAAAAAAGGCAATGAATAGTGACATTTGACATTACATTTATAAACAAAAAATAAAAGCAGTAAATTGTGTTTTATTTTTTAAATAATGAACACCGTTATTGAAAACTGCCCAGAAGGGTAAAATTTTGACGTACTCAGAGAGAAGACATTAATGTCTTATCTCTGGATGTACTCCTCTAAGGATAACGGGGAAAATCGTTTTTTTTTTTTAATTTCTGGCAGGTAATGTCAAAAATCAGATTGGCAATATTGCACATGTCCTTTATTTTTATCTTGTATGTAACACGTTACGAAATGCCGTTACACAAAATAAGGCATTTCTTAACTGGTTACATAAATAGCTAATTCGTAGAACCTACTAAAAGGAATGAAAATTTTACAAAAAAAAAATACCGCGCAATATTCGCATACGTTATACCTAGGTACCATTTTGTCTGTATATACCTATATAGTGTATAATAAAAAAAAACTAGGATAACTTCAGTTCATACTTTTTTTATGCCAGAGATAAAAGGTTTATGCAAATAGAAAATCAAATTAGTAGGCAGGTATTACCTATATTTAGAATTTTTTTAAATTTGTCATGCAAAAATATAGTGTTAGTTAAATCGCAATACGCCAAAAATCTGGCAACCTTGTCTACGTATGCGCAACAAGGTACGCCTTGTTGCCAAAACGCAATTAGAATGAAGAAGACTTCATTGTTTTATCTTACTGGATTTTATAAAAAGAACGGCAAGTTAATCCATCGCGTATGTAAATGTAACTTAATTTTTTACGATCTAAACGAGTAATATGTAATACTAATATAAACAAGCGAAGATGTTTTTAAAGTTTAGCACTATTTTTAGCGAAAATTCCGAGGCCCTCACAGAATTTTGGCGTTGGTCTGAGAGACCATATCGATTGAATTTAACGAGTTGGTCATTAGCCTCGTAATGTACGTTTTGTTTCCGTTTCTCTGCGCTTCTATATGAACAGTACCGTTTAACGCTCAGGTCACACACACTCCCGATCCGCTCACAATCAGGGATGTGAGGTAGTATTTTTCACATGTTACACTCAACTACCGCTCATTTCCCTCAATCTTAATGAATGCCATGTCAAAGTATATCTTATACAGCTTGTACAATTCCTTGGTATTTCGAACTAAATCAATTAGAACAGAAGTAAAAGTTGGAAATGCTTTTGCCAGTTCTCCCACTTTATACACATAAATTGACAGGTTGGCAGCGGATTTCACCGAAGTGGATGCGATACATTGGCGTACAAAATTATTTTATAGATGTTAATAACAATTTCGAGTAAATAGTTTAATAAATTGTGAATAGCTGTTGAAATTTTGTAAAATTATGATTTGAATATTATAATACATATGTTTAATAATTATTTATAATCCATAAATACATGTGATTGTCCGGTTCCGCCGATAACAATTTAAAATTACTTATTCTATGAAACGACACTGGCAGGTAAACATTACTGCGAAATTCTCGAAGCCGCCCGACGTGGTTTGACGTTTACCCCCTCTCTACCTACCAAAAGACTTTTCAACTTTTAATTTCTCTTTAGTTGTTCAGTCAACTTGCTCTTAACACAAGAATAGGAAAAACAAACGCCGTTTAATTAAAAATATTAAAATGAGCGTCAGTTGAGTGTAATATGTTAATGTTAATACTAGAACAGAAGTAAAAGTTGGAAATGCTTTTGCCAGTTCTCCCACTTTATACACATAAATTGACAGGTTGTCAGCGGATCTCACCGAAGTGGACGCGATACATTGGCGTACAAAATTATTTTATAGATGTTAATAACAATTTCGAGTAAATAGTTTAATAAATTGTGAATAGCTGTTGAAATTTTGTAAAATTATAATTAGAATATTATAATACATATTTAATAATTATTTATAATCCATAAATACATGCGATTGTCCGGTTCCGCCGATAACAATTTAAAATTACTTATTCTATGAAACGACACTGGCAGGTAAACATTACTGTGAAATTCTCGGAGTCGCCCGACGTGGTTTGACGTTTACCCCCTCTCTACCTACCAAAAGACTTTTCAACTTTTACTTTCTCTATACCTCAAATCCTTGATTGTGGGCGGATCGTGAGCGTATAGTGTGGGAGTTACTATTTAAAAAAATTGTCACTGCCCAAAAATGGGAAGTAGGGGAAAATTGAATTCTATTTAAAAAATTGCGCTTTAAGTAAACAAAATTGACCTGTCCGAGCATTTTTTCGAAAAACCAACTACTTCCATTATAATGAATTTATTCCTTCCATCATATACTGTATATGTACTTTTGTGATAAGTCCAATTTAGCTTCGGGATTTAATGAATAATTTAATTTTTAATTCGTGGTCGTCCATCAATAGGTACCCGAAATGAAGTAGGGTCTGATTACAATAAGAAACACAGCTACGTCATCATTTAATTAATTGGCTATCGCCGCCTACTGGGGGTTTAGTGGAGTATTGATATTATAGGAAATATTTTTTTGTACCTTACAACTTACTGATTGATAGTTATAAATAGTATGTATTCGAGCGGTGTTCTTATTCACTTCTTATTGTAATCGGATTCTGCTTATGTATTTTTTTTATAAACATGTAATTTAAAAAAAAAACTAGGATCTAAAGAATAATGTTTAACGCGTGGCAACTCTGCGTTTGGAAATTTGCAGAATAACATTTTTTACAACTTACAACATAGCGCATTAAGCTTTTGGCGCTATCGGTCGCTTACCTATATTTTTTAACGTTACTTGGGTCGTGAAACACGTGTTTTGCAGTTAAATTGATAATTTAATTAGAAAACCCTAAAAATGAAATATATTTTAGTAACGGGAGGTGTTATTAGTGGTGTAGGAAAAGGTGTAATATCTAGTTCTTTCGGAGCAATTTTAAAATGCTGTGGTATTGAAGTAACGTCAATAAAAATTGATCCTTACATTAATTTGGATGCTGGAACTTTTTCACCATATGAACACGGTAAAATCTTAGATGTATTAAAACATTGTTTACTGACATAATTGCTCTTAAAATGTTTAGAAACATATCTTGTTTATCATAGACTTCATACCTAATGCCTGTTCACTAACTATTAAAATAAATGGTTATTTTATTCATATTTCCGTTATTTATTTGAATAATAATTTTTAGGGGAAGTGTATGTCCTGGATGACGGCGGAGAAGTGGATTTAGATTTAGGAAACTATGAAAGATTTTTAAACATAACCTTACATAGAGAGAACAACATTACAACTGGAAAAATTTACAAACATGTTATTGATAAAGAAAGGCATGGTGACTATCTTGGGAAAACAGTTCAAGGTAATAATACTTTAGACATGAGGAACCAACTAATTCAAGAATTCTCTATATTACAAAGTACTTTGTATAATAAAATTATCTGCTTATTGTTACACTTATCTAATGCTCTACTAAAGTGAATAACTTAATATTTAGCAATAATTGCTAGTAGGACACAGTAAGGTAGTGTTGATGGATATATGATAAATATTATGCTCCAGTGTTTCAAAATATTTTTCTAAAATCCCCGTTTTTGTAAGCCCGTATTTCCTATATAATAAAACGAGTAATCCTGCATGATTGTTGAATTTTAAATGGAGTTCTAATTTTCTAGATTACCTCTTTGTGTTTACTAATTTAGTATTAATACTACTAATGTCTTATTATATATAAATGTTTTCCACAATCCAGGTTCGAAATTACCATATTTCAACCGAAAATAAGTACTGTGCATTTAAAATTTATTAAAAAAAGCGCTGTAAAACTAACAAAAAAACATTTAATTAGTCAAGTGTTAGGTACAAAGAAACAAGAGAAAAAAGACAAATATATTTTGAATTTTTTAACTTTTAAGTTATATTTAAATATGCACTTATAGCCATTTAGCATTAAAATTCAGGTTTGGTGATTATTTAATTTATAACTACAAATAATTTATAATGTAAGAAGTAAATAATCACCTAATCTTAATTCTTATGCTAAATGACAAATTGAATATTTTAATATAATTTTAAATTCAAAATAACTTTACTTTATAACATTCTTCTGTATTGTAAAAAATAAGATACTTTACTCTTGAGTAAAATTCCTATTTTTTGACAAACCTAGTATAAGGCTTAAAAAAAATTGATATCTGATAGTTACATTTCAGGTTTTGAACCATGCAAAACTTTTTATCGAGAATACATTTTTTCACAAAACCAATAATAAAAAAGTTTTCCATATGGTTTCAACGTAAGTAAGCAGGTATAACTCAGAACAGACAGACAATTGAGAGAAGTCATAATAAAAACAAATTTTCTCCTTACCGATATCTTTCATTTGATATATATCTTACTCCTATTGAGAGGTGGGGCAAAACTGTCCATTCTCCTTTATATAGTTACCATAAATTTGGTTTTATTTTAATTATTTGAATTTATTGATAAATAGCCAGTCATAATATTTAACAGTTTCATCCAAATTAAGTATCCACGTAATATTTTTGTAGTACGTTTTTTTTTATATTATTTATTTAAATAATGACAATGCCTTGGGGTACACTTTGGACACTGTTTATTTTAGTTCAGTGGTAACATCTCTGATGCTAGTCGAGGATTAACTTTATATGTATAGTATAATAGGTATATCTATAATTTGTTTATTGTGTTGTTTGTTACTTACTATTACTAATTATTATGATTCCTTTTCTTCTAAACTTGAGTCACTAACTAGAATTATTAAAAATAGATAAGGTACTCATACTCGTTACTCGAGTATTCTCTAAAATTTGCAAAAGTACTCATTTTATTCATATAAGTGCTCATACTCAGATACTTATGAGTACTTTGTAAAGCTACTCATGAGTATTTTAATGCAGTACTGCCCAGCTTTGGTCTTATCTTACACATAACACATAATACTGTAATTTGTCCCTTTGGGCAATTTCTACATTGCCCTTTGCTAGTATATGTTGGGTAATGGCCTAAAAGATCTTCTCTTATTTCTGCTGGTGGAAAATCTTTGATATGAGTACCGATTTTTTTTGCAAATTATTTAGTTCTGCTAATGCTCTTCCCTTGGTCCTACCTCTAAGTAACATTGCATCTATTTATGTTAAAGAAAATCTAAACTATAGTGTTAAAAAAAAATTATTGTTTGTTAAAGTGTATTGGTGTTTATTAATTAAAATTAAATTATGTGGTGAAAATATCATACTGGGATCATTGTATAGATCACCTAGTTATGATTTCAGTATATTTTTTAATGATTTTAAAGATTGGGCAGAGGATGTATTCACTCAAAATATTAGCTGTGTTATTGTTGGCGATTTTAACTTAGATCTGTCAGAAAGTAATAGTGATCATAGATATGTAATTGATTTTAAGAATTTTATAATGGGCGTAGGAGTTGAACAATTGGTTCAGCTACCTACAAGAATAACCAATACCAGTAAAACGCTTATTGATTATATTTTAGCCAATAGGGGTAGTATCACACATAAAGTGCATCTTACTCCAAAAATAACTGATCACAGTATAATATCAGTATCATTATTTGTTTGCAATTAGGATTTAAATACTGTAGACATGAGTAGAAATTATGAGTAAAATTGAAATGGTGGTTAATAGTGTTTCTCCAATAAAATCTTTTACTTGCACCCGAAATCAAGTACCATGGTATGATCATGAGGTTGAAATTTTGTCCCATAATACGAATCTGGCATATAAATCTTTTGAAAATACTATACTTAATGATGAAAAGCAAAATTACTGGGAACAATATAAGTTGTATCTAGATCAAGTAGTTAATTTGTTGAAAAGAAAAAGTGTCTACATTTCAAAAATGCAATTGATCACTGTCAAGACACTCTAACATTTTAATGGCCTACCAATCTGGCTTTCATGCAAAACATTCGTGCGGAACAGCTCTTTATATGACGTTGAGTAAGTGGAAGTATTTTTAGACTTTAAAGGAGCCTTTGAAACCATTGACATTAACCTACTCCTCAAAAAACTCAAATATTATGGTTTCACAGATAGAGTGCATTCATGGTTTCAAGGCTATCTTCTAAACAGATATCAAAAGACTAAAATAAACAATGTATTTTCTAACGAAATTCCTGTATCATCGGGTGTACCCCAGGGAAGTGTTTTGGGTCCACTTTTATTCATTTTGTACCTCAATGATCTTAATTACGTAAAAGACTGAATTTTTGAATGTATTTGCTGAAGACACCCTACTAGCTGCAAGTGATCAAAATTTAAAAAATCCAATTACCAAAATAAATCAGACACTTCAAAATATTAACGAATTTCTCAATCTAAATTAACTTAAAAGTCAATAAAACTAAAGCAATGATAAATAACCTCACAATATAAATACAACCAAATTCATGAAAATCATATTAACATTCACATTGATGGGAAGACGATTCAGTTGACTGAAGATATTAAATACTTGGGTTTTGTAGTTGATAATATATTAAATTATAAAAATCATTATCAATACATTTATAACAAAATATCAAAAAAATTGTTTTTCTTCAGCAGAGTTTGTGGCCATCTTACATTTAAGACTTCACATAATGTTTATAAAACAATCATTGAACCTCATTTTGATTACTGCTCGAGCTTATCGAGATTATTAGATTCTGTCAACATGCACTCCAAAAATTGCAAAATGGAGGGATGCGAATTATTTTGAAATGTAATAGGTATACACCTATTATTACAATGATTTCCACATTAAATTGGTTGTCGGTGAAGGATAGACTATTGTTATGTTCTATGTTATTTATATATAAAATTATATCGGGAAATGCCCCTAAATACTTTGATGAATTTATTACGTTTAATCACCAAGTTCATAATTATCCCACTAGAAGAGTTACTGACTTATGTAACTAAAACAAATTACAGTCGCACTATAAACTCAATTTTTCATATTGGTTTAATTGCTTTTAATGCCCTTCCATATGAGATAAAAACTCAAAATAACTCAGTGGCGACTCGCTAGATGACGCAGGTGATGCGCTGCTTCACCAAAATTTCAGTAGAAATTAATTTAAAAAATCAACTGAATAGCTAAATATTTATTTTTCTGTAACAAAATGGCCTGCATTTTTGTCTCTATACAAATTACAAAACGGAAACCTCCAAAACTGTACCTAATTTCGGGGTATCTGGACCACTGCATGAAACAAACAAGGCGCTTGATAAAAAAAATCCGATCGTCCGGGCTCGCTTGTTTTTGAAAATATAATACAATAGAAAGATTTCCTAATCCGAGCGAACGGAGCGCTGGAGGCGCTATCCATAAAACCCCCGAACACGCGTGTCTTCTATCGGGGCGTTTGAGGGTTGCCATGGTAACGGCACGTTTCGATCTAGCCGATTAAAGCACTTGACGCGTTGATTCAGTTTGCTTCTTCCGGTCGGGACTATTTTTTTACAGTGATTGGACTAGTTGGTCAATTGCGAGTATTTTTAGATTTTTCTAACAATGTTTCCAGTACATGATCCAGTATGTATGCTTTTGGAGATGCCATTCTGTAGATGGGGAAGTGAGGATAAAAAAGACTTTTTAAATTGGCCAAAAACTGAACCTCTACTAAATGTAAGCAAAAAAAAAAACTAAGTCAAAAGACAAAGTGTGCGAAAATTTCTGAAAGAGTGGTATTCCGAATGTAAATGGCTGTGTGGTAGTTTTTATTTAAACAAGCTTTTTTGCGTACCCTGTTTGATAGTAGGTGTAAAATCAAATGTATGGACTAAAGACGGTTTTAGTGATTTTTGGGAACATGTGACCATATGCGTTATGCATTAAGATTTACAGAACTAAAAAAAAATTAAATACTATTGAAGACGCTTTAAAAGACAGAATGCATCTTAACAGATGTTTTATGCAGTTGCCAATTCGAGCAGTTCTTTTTCTAGGAAAACAAGAATTGGTATTTCATTGTCATAATGAATATAAATCTTCCGAAAATCGCGGTAATTTTAAGGAACTTTTAGATTCATATATCTCACTCTGTTCTGTAGACATTCAAGAACACTATAAAAAAAATTAGCTTGAATTTGCCGCAAATTCTAAAATAATTCAATAAATAAACCGTATTTCTCAATATATTGACAAATATATTGAAATGGAATTAAATGATTACAATTTTTTTCCATTCAAGTAGACGACTCAACAGATATTGCTTAAAAATCTCAATATAGCATAATAATTAGGTATGTTAACTCTCAAGGAAAGCTAGTTGAAAGATTTTTAGGATTACATGATGTAAGTTCTGATCGAACAGCTTAAGCATTGTTTACCCTAGTTTAGTTACAAGTTGTCTAGAAAAATATGACTACAAATCAAAAATTGTTGGACAATGTTATGACGGCGTTAGTGTTATGTCAGGGCAATTAAATGGTTTACAATCGAAGATTAAGGAAGTAGCACCAGAGGCGGTGTTCGTTCATTGTTTGGCACACCGTTTGAATTTAGTCCTGTCTCAAAGCTGTAACAGCATTTCGAAGTGCCGTATATTTTTTGCTAATGTAAATGGTCTGCCTTCTTTTTTTCATAATTCATAATAATTGGAATTCTCTAAAACAAGTTTTTAATGACATTTTAAACGACCCTAATTCTAATCCGGCTTCAATAAGACAGAGCCAGGG
Organism: Psylliodes chrysocephalus; assembly: GCA_927349885.1. Taxonomy (NCBI): domain Eukaryota; kingdom Metazoa; phylum Arthropoda; class Insecta; order Coleoptera; family Chrysomelidae; genus Psylliodes; species Psylliodes chrysocephalus. Next base: position 38,776,739 of record OV651819.1, on the reverse strand, counting down.
CTACTAAAATATGTTAAATGATTTTGAATTTGTTCTTCTAGTTATCATTTTTAACAAAAAAATTTCCATCAGCGATGTACTTCTTGATGTATTGAAGAAACGTTCTTTAGATATAAATTACTGTGCATCTCAAATTAAAAATGCACAGAATCAACTAAACGCTAAAAGAAGTAAAGGTATTTTTACAAATATAATTGATTCAGTTTCCCTAAGAACAGAACTGCCCACTGAGCACTGTGATGGGCGCATAAGACAAGTCTTGACAAGAGATCAAGTAGTTCAAAAATATGAAATCCTGGACACATTTTAGAACAAATCAACACTTGCTTTCAGGATACTGATAAGCTTCAGTTCGTAACATTAATGGACACTTCCAAATTTTCTGTATATTCCGAAGGCTTTCCTACAGAAGCACTAAATAATTTAGTTCAAATGTATTTTAACAAATTAAATGACTTACAAATGAGTTTATTTACAGTGATGAAAATTTTATAAATATTGACATCGATAAATTGTTGGAAAAGCTATTTGAGAATCGTAATATTTTCAAAGAAGCTTATAAGGTATATTGCTTAATCTTAACTATTCCATCCACTAGTGTTTCAGTCGAACGTAGTTTTTCTTGTTTAAAACTAATTAAAACATATCTACGAAATAAAATAACAGAAGGTCGACTTACCAATTTAGCAAAAATTTCAATTGAAAATGCACTCTTAATTGAACTTGTACGATCAGAGCCATTTTTTGATGATATAATAGATAATTTTGCAAGTTCAAAGGATAGGAGAATCGACCTTATGTACAAAAAATAAAAAAAGTCGATTTTTTTTGTGTTTTATTTTCAACACGTCACCTACATTCAAACCCACGAGCCGTCACTGAAATAACTTTAGAAGGTTTAGAAAAATGTTACTAAACCATATCCAACAAAGTATGTCATGAACACACCTCTGGGGGTCGATTCTCGACTTGTAGGAACCTTTTCCCATATGAATTTGTGACACTTTCCTATATGTAGGAAAATGTCATAAATTTTCGATGTATATAAAAATGTCAAAAATTCCTATAGGAAAATATTCCTACGAGTCGAGAATCGACCCCCTGATCAATCTTCTTTCTTTTAAATTTCTTTCTATATATTTTTATTTTATCTTATTATTTTATACAATTTTTTTATTTCTTATTTTATATTATATGTATTAGGGATTACCTATTTAATAAATTTCTTTCTTACTATTCGTAATCTAAATTCCTTTAATACTAGATGTTTTTCATCAGATTCTAATATATAGAAGTCAGGCATTATTTACATAGATATCAAGTCCTTGCGAAAATATGCTTATACGAGGCCAGTGTGAACAACTAGATACACTTTCATGTAAATAAGATCCGCTGTGTCCGAACGAGGCCTTATTCTCTTAATGTTTAAATCAACAACCATATTAAGAGATTCAATTTATCTATAAATTCTACGAATTCGTTTACCATGAGAACACAAGATGTTGTGATTCAGTTTTAAATGAGTTATAAAAAAAATTAAATGATAAATATCCTTTCCTGGTTATCTATTAGTTCAACTTAATGAGATCTTTTCCATTTTTGATATTATAATTAAGTAAATATGAGATATCTTCCAATATTTATGTATACTGGTACAAACATTATGTTATAAAAACACACTCAAATATGAAACGTAGTAGTGAAAGACTCAAAAAAAATCCTAATGGTATATTAAAATGAATTAGGGGAAAAATTATTTCAAGGTTGTATAGTACAATTACAAGAATCGCCTTGTTTTAAGTACCAAATACATTTCTTATTCTTATATTATATTAATGCTTTAATAATTTAAAATATGTTTTGGTAACCAACTGGGGCCAAAACATAAAGAATTATCTTGATTACTTTACCTTTGAAAAACTACTCAAGACAACAAAGTGATTTCTATTTGTAAAAACTTGCGAACACACAGAGTTGTAATTGATATTTTTCACTTCATATTGTTATCTCTTATCTTAGGTTACATTTTGCATTTAATAGAGCAGTGATATGATAGTGACACACTATGCAATAATATTTAAAGGGTCATGCTAGTTAATGATTAAAAATTTATATAAACCTGCCAATTCATAGATTAGCTTTAATATTTATCTCTCAAACAAAATGTATAATTTCTGTTATTATATTTTTTAATCAATATAGGTAAAAAAAAATTGAAAATACTTATGCAAAAGAATCACATACAGTGTGGAACAGCCAAATGAAATAAATTTGGTAATAAATAAATGGGGGCGTGCTCGTAAAAACGCTCGGACACATCGATTGGTATTTTTAGTTGCGCTTTTTTTACAAAAACTTTTTATACAGGGTGTGTCATGTAACAGTGGTCAATACCAACTTTCTTAGTTTAAATGCAACACCCTGTATATTTTTGAATTTTTTTAAAAATTCTAGAGATATTTTTTGTACTGTCCTATATCTAACTGTTTCGGAAATATTAAATGTTTTCCGATTTATTGCAAAAATTAACATTAACAAAATAAAATTGTTTGATTACAGAAATTCGCTAAAACACACTCAATACTTATTTCCCATTTAGGTCTTGTTAATGAGAAAGTAAGCAAAAGCCATTTCAGCGTTCCTTTTTACTGATATGAAATAAAAAAAGTTATACTAAAATAGTTTTGTTTGCTTTTGTTTAAAACACCTGAATTTAGCAAATTGTTTTCTGACTGCATGACAGTAGTTGTCAGTGTTATAGTCGTTTGAATTTCTTTAACTGCATATTATAAAAATGGTTCATGTTAACAGAAATGCACAAAATCATTCTACAGATGATTGGTTATGGAGATAACACACAGACACAAATGGAAATTGCACGCTTATTTCATGAAAAATTTCCAAATTTGCCGCGTATATCCCAAGAAGACTAAAAATAGAGAAGCAATTTCGCGAGCTTGGACATGTAAGGCAGATTAAAAAAAAACAGCTGCCAATTCAATAACTATACTGTGACAAAATATTGGAGAAGGTGAGTCATATGCATGATCAACACTGTTGTCTATGAATGAAAATTCCGACAGAGTCAGGCATAGGCGGCGTATCAAATACCAAATAATTATTTATTAGGTATTTGTTAGTAAACTTTATTAAATTTGTTTGTCAACATCTTTATTTAAACAAAGATGATGCGTTAAATATACGTTTTTGATAGTTTTCAAGAAATGAATATATTTATTACCTAATGACTTCCTTATCTGTGTTTAATGGTTTTAAAATGTGTTTCAAGCAAAAACGACAGACCGGTTACAGATTGATATACGAGTAGGTGTTCATGTTTGTGCCTTACAATTTGGTAGTGGTAGTGCATATTCTTATATATATATATATATATATATATATATATATATATATATATATATATATATATATATATACTCGACCAGCGTATCATGTGACATCCAGCAAAAATTTTGTCTTTGTGACATCCACCCTTTGCAAAGACTTTAGGAAAAAAATAAAAATATGACTTCTTTTAATTAAAAAAATATTATGGCTGAGCGAAAAATATCACAAACATACACATTTTAAAAAAATAAAACGTCCTATCGTTGTGAGATCCAAAGTATACACGGTATATATTTTTATTAACAACACTTTGTGACATCCAGAAAAACCTTGCATCTTGTGACATCCAGTTGTTACGTCAGAGTATACCATTTCTACAAGAAAATTGCTATTCTTGTAACATCCAGCAAATATATAAATACATTTTTGAATTGGGCACCTTATTACATCCTAAAAACTTAACACGTTTAACGCCAAAGCACACCCTCAAATTCTATGATTTTTATTGATTTTTTATTCCAATGTGATTTCTTTAGTTGTTTTGATAAAATAATTTATTTCATTTTTAAATACTGAGGCCCTTCCTATGGGGTCTCAGTATTGCATTCGTGCAGACGAAAACATTTTCTTACCCCAATTTTTATTTGTTTTATGTTTCCGTTCATTCTCATTCTCTAACGACCTGTCAAACAACAGCTGTTGATAGTAAAAGTGAAATTTCTAAGGCAGGTTGCGACCTTCATATTTGCAACTATAGCCATTTTGGAGGCTATTTTTATTCAAAACTAGTCGCCAAGCCTGCCAATTATGAAAAATATATAAGCAGTTTCTTAAAAATTACTTTTTTATGGTGGTGCTAAATTAAGCGTACTACTATTTCGCCCCTAGCCACAAAAACACATTCATCAAATTTATTGGTAACCCCAATAATTAACCGGCCATTTTAATTGGCAAAAATCAGAATAATGCTTGGCTTTGCCTGTCAGGTATCAAGATGTCAACTGGGATGTGGGAATGGCTCTTAAATGTAAAATTATTTAAAAATGTATGCTTCTTTTGATATTTATTGCAAATAATTTGTAGTGTATCTCAATTAAAGCTTTCCATAAATAAATGTGCAGCAAGACAGATATTATAATGTTCTTATACAAAGCACTTTTTTTATTATATAAAAGAGAGGTGGGATATAATGCTGGTTTACATATTCAACCAGCGAATTATAAATAATAATTAGTAAACTTCTTGAGGTTACTTTTGAATACATTTATTGTTGTTTTTTTTTTTTTAATTTCTGTAGACAGTCAATTAAATTTTGTAAACCTTTAATAAAAATTATATTTTAGAAACTATTAGTGATGGCTGCCGTACATGAAAGTCAGATTGGCTTCTTGTATTATAGTTGTGATATTGTGAATTATATTGAATTTTTTCTAATAGATCTGATGCGATGGTACTATTTTATAAATAAATATCAGTCATGTACTGAACATAATTTTGAACTGAAAGCCAATTTATTTCTTTTAACATAGTTGCAATACTCATCTTTCTGTCCTTTATGTCCCTTATTAGAATATAAATAGGCAAAATAAGGAGCCCAAATATTTTACATAAGCAGGCTTAAGACGCAAAAGTGCCAATTATTATTGGAAAAATTGCTCGAATAAGTTTTTAAACCCTAATCAAAAGGCGATATAGAATGGTTTTAAAAATCAAGGCTTGTGAAAATTATCACATGGATAAACCTAAGTAATGCCAACGTTTCATAAAACAAAAAATTCAACGTCCTAATACTACTATAGGCTTTCGGTCTTTCGTTCCAAGTTAAATCATTTCTCGTTTTTGTTACGCTACGAGTTTACCCTTGTGGGCCTCAGTCTCGATAAGGTGGCAACCACCATTGTAGCGTCTCTCGAATTTTCTTTTCAGTGTTTGATTGTGTATATTTTTAGATACACTGGCCCAAAATAGTATATTATTAAACGAGCAATTTATGGTAGCCATTATTCACGCAGGGTGACGTTTGCGTCCCGAGCCGTAGGCGAGTCTAATACTATACTTTGTACCATTATACCATTATGGTTTCTTTATTAAATAAAAGTTAAGTGTAGAATGGAAAGTTTTTATTAAACATTGGTAACTAACTGTTGTTTTTTCAACTTTTCAATTTTCCAATTTTTCGAATTTCTGATTTTTCGATTTTCCGATTTTTCAGTTTTTCGGTTTTTCGATTTTTTGACTTTTCAATTATCCAATATTTCGAATTTCTGATTTTTCGATCTAGAAAATATCGTTATGAAAAGTATCGCCCATCTTTAGTGATCTACCGGAAATTGCCAGAATTAGAAAAGAGTGAATTATCATAATTCACTCTAGTGATATATGGGTACCATATGCTTTTAGTTAGGAGGTAGAATATTGATTTATTATTAAGTGGTCGTGGACAAATTAGTTTCCGATTGAAGTAACTTTTTAATCTTTTTTTTGGTATGTGGATATCCCTTATAGAGATTGAGTACAGGTTCTCCCTTTTCCAATAGTTTGGGACTCCCGGATCATAAGTGCAAGTCAGGCTTATCATTTACCCACTAAACGCACCCTTGAGCAGGTAATATCTTTTACTTGTCCATTGGGACTACTTTATTAATTTTTTTGAGTATCTATCGACCTCGTATGGTTGATTCTCCGGTCTCAAGTGCATTAACACGGCCAGTTGGCGAACCTAAAGATAAATCCAGCGGTGTTTATTATTTTTGCTCACAGACTATTTTACTACAAACATTTTTGTCCACGACTGTTCTATAAAAAATTCAGTATACTTGTAATTCCTTAAGAATAATAATACCTATTATTCACTAGTGAATAATGATCCATTAGTCACGGTATGACGTCACGACAGCACACGTATGTATAAACTGATATGAAAATATTATTAATAGGTAATCGAAAAATCGAAAAAAAAAAAATCGAAAAAAATCGAAAAATCGAAAAAATCGAAAAAATCGAAAAATCGAAAAAATCGAAAAATCCAAAAATCGAAAAAAAAAAAATGAAAAATTGAAAAAAAATCAAAAAATCGAAAAGATGAAACTGCATTGTGTTTCTTATTAATGCCTTAATAGATTATGGTAAGTTGTAGAGAATACATGTGCCAAATTTTAATAACATAATAGCGGTTGGTAAGTTATGTAACAAGAAAGAAATTGGCAAAGTTAATAAAACTACCTCTATCTCGGTTATAAATGGCGAAAGAACCATTAAGTAAGATTATTTGGAATCATATCAGAAGCATAAAAAACTAAGTATTAAAAAAAGAGTGAAACTTCTTAGATTAATTCACTCTTAAATAAAAAAGAAATAAAATCCGCGTACATCAATATTTATCGCACAGCTACTTAAATATACTATTAAGGTTATAACTTTAAACGGAAGGGCACCGACGATGCACGAACGACGATCGTTTGCAGTCGTTTTTATGAATTAGCTCATCATATTTTTTATGTATTAACTTTGATTTATTTAAATTTATTTAAATTTATTTAAATTTATTTAAATTTATTTAAATTTATTTAAATTTAAATTTATTTAAATTTATTTAAATTTATTTTAATTTATTTAAATTTATTTTAATTTATTTTAATTTATTTTAATTTATTTTAATTTATTTTAATTTATTTTAATTTATTTTAATTTATTTTAATTTATTTTAATTTATTTTAATTTATTTTAATTTATTTTAATTTATTTTAATTTATTTTAATTTATTTTAATTTATTTTAATTTATTTTAATTTATTTTAATTTATTTTAATTTATTTTAATTTATTTTAATTTATTTTAATTTATTTTAATTTATTTTAATTTATTTTAATTTATTTTAATTTATTTTAATTTATTTTAATTTATTTTAATTTATTTTAATTTATTTTAATTTATTTTAATTTATTTTAATTTATTTTAATTTATTTTAATTTATTTTAATTTATTTTAATTTATTTTAATTTATTTTAATTTATTTTAATTTATTTTAATTTATTTTAATTTATTTTAATTTATTTTAATTTATTTTAATTTATTTTAATTTATTTTAATTTATTTTAATTTATTTTAATTTATTTTAATTTATTTTAATTTATTTTAATTTATTTTAATTTATTTTAATTTATTTTAATTTATTTTAATTTATTTTAATTTATTTTAATTTATTTTAATTTATTTTAATTTATTTTAATTTATTTTAATTTATTTTAATTTATTTTAATTTATTTTAATTTATTTTAATTTATTTTAATTTATTTTAATTTATTTTAATTTATTTTAATTTATTTTAATTTATTTTAATTTATTTTAATTTATTTTAATTTATTTTAATTTATTTTAATTTATTTTAATTTATTTTAATTTATTTTAATTTATTTTAATTTATTTTAATTTATTTTAATTTATTTTAATTTAATTTATTTTAATTTAATTTTATTTGATTTATTTTATTATAAATTACAGTCATCGTCCACTCACCCATTGTTGATACACCTTGTAATAATATAGCTGCATATATATTTATTAGTCACAGAGAGTAAATGCATTTAAAAAACTTATTGGCTCTATGCGAAACCCAACAAAAAATTTTGGCAGTTAATGTGTTAACATAAAATAGATCTTAAAATGAAAATCCAAATATATCTAAAATAAATTTTTTGGATGTCACATAACCTAGTGTGTAAAGTTATAATATACTCTATGGTGGATGTCAGATAGTCGGGTGAGTAAGTTTTAATATACTGAATGTTGGATGTCAGACAGTCGAGTGAGTAAATTCTAATATACTTAATGGTGGATGTTAGACAGTCGGGGGACTGAAATATTTAATATACAAAATATACAAAACCAACTGACGCGAGCGCCACCTTCACATCTATACACTGGAACTAAATTTATACACAAAATTGAAAATTAAGCATTATGACATCCAGCTGAAATTTGTTTGGCGCCCTTTTAAACCTTTTCTAAGATGTTTGAACCCCAAAAACGTTGTGACATCCGAATTTGGATGTCACATCGCAAACGGATGTCATAAAGATACCAACATTTTTGCGACATGATGTCACAACGTCGGCAGGACGAATCTATATATATATATATATATATATATATATATATATATTGTGTAGTATATTAGATAGGTACTTTAAAAGTTTATTAAATAGTAAAATATTGGTGTCTTTATAAATTTAATAAAAACAATTTAATAGAATAATATTGTTAAAATAGTAATGGATTCAGAGGCGGGTCCAAGTGAAACCCAATTACGTCGGCGAACGCCCTTATCAAAGGATGAAAAGAACATTATATGGAAAGTGAATGATGGGCTGAAACAGACACTTCCTACAAATGAAGCTATAAACCGCAGTTCTTTTTTAACTGGAGTATCTGTTTCAACAATTGAACGTATTGTACGCGAAAAGACAAAAAAGGCTCCTTAGAAGCCCCTAAAACGCATACCCGTGGTCGTAAATTGTTGAAATTGGACGATAACCAAAATCAAATCATTCGAAGAACTGTACATTCTTTTTTTTAACACTTAAAGTTGTTCTTACGAAATTAAGAGAAAACGAAGAAATTCCATTAATGAGCCGTGAAACTTTTATGGGGCCTAAAATTTCGTTTTGTCAAACGGTGTAGGAAATCAATTTTAATTGAGAGGTCAGATATAGTGTCCTGGCGACGGCGTTATTTTCGAAATATTAAAGAGTTTAGAGCCGCTAAAAAAAAGATATACTATCTCGATGAAACATGGGTGAATGCTGGACACACGGTATCTAAGATATGGCAAGATACTTCTGTAACTAGTCATCGCCAAGCTTTTATAGATTATATATAGATTATCTATAAGTTTGAAAGCACCATCAGGTAAAAGACAACGGAAGTGACAGTGGATTTTTGGAAAATAGCGCTCTTGTGTTTATATCGAAAAAACAGGAGACTACCACGAGGACATGAATGCGGAATGCATTGAAAAATGGTTTACTGAAGTATTACAGCGTGTAGAACGAAATTCAGTTATTGTACTAGATAACGCTTCTTATCACAGTCGACGAGTTGAACGCATTCCGATAATGTCCAGTAGGAAAGCGGATATGCAAACCTGGCTGCGGGATAAAGCAATAACATTTACTGAGGAGATGCTTAAAGTGGAATTAATGGACCTAATAAAGGAACACCGCCATAAATATATTCAATATGTTGTCGACACAATGGCTCGTGATCGTGGTATTACGGTACTAAGACTTCCCCCTTGTCACTACGAATTCAATCCTATTGAACTAATTTGGGCGCAAGTGAAAGGGTTTGTAGCTCGAGAAAATAAAACTTTTAAAATAGCCGACGTTCAAAGTTTATTAAAAACCAGTATAGAACGTATAAAACCTGAAGATTGGCAGAATGCTATTTCCCATGTAATTAAGGAAGAAAATAATATGTGACGCTTGGACGGTATGATCGAAACGGTAGTTGAACCTTTAGTCATAACTTTAAGTTCCGACGATAAAGATAGTGATAGTTCTGCAGAATCAATGGATTACGAAACTTCATAGATTTAGAATTCAAGTAAGTGATACCAAGCTTAATTTACATATTTTTATAATAAACAAAATACAATTATAAACATAGATGAATTATTATAACAAAAATAGATAACTAACCTACTTTCATCTAGTAATATTCACAAATACCCATTAAATTTGCCAATATAGTAATTCTGCGACACTGGAAGAGTGCATTTTGATATGATAACGATACCTTTTGCAGTTTTAAGGCGCACCTTCTTCAATATTTTGTTCTAGTATAATACCCCATTTAATTTTCCAATAGTGTTTCTACGCCACTGGCATAATATTTACATATTGTAACAATAAACAAAACAAAATTATAAATATAAATGATTATTACTACAAAAATAGATAACCAACCTACTTTAATATAATATTATTTACTATTACCACATTTAATTTGCCAATAGTTTTTATACGCCACTGGCGTAATTCATTTCGGTAATAAACATGCATTTATGACTAGTTGACACGTGATATCGATAAGTTCTGCAGTTTTGAGTGCGTGATTCCATTCATTATACTCTTGTATAGTATTATTGTTGTACGTGATCAGGAAAGAATCACCTTCTTTAATATTTTGTCCGAGATTAATGATAAAAAATTGGATATTATTGTGAGAACGCCTGAGTCGACTCTGTTCTATAGCGTAACGAGAAGTCTGGCACCCGACTCATGGTCGAAACATTACCGGGTTCTTCTAGGTATGAAGCTGATGCATAGGGGAAGCACTTCGCGAACGCTTCGAGATCCTTCCAGCAGGATTGGTTCTTTCTAGGCCGTTTCATTTTTATTATATAAATAGCCGCGACTTTGTCGATAGGAAAAGATTTAATAAAATTTAAGTGTTGGATATTAAAGATAAATTGTAATAAATAAATTGGAATTGTGAATTATAATAGTGCCTAAGTATTATATAAATTAATTAGTACGTTATAAATAAATAAATTAAACAATCGTTACATTGGTGTTAGAAGTGGAACTGTAAATAAATAGTGGACAATAATGGCTAAAAAACTGTGTGATTTAAAAGTGTCTGAGTTGCGTCGAGAACTGGAGGATCGTGATGGAGACGAGAGGGAAGAAAGCCGAGCTGGCAGAACGTCTTAAGGAAGCACTAGAAAGTGAGGGTTTGGATCCAGAAACGTATCTATTTTCGGATGATGCATCTTCTGTTATAATTTCTTCAATATCTTCCGATATGGAAAGTAAGATCTCGTCCTTAAAAACCAAAATGTCTTCTGATATGACCTCTATGAAAACCGATATTTCTTCTAACATTTCTACATTATGATATTTCTACATCTGATATATCTTCTTTAAAAAGAGAAAAGTCTACCGACTTAGAAAGTAAAATGTCTTCTATAGAAAATAAATTTTTGTCTAATATTTCTTCCTTGAAAGAAAATGCGTTTTCCGAAATATCTTGAAAAATAAGATATCTTCCGTCGAGGAGAAAATAAAAGAAATGGAAAAGAAGATACAAGAAATGGAACACAGGCCAAGGACGGTGAAATAAAGTGCCATGTGGTTGAGTCAAAAGTTGAAATTGGAAGGAGCTGTAAACTCTGCAACAAGTATCAGGCAAAACTATTGCCATGTACTCTGAGAGCCAAGCAGCCATAAAGGCACTTCTCTCACCAGAAATCAAATCGTCAAATCGTCTAGAAGACCTGGCAGAGCTAAGTAGTCAAAACAAGGTGGCCCTAGCCTGGGTCAGGCCATGAGGGATATCGGGGCAACGAAAAGGCCGACGAATTAGCCCGAGAAGGCTCAGATAAGGCCATGACAGATCCGAACCTTTCTGTGGAGTTGCTAAGGCAATCATCAAACAATGGATGCAAAAATAGTATCAGGAACGGTGTAACAACTATCCAAGACTGAGACATGCCAAACAGTTCATCAAGGAACCATCAGCCAAGTTCACGAAAGACCTACTGGATCAAAAGCGTCAAATCGTTAGGTCTTCTTACTGGACACTGTCGCCCTTAGAAGGCACATGAGTGTCATCAATCCAGCAGAAGAAGCAACTTTGTGCAGGTTCTGTGAAGAATAGGAAACATCCAAAGACATTACAGGCCTGGCTAGAATGAGGTTTCTAATATTGGACAAAGAAAAGCCAAACGCATGCAACTACATGGGGGACCCACTGTCATAGCTACTAAGTCTAATAAAAAAGACCAAGCTAGACGACATACTCTAAAACAAACGGAGTCCCACAGTAGATCTGAAAACGTCGCGGTGAACAAGGACAAACAAAGTCCAACTCCTTATTAATTTAATCTAATATATTCTAAACTTAGCTCGTGTTAAAGCCCCAACTTTCGACGGGAAGATGTCATGGACCAACTACCTTAAACAGTTCGAGACAGCTGCGAGAGCGAACGAATGGTCTGAAGGAGAAAAGGCAGTAAATTTAACCATCGCCCTTCGAGGAGATGCTTTAGATGTCCTTCAGACTATACCTGTGGAAGAGACCGATGATTTTGAGCAACTTAAAAAGAAACTTAACATGCGATATGGCCATGAACATTTGGAGCATCCATACCAATCACAGTTAAAGAATCGTAAACAGAAACGAGACGAGACTCTTCAAGAATATGAAGTAGATATTGCCGGTTGGTGCGATTTGTCTACCCATCAGCTCCGGAAAACATGATGGAATGGTTGGCAGTCCAAACATTTGTTGATGGACTCCGTGACCACGAGATGCAGAAAACACTTCGTCTAGCCCGTCACAAAACATTGGTCGATGTCTTGTCCGCTGCTCTAGAGTATGAGGCAGCTACGCAGGCTTCTGGAGGATACATTAAGTGAGGACTGTAAAAGAAAAAAATGTGGATAATAAACTCGACCATCTAGTTAACATAATGAAAACCTTTGTTGACAAAAATTTGAAGACAAAGACTATCAGGTGCTGGAATTGCGGTGAACTGGGACATGTACGCAGTTCGTGCAAACGCCCTAGGGTTCCAACAAATGAAGACAACACGCCGCACAGTGGGCTAACTCGCTTCAAAACCTGGACATAGACAAAATGAATACAAAAATCTACAAAACTGTGTCCCTATAGGTTTTTTGGGTCACTGATTACGAAAATTTAAAATGGCGGATCCAATATGGTGGTTCAAAAATGATAAATTTAACGGATTTGTATGTAACTTTGGATATATGACATTTTGACGTCATTGGTTACGAATTAGACATTATAATTTAAAAACTCAAAATGGTGGATCCAAGATGGCGGATCAAAAAAAGTAAAATTTAGTAGATTTAAATAAAAATTTGGATATATGGTATTTTTGAGGACACTGATTACGAATTAGTCATCGTAATTGTAAAATTCAAAATAGCAGATCTAATATGGCGGATAAAAAATATACATTGCGCGAATTCGTCTAAAACTTTGTATTTAGGGTAATTTAAGGTACTTTAAGGTTAATAAATATGCATTAAATGTTGGAAAAAAAGGCCTTCGAAGTGGAAGTATATGCTGATAAAGAAATCAGTCCAAAGTTCATCACAGAATTATTAAAATTAATTGCTCAACAATGAATTTAAATTAATTAATGATTTAATTATTATATTGAATATCAGCGTTGGTATGATTTAAATAAATAAGTAATTAAATTACTTAATTTTTTATAATTAGTTTTGTACATCGAAATAAATACTAATTGTAAATAAATAATATTCGAATCATGATCACTTTAATTCAGATACAAAATAAATATTTTTGATTGAAATAAAACAAAATCGATAATTAAAATTTTTTTCGAAAAAATTTAAATAAATTTTTCAATCCATGATTATAATTAATAATTTCTTATTCATTATTTATTAGCTGGTATGAACTGCGAGTTTTCTAAGTGCGCGGGGAAGTACAACAATACAGCTATCCCTGCCACGCTTGCCGGGCTCTTCCACGCGGCAAAAAAACTATCGTTTACTGAAATGGCGCAAATATGCGCAAGCGAATTCTTTTGAACTCGTCAGCTACATCATTAAGGATGTAGGAGAGGCATTTAACAAAGTGGAGAACCGTGGAGAAAATTTTGTAGCCAATGATTTGTGAGAATTTGGGTGTCACGGGATACAGGTTAAAATATACTTCCATTTAAAGTCAAAATAATTTTTTAAAATGGTTATAAATGTGATAACTTACCTTTTGGGGTGCTATCCATCGTATGTAAACAAAAAAACTCGATCTGATTACTTTCAATGATGTATAACAATGCACTAAATGTCAGTTAAAATACCGCTGTTATCGACGTCGCGTGTTTACTCGACTATCACGACACGTATAATCGAGATTAGGGAATGGAATGCCACCAAAGTGTTGGACTAGTATTCACTGATGTCTTCTACGCGAAATTTCATGAAACTAAAGTTTAAAATCGCAACTTTTTTTTACCTTCATGGCCAGGTTTTGCTGCGAGTTAGCCCACTGTGCGCCGCAAGAAAACTAGAGCGGGTTGGCCTAGAGGGGACAGCTTCGACCCGAAACCGTTCCAAAGACCCTCTCGTACTGATAGTCTCTTTGAAATGTCACGATAATAGTGTATACATAGACGGCAAAGTAAATGGTAAAAGTATATACTATATGTGGATACTGGAGCAACTAGGACCATTATACGACCAACAACCATAAATAACCGCAAGATACTTCTACCAACAAGATTGCGACTGCCACAAGTGAAAGTTCCAACATCCAAAATCCAGGTTCAATTAGGAATTGGTACAGAAAACGTCACTCACACTTTCATTGTCGCTGATATCGAAGAAAATGTTATACTTGGAATGGATGTAATGAACTTACATGGTTTCCAGTTGGATTTTAAGAACAGTGATCAAAGTTGGTGCCGAAGAGGTATTCCTACATCCATATAGGAACAGTACCGTGCCAGTCGCTGTACAGGAGAATACGGTGGTACCTGGGAAGAAAGAACTTCTTTAATGATGGAAGTTTGAAACCACGATGAAGAGGTTGGACGGGAATTCTGATCTGTCACGACTGCTAAACAGATTCCAGTTCGTCTTATAAACGTTAATGATCACCCAATTACCATCAAGAAAGGGACCAGAATCGGAACTTGTGTATCAGTAGCTTCCATAATTCGTCAGACAACAAATTCGAGCAAATGATTGCAGTTGCTGGCAAATCTCTGAATCAATTAGAAAAAAAGAAAACAAAGGATATTCTTCGACGATATTGTGACATTTTTGTACCGAAATTAGTAAAAACAGGAATAACTTCTGTGGTAAAACACAAAATTAACACTGATGATGCCAGGCCGATTCGTCAATCAACTCGCAGATAACTAAAGGATTGTTCGGGAAATGGAGGAAGACAGGGTGATAGAACATTTTACCAGTCCATGGGTCTCTCCGGTAGTTCTGGACCAGAAAAATGATGGAATTACGAGGATCTGTGTGGCTTACCGTCAGTTGAACAATGTTACCAAGAAAGATAGTTATCCTCTATCTAGAATCGACTATACCTTGGACACATTGGCCGAAAGTAAACTATTTTCTACCTTCTCACGAGAAGAGAACTCCTGGCAGTTGTGAAATGCCTGGAACACTTCTACCAATACCTATATGGAAGAAAATTCTTAATCCGTACTGATCATGCAGCCCTTAAGTGGTTGATGCAATTCAAAAACCCGTAGGGCAATGTTAGATAATATGGTGATCCAATTAGAACATATTTTGTTTTCTGCTGAGTGTACCTTTACATTCTAATCGTCAAAATTGCCGCTATTGGTCTACGGAAAATCCTCACTGGATGAGAGAAGAACATAATGCGATACCCTGAAAAGGTTAATGTTTGGGCAGGAATTGTTAGCCATCATATCATAGGTCCCTTTTTCTTTGATGGCAATTTGAATGGCGATCATTATTTAGCACTGCTCCAAAATAATGTCGTGCCAACTTTAACGAACTTATATCTCGATCCAGCAAACTCGCAAGTTCCAGCGAATATGATAAGGTTTCAGCAAGATGGAGCACCGCCCAATTACTAAATCAATGTGCCAGACCTCAATCAAGTATATCCAAATCGGTGGATAGGAAGGCGAGGATCGATGGGATGGCCAGCACGATCTCCTGATCTGACATTAGACTTTTTCTTGTGGGGATAAAAGTATTGGTACAAAACTAAACCTCTCGACCTAGCTGACTTAAGAAGACGAATAACGCTTGCGATTAGATCGGTCACGCCTGAGATGTTGAGTAACGTTAGAAGACATTTTTATTTTAGATTAGGATGTTGCCAAGAGGTTCGCGGCAAGCATTTTGAACATCTCCTACATTGAGATGTTTTTTTGTTACATTATCAAGAAATAAACAGTATTCGCGATTCAAGCATGAAGGAAATTTGTAGAAGCTGCCTATAAGTAGGATATTGTTCAGTGTTGCCAGGAGTAGCGAAATTTCGCTACGTCGTCGGATTTTTAGCCCTTGAAAAAGTGGATAAGACTTTTTTTTTAAGTAGCAAAATTTGTCTCTAGTAATGTGTATTCATACTCTATATTTATTTAAGGTTTTTTTTATAAAGTCGTAAAATTTTGTTTCTTACGATAAATGGATATCTACAAATTCACATTATTGACATTTGCAAAATTTTGTCTAGAATCAAACTGCAATATCTGAATTGTGAGTTTTATTACTGTTTACATGTATACAAAGTTCTACACCATTTATTTCATAATATAAGAATAAGGATGGTATGATTTTTAATTAAGTTTATCAATAATGAATGTTAGGTACCTGAAATAAAAATACCAATCGACGTGTCCGAGCGTTTTTCCGAACACGATCCCATTTGTTTATTACCGAATGTATCCCATTTGGATGTTCCACTTTGTATGTTAAAATATTTGCATACATATAAATATCTATTATATATATATTTTTTTTTAGTGGTGCCTCACATCACTGATGCAATTCAAGAATGGGTAGAAAAAGTGGCCCAAAAGCCAGTTTCAGACTCTGGCAAGGCTCCACAAGTGTGTATCATAGAATTAGGAGGGATAATAGGGGATATAGAGAGCATGGCGTTTGTTGAAGCCTTTCGACAATTTCAATTTCGGGTTAAAAGGGAAAATTTCTGCGTGGCACATGTATCTCTCGTACCTCAGCCTAAGACTACAGGAGAACACAAAACTAAACCGACTCAGACTTCGGTTAGAGAGTTAAGAGGATTAGGCTTGTCTCCGGATATAATTGTTTGTAGGTCTGAGAAGCCAATTGGACAGAGTGTTAAAGAGAAAATATCCAACTTTTGTCATGTTGCTCCTGAACAGGTATTACTAGATTTTTAATTTATATTATTGGTTATGTTGTGGTTTAAACATTATGACTTACAAAAAACTACACACATTTTCAGAAAAATTTACTTTCTAAAATTACAGTTTTTATAATTTTTTTTGCAGGACCTCTTTACATTTTTTTGGGTGTAAAAAATATCTGTAACCTACTTGTTTTTATTTTTTGGCTTAAAGAATAGTTAGCGCGCCATTGGTTAAATTTTTCAAAAGTTAGCAAGCCAAATATTACTTTCTTAAAGAGGGTATTGGTCTCCAAATTTGAAAAAATATTTAAAGGCGTTTTTAATTTATGGTAAATTTTAACACATTGTATCTAGGTAACTAAGTCCCTTTATAGGACACTATTATATTTTTTACGAAAGTAATATTTTGACAAGAACTAATTTTTAAAAAATTTAACCAGTGGCGCCCTATCAGGGTTAGTGGCAACTTTTTTCTACTATTTTTTACACCACAAACAAATATTTTTAATTTTTTGTTTTTTAATTCTCTGTTCATTTTTAGTTAAAAAAAAATAAAACCCTTTTAAAGAGCTAAAATGAACGGTTCTAAACAAAAGTCTGCATGTACTTAGATCTTTTATAAGGACTCAATATTTTTAAATTCTAATCTAGTAGGCACGTGTCAAATTTTTAATAGTTCATGTATTTGACAAGTTTTTGATTTACCTATCTTATCTATCTTTTATTATAGAATCAAATACATTGTAACAAAAACATGGAAAATTCAAAATAAAATTAACCTTATCTTCTAATCATCATTTCTAATTGGTATATTTTTCCAAAAAACATCTATTTTTTGCCATTAATTCACGTGAATTTCTTAAAATATCTTGCTGCTTTACTACCGGAAAACTAAATGGTTCATTCAGGGACTATTATAATTTTATACCATTTTTGTTTGAAGAAAATGTGTTTTGCAGCCTTTAGTGGTTTGAAAGTACTTTGTAAATGAACCTATCATTGGTTTGTTTATATCCCAGTAAAGTTAAATAGAAATGCTTACACACGTTTCTCTAAAACTTGTCTTAAAGGTTCTCCTATGTCCAACAACTTATTATCTAGTTCTCTTTTTAATCTACAGACGTTCACAGGAATGCAGTACAAACCCTTCTTTCAGCAAGTGCAAAATTGTGTATTTACCACATGTACATTTAAAACTACATTTATGTGTATAAAATTCAAAGTTATAATAATAATATCGTAAAAACCTGGCTGCCGAGTAGTCATAAGGTGAGGTGTCTTTTACTAGACTGCCACAAAATTAAAGTATTCAATTTCACGGAAGGAATAATAATTATTTGACATATTATGTGACGAGATGTGAAGATAGTACAATTTACCATCTCTGAAAGATCCTTGACCTATTTGGTTACAAAATCGCTTAGCTCTTCTCTCTGGGACATGTCATCTGTGATACTACTATAAATTATTGTCAGTTATTGTTTTTTAGTAAATAAATAACATTTATAGATTATCAGCATTCCCGACTTGAAATCCGTCTATCAAGTACCCGTTTTCATGGAGAATCACGGAATGGCCGAATATTTGAGCAAGAGACTGCAACTAGGCATTACGCCACTACCTCCAATAAGAAAATACATGCGACCCTGGATCGATTTGGGCGATAGAATGACCAATCTTAAGTCTGAAATTACTATAGGCATAGTAGGCAAATACACAAGACTGGAAGATTCTTATACATCAATTACCAAGGCATTAAAACATGCTGGAAATAAAGTTGGATATCACGTCAATTTGATGTTTATAGAAGCATCGAATTTGGAGGCTGTAATGCTTCGAGATGATCCAGTTGCTTACCATAATGCTTGGCATAATTTGTGCATTTGCGAGTAAGTAAAAAAATCGAACAATTTTTTTGCATTAACAGAAATTTCTCAGAAATAACAATTTTACATTTTTAGTGGAGTGATAGTCCCAGGTGGTTTCGGTAAAAGAGGAGTAGAGGGAAAAATCATGGCCTGTCAATGGTGCAGGATCAACTTAAAACCGTTTTTGGGAATCTGCCTGGGTTTTCAAACTGCCGTTATAGAATACGCTAGAAATGTTTTGAATCTAGAAGGAGCCCATTCCACTGAAGTCTGTGAAGATACACCACACCCTGTTGTCATAGACATGCCAGAACACAACCCAGGACAAATGGGCGGTACTATGAGACTGGGAAAACGTACAACTATTTTTAAAGCTTCTGATAATAATTCTAGAATTAGTAAGTCAATTTAATTAATTCTATAATTATTAGATTTTAATCAGTAATTGAAACTTTATAGAACTATTATATGGTAATAAAGAACAAATAGATGAAAGACATAGACATAGGTATGAAGTAAATCCGGATTATATTAAGAGGTTTGAAGAGAAAGGGCTACATTTTGTAGGTAAGCTATACTAATACAACTACTTATCTATGCTGTCAAATTATTATAATTACCATAAGAACTGAGGTCCGCCAAGACCAAGACCTAATAGTCCACATACCAATTATAATTAAGTAAAATTAATTAAATTGATGAAAGTAAATTAAATCAAATTATATTAAGGGCCGATTTCGTAATGAAAATTAAAAGGTCCATTAGGTTAAATGAAGTTTAAATTACTAAACGAAGATTAAAATTACATTGTTAATGTAAAAATGTCATTTTAATCTTCGTTTGGTAATTTAAACTTCGTTTAACACAACGGTGGAATCGGCCCTAAATTAATTAAATCAAATAAATTCAGTTAAATTAAATTAAATAAATTAAAGGCTGATTTCCTAGTAAAACTTAAAAGGACCTTTAACTACATCAAAATAAATCAATTAAACGAAACCAATTAAATCGAACTAGATCAAATTAAATCGATTAAACTAAATTAAATCAATGAAACTAATAAAATAAATTAAATCGATTAAATTAAGTTAAATCAATTAAATTAAATCGATTCAATTAAATCAAATAAATTAAGAGCCGATTTCAAAATGGAAATTAAAAGGTCCATTAACTAATGGGTCAATTACATTAAATAAATAAAATCAAATCAATTAAACTAAACCAATCAAATCGAACTAGATCAAATTAAATCAATCAAACTAAATCAAATTAATTAAGCATAAAGGTTAGCCCTGTAAAAAATTGTTATAGTCATTTCGTTTTTGACATTTTTTACCTTGTTTCTCTGTTTTAGGCGTCGATGTGGATCAAAAACGAATGGAAATATTGGAATTGGAGAACCATCCTTACTACGTAGCTGTACAATACCATCCAGAATACCTATCTAGGCCGTTAAATCCATCCCCACCATTCCTAGGGTTAGTTTTAGCCGCGAAGGATAGACTCAGAGTTTATTTCTCAAGAGGTTGTAAATTGTCGCCTAGAGAACCTCAATCCGACTATGATTCAGGTATGTACAAAAAAAAGAATCATTTCGCATGTGTTAATTCTCTGGTTGTGTATTGTATTAACGAAGAACTAATTATGCCAATGATTCTCTTACTTTAGTACTAATTATAAACTTCGCGATGACAGCTATACCAATGCTTGCTTTTCAAATTTGATAGGCTAGGCCTTGTAATCGCATAAATTACCAATTTAGAGGTATTATGTTAATAGAGAGATGAAAGATGGCACTACTGTTTTTTATGGCTTATGTGATTCACTTATATTTCACTGTGTAGACAAACGTTTTTAATTCGAGCTATATCTTGACCTTTTACAGTTTTGCTGTTACAAACTATCGTTGCATTTTTAAAAGGTAGTTATAATCGGAAAAGTTTTTCAAATTCTTGGTATGCCTATTTAAACAATACAAATAGCATAAACACTGACATATTGGCATTGTATATTGCACTCCAATAAATATGTAAATGAAATATCAAATCTGATCGGAATATTTAGCTATTAACAATAAAGTTAATTCAGATTTTTTTGTTAATTGTCCAGAAATAAATAATAAATAATCCTAACTTTTTTTTTTATTAATTTTACAGAGGACGAAATGATAAGGAATTTTAGCGAACTTAATTTCGATATATTTGATGGAGACATTGAAGGTGACGCAGATCACAAAGATGAAATTGAATAACATTTCGCGCCATTTAACATTTATAAATTTTATATACCAAAGTTTATTATATGTCATCAGTTTATTGTTTGGTTTTTCATTTTGTCACCTATATTGCTAAAAAAATCCTTCCTAAAACAAAAAATATATACTTTTGACATACTTAAATACTTATATCAAACCAGATAAATATTCCGTGCAAATTGATATTCCATTGTGTTAGAAGTACAGGGTCCTTCACAAGTATTAATTTTTTTAATATTGTATATAATTCCATAAAATAAATAACTTTTTTTTGTATAAACTTAAAAATTAGAAAGATACGAATCAATATAACGAAATTTCCCAATGGTTCAATAAATGGAGGTTACAAGTTAACCCACAAAAATGTCAATTAATGATACCCTATCATGAACTAAGATGAACATTAACCAATCAATTCACCCCATGTCCTCAGTAAAATACAAAATACATAGGCCTTATTCATGATAATAAGCTGAACTTCAATGAACACACCCCCAGGCAAAAATCAAAAGCTGGAGCCAAACATTTATGTTCCTTAACTTACAAAAAGAAGGCATTAGCATCTACACGGCCACCAAAATCTACAAAACAATATGTAGACCCCTCCTGGAATACTGTCACAGTATGTATTTAAACTGCCGAAGACCTGCATTAAAAAACATTCAAGTGGCCGAAACTTCTACACCAATAATCATTTATTCCGTCATTAATAGGTAGAAAAATTAAATGCACGATATTCGTAGGAGTATGCTTCATTCAAAATATACAATTTAGTACTTCACTCCAACATATTTCTGCATCATATGCAATATGTTAACCAGCTCACCCAACAGAATAAACATGAGATGGATGCTTAATTATATTTGGATGTGAGATGGATGAAGATAGCAATTGGTTTAACCACGCCGTTTTGATCGCAAATATAGGATATTGCATGTATATTGCGGCCCGCCTATTATTCTATTTCTCTCTAATTAATACTATTGTGTTCCTTTACCATTCTACTGAAGTGAGGAAAGCGAACTTAACGTACCATATAACCAAGAATTCAGTCAGGTCAGTTAACTTATATTGAACTGGATTTTGCGAATATTGTCACTCACTATGCAAATCATTAAATTTAAGTATTTCAATACACGATTTATCCAACCGTTAATGTTCTGAGAACTAAATTATATCAAGGATTTCCAAAAATGGAAAATAATTCCAACTCAAATGTGATCAAGAAGTAAACTAAATTAAATAAATCACGAAACCATGTGTACTCAAAATACTAGCCACAGTTTCTCTTCGGCATTATTTCCAAAGAAAACACTAATTTTGATTTTGCTTACCAAGGAGAACGTCATTCTTGGACCGGTTTCGATCTTACTCATCAGCAAGAAATAGATATTCTCAATTCCAGTCTCTAATGGAATTAGCAAAAGCGTTAAATTCACTTGCCTACATTGGTGGAGGTTGCGAGAAAATATGTAGTCACAAAGTGAAACTGGTAACGCCATCTGCACTTAGTAAGCAAAATCAAAGATCGCTTGTAGTACCCAGTTTAAAAATGAGGTGAAACCAAACAGGAAAATAATTCCAACTCACATGTGACCAAGGTATCAAATAAATAAATCACGGAACCATATGTCCCAAAAAAATACGAGGGACCTTTTCCCTTCGGAAAACAACTACTCCTTTGGCTAATACAGCTTTGAAATATATCCAAAGGAAATACATTTCTACCCTCTAATTTACATTAGGGACTGGAATTGAGAATATCTATTTCTTGTTGATGAGTCCTAATAATGAAACCGTTCCAAAAATAACGTTCTCTTAATAAGTAAAATCAAAGTTAGATTGTTGAAAATAAATTAAAATAAATTGCTAAGTAATACTGTTCAAGTGAGCGATGTTAGCCAACTCTTCTATTTCTGGCGAGTAAGTTATAATTTTAATGTTTATTGTAAAGTTTGCTGTAACTGTTAACCCTCTTTTAGAGTCCTGATGATGGTTTAATTGCCGAAAGTGCTTGACAAAGCTTATTTCATTTATAAGACTGGAAATATCTTACATATAGTCCTTACACTTTGTAGACTTTAAATACAACTTTCTCTTCACCTCAACCCTTGATTAACCAGTGTGTACACACCTACTAACATGCTTGGAAATATTTTAAATTTTTGTATGTTTCAGAAAAGAAGTTAACTAGTGGTTAGGAGTCAGTAACTTTTTTTTTTATTTCAGATGACGTAGGGTTAGAAGAACTCACAGCGAATAAATTGAACATTACAAACGACCATGACGACAATAGTAGCGCATACAGTAGCTCAAGTTTTCCTGAAACAGGATAATTTTTATTTTCTAATTATTAATACAAACTGTTTGTTATGTTTTATTTGACTTATGTTCATGTCAAGTAAACGTAACTTTGTCACCCTTTAAATCTATATAAATGTTCTTAGCATTCTCATTGCAACAGATCTCAGTAACAAAAGATACATCTTAATTTTCATTATCAGAAAAAGCATCATTTTATTCAATATAATGACGGTATAAAAACAAACAAAAAAAAATATTTTTTTGACTTTCGATGAGTTGTTAAGGGTATGGTTCGATATTAACCGAAATATTAGTTATGTGGTCCAAAATTAACCACTCTTTCTGACATTCCTGAAAAACCAGTTGAAATGAAGAGAGAACGCAGTTGTCTGAAAAATGGTGACTCAGACGTTCTCTTCTTTGTTTGATGAGCTTAGCTTAACACTATCTACCCCGTTATATCCTCTTTTATTTTTTCGATTTGTTTTTTATGGAAAAATCTGCACTTTGTCATCACTTTTTCCACCTCAGAAATTTAACCTAAAGTATATTTCAATTTTCACATAATCACTTTAGTAAAATGTTTAGTCTTGTCACTTTAATAATGTATATTTTATGTTAACTTAAATGCTGGACTTCCGATTCTGAGACTGTCATTTCGATGTTGACACACTGGTGTCAAATTGTCACAAAAGTAACACGACTGCAGTCCAAATAATGTAACTAACAAATATCACTTTTTTTAGAAACATCTCTGTCAAAATAATGGTGACTTATGGTTAATAGAAGACCACATCGTAAAGTTATATTTAAATAAAGGGTACGGTTCGGTATTAACAGATTTTTAACCGTAACTAACCAGAAAAACTAATTTGGAGCATGATGACCCTAATAAAACCAATTTTTCAGAAACGTATAACAGAAAGATTAATTTCGGACCGCGTAATCAAACTTTTGGTTGATATCCAACAATATCTGAACTAAATACATCCGATATTAAAAAGACTATTTGCATATATATTTTTTTTAATTCACTGTAAACTATAATATACTCTTTTAAACGTTATGTAATATATATTTTTGATATTTGGATGTTCCTACTCCAAAAAATCCTAATAACTAAAGTTGTAACAAAAAATAAATGTGTTACACGTTTTTGCGTTAGTCACGACTTTTTACTTAAACATCACTTTATTTTCGTTTTCCTATTGACAAAAACTGTGATACTTTTCCTACATTTCACTTTAATCGTGAAATCTAAATTTAGGTTGTCAGCTCATATATATCAATACTTATTTGCTACATTGCTGACAAGATCAAACCTTCTGTGCTGGTTTACGTGTGTTAGGGTGAATAGCAAATAGCGCTGACAAGTGCAGGAGAGGAGCAGTGACTGGCTGTGGAACCTTTATTTGCTAGTGTTCCATTAAATAAATTAATTCGTCGGGACCACCAGTACGGAACCTGTAATTGTGTTCCATTTTATAAATTAAATAATCTTGGAATAGAAATATAAATAATTATGATCATGACGAGGTGAAAATAATGAAAATATAATAAAATAGGTTGCCAGGTAGTTATAGTCTTTGTTTTACACTAATAATGCCATAGAATGTAAGATTATTAATTTCATTGAAGGAATGTTTGCCGAAAAGGTGACAGTGGTTGATGTGTGTCGAGATAAGGAAATAATATAAGGCACTACACTGTCACCATTTATACTGTGTTGTTTATTTTTTCTGCATATATTAGCTACATTCACTATTCTTTCTTACACGAGCAAAGCAGGATCGAAGGTTTGATCTTGCCAACAGTGTATATGTGCAATAATAAAAATAACACCTATAAGACAAACACACAGTGTTGTCTGATTTTTTGTCACTCGACATAATGTTTCACTCGCCAAGTTATCGTCTAATAAATATTGTATAGCCTTTATAGAATTACTAACATGGTTAGAAAAGAAAAAATTACTTCGCTGCCACTACTATTAACGACTATGACTTATTTACGAAAAACGAGGCATTTACCCATTTGTATGCTTCACAATTTTGTTCCCTTGGTGATTTATTTACCTTTTTGCTGCATTTGTTTATCCACATCGGATGCATATGAGATGTGAATCTTTGATCATGTGATTCAAGATAAGTAAATGTAAATGATGTAGATGTATCCGATGTGGATAAACAAACACTCGAGAGGTTAAAAATACATTGGATGTAGATATTCAAACGTAGCAATTATTTATGTCTTATTGTCAGTTGTCATTATTGATGACTTTTGATTGTCAATTGTTAGTATTTATGACTTGATTGTCAATTCTTTAATTAGGATACAGTTAAAAAAGTGTATTAAAACTTAATTCTTACCTTTGTCTAATTTATGGTGCTTTCCTTTGGTGATTCCCCACGAGAATGCCAATACTTACCGTTTACCAACGGTATAAAAATTGGTTTCACCATTATATAACTTGTGGTGCTTCTTGAGTAGCATGTTGATAACTGTAAACTGGCACAAGTAGGCAGCGAAGTTATTTTTAATGGAAAAAAGTTCTTGTTCAGTTAGTATGTAGATTTAAAATAAGTACACATTTTGTTTATCTTAACAGGTTCAAAAACTTTGTGGAAAAATAAACTACCTTTAGAAATGTTTGTTTTATTTGGAGTTCTGACTTTTTTCACCAATATCCACAGATAACCATCGTTCAGCCTTAGATATCAGTTGTAAATTAATGGAAAAACTTGATAACAAAAATGACAAATTTTCCACTTATGTATAATAATATACAAATATATTTTGAGTAACCGGGTCAGTAGCTAACAAAAAAACGTGAAATGGAAAATGCTGTAGTAAATGAAGCTACAAAGGTGGCGATTTTAGGGCATATTCAAGAGCCCACATTGAGTACAAGACAGTTGACGATAAGAGCTGGTATTAAGGAGGTCCTTTCGCCACCAATGTTAAATAAAAAATATTAGATTATGACTAAAATTTATTTTTTTTCTAATAGTTGAAGTCCTTATTTATCTAATGTTGAACTTTTAACTATACCTTACCGTGCAAATTTTTGAGAATTTTTTTTTTTAAAATGTGAGTATTTGTGCAGTGTCTTATGAGAAAATAAGCCGTCAACAACAATTCTCGAATTATATTATTATTTATTGATTAGATGGAGTAGAAAAAAACTAAAAATAGGATTTTTGAAATATTTAGGTTTTGTTTTTTACAATAAAATATATAGGTTACCTTGGAATTTATTGAGAAATTAATATTAAAAAAAAATTTGAAGTAACCTAGTTGAAAATTTTTTGTGATTTTTTAATATTAATTTCTCAATAAATTCCACGGTAACCTATATATTTTATTGTAAAAAACAAAACCTAAATATTTCAAAAACCTTATTTTTAGTTTTTTTCTACTCCATCTAATCAATAAATAAGAGTAAAATTAATTATAATTCGAAAATTGTTGTTGAAGCCTTACTTTCTCGTAAGACACTGTACAACACACACATTTTTAAAAAAAATTATTCTCAAAAATTTGCACGGTAAGTTATAGTTAAAAGTTCACTATTAGATAAATAAAGACTTCTACTATTAGAAAAAAATTAATTTTAGTCATAATCTAATATTTTTTATTTAACATTGGTGGCGAAAGGACCTCCTTAAGAGAAGTAGCATTCAGAAAATATTGAAAAAACAAGTGTTTCATCAATACAAAATATGCGCATCTGGTATAAGAAGACGATTTTGAAAGGCGCTTACAATCTTTTAAAATTAGGACTGAACGGGCAATAAATGATCAGTAATTTATTTTCAACGTGTTTTTCTAACGAATGCACTTTTTTCCTAAATGGTACGGTAAATCGTCACAACTGTCGTAATTGGTCCGTTTCAAATCCCAGAATAAGTGCATACGCAACATCTGAAAAAACTGAATGTTTGGTAGCCGTATAATTGACCCGTTTTTTTACGTGGAAGTTTAACTGCAGAAATGTATCTGGAATCATTAGAAAACGCCATTTCTAGAGTTGATTGAGACTGACGATATCAGTACATAGCAAACAACTTAATATTCCAGCAAGACGGTGCGTTACCTCATTTTGCACTGACTGTTCGTCAATATTTGGATCAAACGTATCCAGGTCAATGAACCGGAGGAAGATGAAGTATTAAGTCTCCGGATCTAACCCCGTTAGATTTTTCTATGAGGTCAATTAAAAACTAAATTTTATGCCATCCAGCCAACATCATTGGAAAATCTGCGACAACGGATAACACAGCCCCACAAAAAAAAGTATTCAGACTTGGCGGTCG
This sequence comes from Psylliodes chrysocephalus, assembly GCA_927349885.1. Taxonomy (NCBI): domain Eukaryota; kingdom Metazoa; phylum Arthropoda; class Insecta; order Coleoptera; family Chrysomelidae; genus Psylliodes; species Psylliodes chrysocephalus. Next base: position 38,748,751 of record OV651819.1, on the reverse strand, counting down.
CACATATGTATTCCGCTCAGAAATAGTCCTCGACGTCTGAAATTGGCCCCAGGGGCCAAAAGTGGCCTGAAAGGTGGATGCCGAGATGAGGCGTGGTTGAAGGTGCATTCTAAAGCCAAAGTGGGGTTTGTGGTCGAAAAGTTCACGGACAACTGGAATTCCCCGTGCGGGCCCGGAAAATGGCCCGGTAGGAGCCAGAAAATCGTGTTTGGGACGTCGCACTGGCACCAGTGGTATTTTTATGTAGTTTTGAATTCTGGAATTAATACCATGCTCGAAATGTTTATGGCCAACTCTAATTACCCGGTTGGGACCTGGGAAATGGCCCCTTAGGGGCCAGAAATCGTGTTTCGGACGTTGCAATCGCTACAGTGGTATTTTTATGTCCTAGTTCTCGAACTCGGACTGTGCTCGAAAAGTGTATGGCCAACTGGAATTCCCCTTTGGGACCGGGAAAACGTTTTAGTTTTTCTATGTGATATACGTTGGACAGATCATATCACTCATGTTAGTAATCGAATAAGGGCTCTAATGCATACATTTTATGTACTTCGCGATATTCTCTCTAAGACAAAAATAATTATGACATATTCTTCATTAGTGGAATCTGTTTTAAGATACTGTATTACGGCATGGGGAGGGGCTTTTAACACTACACTTAATACTCTGCAAGTAACACAAAACACAATTTTGAAAATAATATTAAAAAAAGATAAATTATTCACTACCATACGATTATATAATGAAAACGAAATCCTCAACATTAAATCACTCTTTATCTACCAATGTATCATAAAAGTATATAATAGCCCTGAACTATTTCAATATAAACAAACTCGATTGACTCGCTCTACTACAAATATGGACCTTTCTACTCAACTTTTTAAAAAATCTCTAACCCCAAGGTCCTTCTTTTACTTTGGTCCCAAGTTCTACAATCTAATCCCCATACATCTCAAACAAAAAAGTAAACTATATTCAAACAAAATATTAAAAAATATATAATAGATAACCAAATCACATTTACTGCTATAATGTTGTAAGCTATACCTGATTTAAAATTGAAATTTGTTGTATTAAATGTTGGAATAACTCCTGGATAACCCTCGTCTGCTTCGCTCTGCATATGTACTCAATCTAAAAAAATTTTGTATCCTACTTATTTTTATACCTACTTAGGCACTAAAATATAAAATGTACGTTTTATTTCAAATCTTTTAGAATCAGCACAAGCAACACAGGCAGCTTTTGCTTTGGCTTGTTGCTAATTCTAGATTTTTTGTAATCTATATTAATCTTAAAATATTATTATTATTATTTGTACTTTATTACTATTTGAATTTGAATAAATTGAAATTTGTAAATATAGACGAAATAAAAACAGAAAAAAAAAAAAAAAAAAAAAAAAAAAAAAACGACCCCTTAAGAGCTGGAAAGTCGTGTTTGGGACGAGTGGTATTCTCATGAAAATTGAGTGAACCTAATGTTCTACTCTGCAAATAGATTTGACGTCGAGGTTTCATCACGCTCGGTTACGGCCTTAATTCAAGCATTACTCCTATGTGATAATTTTTCCTGGTATCTAAAAGATCCCGAATGCCCCATCCACCGATTCTAATGCGTCTATCCTTTACCCATGTATTCCTCTATACTCGATTATCAAGTATAAAGTATAAACGATACAATATATAGAGTCCCGTCCCCGACTTTACTTCCTCGTACGGAAGTATATACATACAGTGAGGTATATGGGGATCTCTAATAAGACACAGTAGTCTCGATTGTGTTGAGGAAAACCCTATCAGATGATGTTCAGGCCGGAGTTCCGGTACACCAGGTCTCCGAAGATACGTTTTCGCGATGCAATTCGGATTCCGCGTGCCTAGAAACCCCCATGACGATTTTTAGTTTGTCTTTAACGATTGTGTCTGGAGAACCATCGGAGACGACGGTGTTCGGGGATTGTTTTCGACGTGAAATTTGGATCAAGTGCCCCAAAAAAATACCCCTACAAGGTTTTTCGGTTTGTTCTTGGCAAGAAACTTCTCGGAGATGACGTCCACGTGCCGGTTCCAGCGCACCAGGTGTCCAGGGGGTGTTCGCCGATGTTATATATGAATTAAGCAACCTAAAAAACCCCCGAGCGCCGAATTTCTCTTCTTATCCGCGTGAATAATTACGACGTAGAATTAGGTATAAGGTTCGAGAATTTGACGCTGAGGGTGCTTAAACACTTGAGGAACGTTCGTAGGAACTTGAGGCTTGTGGAGCAACATGGACCACTACATTTTATTAAATAATCAATTTATGTTTTAGGCAGATTCCTAGTTGTAAGGAACAAATAGTTTTTGAATAAAGTTATTTCAGTTTGAAAATATTTGGCCTTAGAAATTTTCGCAAAACTTATGAACCATACGTTAAATCAAATTAAACCAAACCTATTTAATTCGTTTTTATTAAAAGAAAAATTTAAAAAATAGAAGACTTATTTACATCACATTTTTGAGCTTAAAAACTAAGAATTATCAACTTCTCCCGTAATATTTGGAAAAATACGGTAAGATACATTCCCTGATGTTTTTGTTGGGTTGATGCAGATAGTCACTAATATATACTGTATTTACTAGGAATATTCCTTGCTTGGCCAAAGGTATGTAATCTTCAATTTTTTTCACACTTTTTTGCTCCAACAAGCAATGGGTCGCATGAATTGTATCGTCGAACGGTGGTCTAAAAATTAAGAACAATGTCATAATATAATACGATCAAAAAGAAGTTTTTTGCTAGAAATAAATAATGGAATTCAATTTAAAAGCACTTACTTCATATCAATCACCACTCCCCCTCCAGCCTCAACAACTCTTACAATTGGATCTCTTTTATTTGCTACAATTATAGCTCTCATGTCATTAAAAGCACCATATCCTCTTCTTGACACTTCCTTTCGCCACCAATGCATTTTCTGCATTCGGCATTCGGTCTCTCTATCGCCGGGCGAGGGAAATTTGCCTACCGATTTAGGATTGCCAAATTCATAATCTTCTTCCTGAAATAAAATGAAGTTAATTCATTATTTCATATGTTGGCAATACAAAAATTTAACCTCTATAAGGACGAAAAGTTTTCGTGAGTTTAGATTGGCAATTCGTAGGAATAAATAAAAAAACATTTTCGTCTGCGTTTTGTACATTATTTTTTATTAGAATATGCTTAGATAATAAAAAATTAATCTGAAATACTATTATTTCCAATTTTTCTTGCAACTGAGATGGCTGTAATCTATAGGAATATAGTGTGTCCGTAAAGTGTGGAATAAATTCGATATTTCCTAAACTAAAAGCTTTTTCAAAAAAATCTGAAACACGTCAATTTTTAATTTTAATGTTCTACATTTTACAAGAAAATTTTATTATACAGGGTCATACAAATTGAGGTGATGACGTCATCGGCAATTTTTTTAAATGTTATACCCTGCATTTTCTGACATGATCAAGAGAAATGAGCTGATTCCAAAAAGTTATGATACTTGTGGAATTTCAAAGATATGCTCTTAGAAAATAAATTTTATTGATATTTATTTAATTGATACATGACTTTATCTTAAATTAAACTTTAGTCCTTGCTGTATTTGACAGTAACTCAAACGTTTTACAAATTCTTGTTGAACCTTGTTTATGGTTTCTTGAGAAATATTGTTTACGTCTGTTCGAATTCTCTCTTTTAATTCTTCAATATTTGCTGGTTTCCTTTTATAAACAACATTCTTCAGATGGCCCCATATAAAATAATCTAAAGGATTGAAGTCTGGCGACCTCGATGGCCTTTCAATATGTCCACGTCTACCAATCCACCTGTTCGGAAAAATTTCGTCTAGGCACACCATCCTGTTGAAACCGTAGACTTTTATCAAAACCTCCAGGATTAATTCTACTCGGGAATAAATTAAATAGGTACGAGATACTCCTTTAAAAACTGAAGGTATGTTGGCCATTTAAATAACCTTCGAAAAAGTAGGGTCCGATGATTTTATTTCTTACAATGCCAGCTCATACATTTAGCTTTTGCGGGTATTGTGTATGATGCTCACGCATCCAGTTGGGGTTTTCTTTTGCCCACTATCTACAATTCTGACGGTTGATCTTTAATGTTAAAGTGGTCCCATCAGAAAAAATAATGTTTTGTACGAAGAGAGGGTCTCGGTGGCAGTTATCCATCATTACTTCGCAAAATTGTATTCTTGTATCTGGATCATTTTCGTTTAATTCCTGTACTAGTTTGATTTTATAGGGATGTCATTTTTTCAAGTTTTATTAATTTATGTACCGTTGTTTTGCTAACATCGAGATCAGGATTAACCTGGCGAACAGAAGTGTGTAGAACATTAAAATTAAAAATCGACGTGCTTCAGAATTTTTTGAAATAGCTTTTAGTTTAGGAAATATCGAATTTATTCCATACTTTACGGACATACGACTGTCATCTATAAAAGAAAAACTACTTTATTTGAAATTAATTATCGTCGGTCTAAAGCACACTTATCGTATCTCCAAAAACCCATTTTGTGACAATCGCAAATTTAAACTTCAGCGAGGTGTACTAGAAAGTGTAATTAAATGCCTTAATTCTCAGTTTTAAATTTGAATTTATTGTAGTTTGGTGGGTGTTGGAGCTACAATGTTTGTGCCCAAAAAAAGAAGGCAAAAATGCGAATTGGTACCAAGATCCTTATAACATTAAATTTGGAGTTACAATATGTGTGCTTTAGATCGACGTTATATATTTCTGGAAAGTCTGGACTTTCTACTATTTTTAGGGCGCGAAATGTAAACAATAGAGTGTGTGTAGGACAAAGGCTTGACATTAAAAATTAGTAATAAAGTGGTGCAAGCTATAGATGTTGAGTTTATAATAAAAAAAAAAAACAAACTAATCAATTATTGAATTGTTAGTTCTCTTGGAAATATTGAACTTTGGTATGATTTTTTTGTTTGCAAAGTTAAAACTATTACCGTTGAATTCAGACAATAAGCCACCCAATCTTATGAATAAATTTAATTTATTACATTCGAATAAAAAATAATGTATGAAACAGGACTGTATGCATAGAGACGGATATTATAACCTTTAAATAAATCAAAATTTACTTACATCTACCAAATACCCAACCTCTACGGACTTTTCCAAATATGAAGTATGCAAAATCCATTTGCCGGCCGCCATGCAAGACAACGTTTTCTCGTTTCTTCCCGCTTTGGGACAAATGAGGTGCGTACAAGCAGGATCATAATTGGCCAGACTGGAAACGGTACCTCCTAATTGTTCTATTTGCTGCACCATCCTGGCTCTCTCGGAATCATCGGCGATTCCAGACAAAGAAAATATTCTGTGCCGGCTTTGGTGCTCCTGAAAGTACGTTATAAAGCTGATGGAAATCTGATTTACAATGATGAAGGAAATTCAAATTACAGATTGACAGAAATAGCAAAAGCCGCGACATGTGCCAAGTTGAGGCGTGAAGGAGAAAAGCATGCATGTCGTGTTGTCAAATTTATTATTTTGTGATTCTGCTTATATAAAATGTTGAATGTATAATTTCATGAGTTTGTAAATTCAGAGAGCGATTTTTTATGGCACCTTACATTTAGCAATTTCGACTATAATGTATTAAGATCCAAGTGATCACCTCGAAAAACTGGAACAGACTCTTCAATTCATTCCGTATATGACCTTGGCGGCTTTAGCTATATCCATCGTACTGTACATATTGTGGCTATTATTTTTTATATTCCCACCCTTTTCTAGTTTTGCAATTCTGAGATAAACCAATTTACTTGTATAGGATAATACAAAGGGTAAAATGAATTTGTGGTGAAGATGAGACGAGTACAAAAGTGTAAAATTAAATTTAATAAAATTAGGCCCGTTTTTTTGTCTTTACAAAGCAATCATCACAACCTTCGTCCAGTATATAGCTTTATAAAAAAACAAAAAATGTTTATCAAGTGAAAAACTTTAACTAGCATATTATTATCGTTTATTACTTAAAAATGTATATTAAAATAGACTAAATGTACTTACTTCTTGAGACCTGAAATCCCATCCTACTGTGCAAGGTTGAGAATCTTTAAATTCTGCTGTGCCTGCTAAAAAAACACAAGAAAAATCAGATAAATGTATCGATGTTTATACAGTGTCTACTTAAGTCGTCACCATATAGGATTTTTTTTTTTTAGTTTTATGAGAAAAAGGTATTCTTAATAAAAAGTTCTACATGGTTAAAACCTAAAATTCAAGCATCAGGTATCAAATTTTTTCAGTCACGGTTTGTCGAAAAATATGAATTTAATGTAATTAACAATAACAAAAATTGTTAGTAAGGTAGTTCACTTGTAAAACGGTTTTCTAAAGAATTCAATAAAATTTTTTGACCGTCTGTGAAACGAGATATTAACAATCAAAATGTGCCTAATTAACACTCTTGAAGCCTGTCATGTACGCAAGAAATGCATTTATTTCAAGATATCTTGAAAACGGATCTTACTATATTTTTTTAAAAACTAATGTAATGTAAATCAAGAAGTTATAAAATGTAAAAAAAACGCTGTTTTTTTACCGTTTTGGTAAACCTCGTATGTGATATATGATGGTTGTATTTTAAGTATTATACCGTGCATACCTGAAGAATAACTTTTTTACATAAAACTAATAATAAAAAAGTTTCCCGAATGATGCCAACTTAAGTATCATACAATAAGTTTTTCTTTAATTATTTAAGTATCAATTTTGCAATTTTATTTGAACCTATTTATATACCTGGTACAGGAATGGTAGATTGAAAATTTCTGCTTTGCCTTTTCCCACAACCACTAGCACTCAACAGATCTTCTAATTGTTGAAGCCTATTAGCTAGTTGTTGTTTTTCCGGCGTTTCTTCAGCTTCGCCCAAACAAACCTAATAGAAAAACATAATAAATTATAAACAGAATTCACAAATACAAAAGATCTGAGTTTGCGTTTTTGAATGAACATTTTTTTTTAAATTTATAGATATTAAAATAGGACACCCTGAACGCAGAACACTTTAACCTCCTTTTTCACAAAACGAGACAAAACATCTCAGACTACCATACTAATGAATCAAGAGGAATTCCTTACTTTGTATACCATCGGAATTATTTGGAAGTCCATAATGTTGTATTTATCAAAATGCCCTTTAGAGAAAAATAATTTTTTGTGTATAAAAATTGTGTTCAGTAATATACAATCAAATCCTAAAAATCGAAGTAGAACATTTCGGGACCCACTTTTGGAGTTTGGTGGTGGTTTCGTGGTGGAATCACGGAATTAAATGTGTAACTTCAATTTTGTCACTTTTAATACATATGTTTCAATAACAATCTGTATTTTTGTATCTTTGCATAATAACTGTATCTTAAATTAATTAAATACCTCTTTGTTTGCACCATCTTCATTCTCCTGGAGTTTAGTGCCTTCTCCACTTTCACTAAAATCTAGTTTTTCACCATTAATTTTAGCCACCTTTTCCCACAATTGACGTTTTATTTCAGATAAGGGCTGAAAGTAAACCATATAAATAGTGAAATATCCAAAATCTCAAATGTAGTCGGTATTCTTGAAGAAAGAATGAAACTCTAAATCAATACCATACAATTTATTAACAACTAACTAAAGTAGACAAGATCCGGCTTTACTGGGACATCTTCAGATATAAATTGAAGTTAAAACACTATTACGGTACAATTTGGGAACGCTAGACGAATGCAAGCGATAGCATCAGACGACCGATGCACTTACGTTTACGTGTTGAAAGTGCTATCGCTGTCTCTTGCATCAGTCGCTTAATACAAAATGTTCATTTAATTACATGTGATTCAGACTTAAAGAGACCGTTTTCGGTCGCCTTACACGGTCGCTTGCCTCTGTCTCGTGCCTCGGTCTCGCGTTCCCAAATAGTACTTTTACAAATTGTGAAAAATCTTCTAAAACCATATGGATTCCAGTAAAGACTGAGATTGACAAACAAGTAGTATTGAAAACGTAAAAAATAAAATTTACAAAATTTGGTATACATTTATTGACACCCATTTATTTTATGGCCAGTCTCGTTTCCCTGAGGGCAAGCATCCGAATAGTTGGCTCACTTTCCTTCATTAACCACAACATAATTATAATTATCTAATTTAACAATTTTTTTCTAATTTTGACACATAATATGACATTTTTTGCAATCGCAGCAAGGGTCAAAATGATCTACTTTACGCAACCAGTTGCATAATGTTAAACATTATGAATCTGGTTTCGGAAAATACATTAACGTCACCAACTTAGTAGTAGAGGTAATGATTTAGTTTTATCTTTCTTCCAACAAATAGTCACTATTTTCATTAAAGTTAGATCACGGTAAAAATAAATTAACATTACACTTTTCTTCAAATATCTATCATGTGTATAACACAAAACATAAAGGTCTAGGGTTATCTCAAATTCGAATTTTGGAGTGATTCCAACATACCGTTTTTCTAAAATTGCAGATTTTATTAAAAACCTTGATACCTAGCTACAGTATTTTTTATTTTTACTTTAGAAATGAACACTAATAACACAAAAAAAGTTTTACAAATAGAGCTACGAAAAAAAAAGAGGAGAAAATTGTTAAATGAAGCAAAAGAAAAATCGATGACTTTCTCTTGCCTAATCTGAAACCATCAAGTGCAGATCATCAGACTCCCTCTAGGAGTGGCGCGAGTGTTCATGCTAATTACTGAGGCCCTTCCTATGGGGCCTCAGTATTGCATTCGTGCAGACGAAAAAATTTTCTTGCCCCCATTTTTTAAAACTTTTTTTCATGTTTCCGATCATTCTGAGTCCGAAAATGCAAAAAAAAATTTTTCGTCTGGTCGTCTGTGTGTATGTATGCCGGCAAGATAACTCTAGAACGAAAGTTCTAATTGACTTGCGGTTTTGATTTTCTTAAATAATTACTTCTAACTTAGAACCCTATTGATTTTCAGAATTTTCGGTTCATCCTAACTACTTTAATATCAATTTTCTTAAAATCCGCCTATGCATTTCTTATATGACTAATTTTAGGAATTCCAATTATTTCTAATGTCTAACAATCCTAACATTCTTTACATTCCATACATTGCAAACAATATCCAACGACCTGTCAGACAACAGCTGTTGATTGTAAAGATGAGATTTCTAAGGCGGGTTGCGACTTTCATAATGGCAAACATAGCCATTTTGGAGGCTATTTTTATTCGAAATTAGTCGCCAAGCCTGCCAATTTATGAAAAATATATAAGCAGTTTCTTTAAAATGACTTTTTTATGGTGGTGTTAACTTAAACTTATTACTATTTCGCCCCTAGCCACAAAAACACCTTCATCTAATTTACTGGCTCTCTGTTGCAATCCGATAGAATAATTAACCGGCCATTTTATTTGACAAAAATCAAAATAATGCTTGGCTGTGCCTGTCAAGTATCAAGATGTCAACTGTGATGTGTGAATGGCTCTTAAATGTCAAATTATTTAAAAATGTTTGTATGCTTCTTTTGATATTTGTTGAAAATAATTTTTAGTGTATCTCAATTCAGGCTTTTCATAAATAAAGGTATAGCAAGATATATAATATAATGTTCTTATACAAAGCACTTTTTAAGCTATTGCATAGCTTTTATCGCGGGCTTTGAGCGCGGCGACCGAATCAAGAAATTCCGTGACGACCGTAACGAAAATAAACCTAACACCCCCCACTCCGACGGCACAGTGCGGCGTTGAATGCCGTGGAAGGTTTTATCCGAATCCGACCCTATTCGTATTAGTATGAAGCGGAGTTAAATATACGTCTGCGGACTGGAACGTTTATGCAATACAAGAATTAGAAGAGCTTTCTCTGGCTTCTAATAAATTGGTATCACAAATGTTCCCGGCTGGCGTAAAAATTAGATATTAATTTTTTAAGCTATTGCATAGCTTTTATCGCGGGCTTTGAGCGCGGCGACCGAATCAAGAAAAAAAAAAAACGAAACCGTAACGAAAAAAAAACCTAACACCCCCCACTCCGATCGGCACAGCGGTGCGGCGTTAAACAATATTAACTTCTCATTTATTCAATAAAAGAAAAAATTGAATTTGAAAATGAATAATGATCCACAAGAATTCACAACAAAATGTTGGACCACCATTGACGCGGTATTTTCCAGATATTTAGAGGATATCAAGTCTCAAACTTATGTTTCTTATTTCAGTTATCATAAACCTATAGTTTCAATGATAAAAATGTAAATGTAAAAAGTGTAACTTGAATTAATATCAAAGAAAAAACTTGAACTAATATCAAAGAAAAAAAAATACTGCATAAATAAATAATTATAATTGCATAAGTTGATAAAAAATGTTATGCAATAGCTTTACCGCGGCAGTCCCCGAGTGCCACACGTATTTTTTATTTTATTCTTTTATATAATGCTGGTTCTTTTGCAGATAATTTTAATTATACGATTTTGGATTACATTAAGGTGTTGAAGTGCAATATCATATAGTCCATATCGCAAAATAGATTCAACCAGCGAATTGTAAATAATAATTAGTAAACTCCTAGTCATAAATTTCCTCAATTCATAAAATTTAAAAATGAATCTTCTAACTTTGGTTGTTAATGACGGAATGTGACCCATTTCAAATTTTGATCCATTATGATACCGAGGTATTTTGTTGTGTTTTTCATTTTAATTATAAAGTTATCATTTATTTGTATGTTGAAAGAAGGCCTTTGTAAATTATATTGATCTCTATGGATCTACTTTAACACAAAAATAGTTTTGTGGCTATAAGTTGCTATAAACTATAGCCACAAAACTATTAATAATTTAAATATGGTAGGTACTATTAATATAACATCAAGTAATTTTTTAAAACAAAGTCCATGATCTCAAAACAAATCATTTATAATAAATACGAGTAAAACGAAGGGTAAAATAACAATAAATTAAGGGAAATACTTAAAAAGGGCAGGTTTAAAGAGTATTATCACAAGAAAGTATGTATATCCGTTCTGTTTATTTATCAGGTATTGTTTGAGGTTACTTTTGAATACATTTATGGTTTGTTTTTTAATTTCTGTAGACTGTCTACATATTAAATTTTTGCAAACCTTTAATAAAAATTGTATTTTGAGAACTTTTAGTGATGGCTTGCCGTACATGAAAGTCAGATTGGCTTGTACAATAGTTGTGATATTGCGAATTATATTGAATTTTTTCTAATAGATCTGATGCAATGGTACTGTCTTTTTTATTTTATAAATAAATATCAGTCATGTACTGAACATAATTCTAAACTGAATGCCGATTTATTTCTTTTAGCATAGTTGCAATACTCATCCTTCTGTCCTTTATTAATATTATATAAATAGGCAAAGTAAGGAGCCCAAATATATTTTATATGAGCAGGCTTAAGAGGTAAAGGGGCCAATTATTATTGGATAAATTGCTCGAACAAGTTTGTAAACTCTAATCCAAAGGCGATATAGAATGGTTTTAAAAATCAAGGCTTGTGAAAATCATCACATGGTTTAACCTAAGTAATGCCAATGCTTCACAAACCAAAACTTCCTAATACTACTATCGGCTTTCGGTCTTTCGTTCCAAGGTAAATCATTTCTCGTTTTTTTTTTGCGCTACGAGTTTACCCTTGTGGGCCTCAGTCTCGATAAGGTGGGTACCACCATTTTAGCGTCTCTCGAATATCCAATTACAATCATTCCAAGACCAACTTAATGAAAATTTAGTAGAAACATATCTCATGAGCACACACTATAGATACCACTACTATCCAACCAGATATCGATAGTGAGGTTTCAGAAGTTGAGGAAAATAATTCGGTTCGTAATTTTAATATTAAGTACTAATTGGACTGTCTATTTAAAAAGAACCAAGCGTCAAATTGTTTTAAGATATTACAGATTAAAGATGATAAAGCTTTATAAAAATATTGAGTGTAGAGAACTCCAGTTTTGTGTACTAAGTATTGTCAGATAGTTAATATGTTATTATTGGCACAATTTTATGTTTATTAAGCTAGTAACATGAGTTTGAAGATATTTTTGGCGAACGGAATTAGGATATTAGGAATTTGTTTTCCCAATGTGTCGTTTGGTTCAATGGCCAAAAGATGGCACTGGGCTATAGCTAGCAATTGGATCTTTTAAACCTTCTTCTGTCGCTTGGTGCCTTTAACTCATTTTTGCAAATTTTTCGCTTGATTTCTCTTAAATAAACATAGTCCAAAAAAAAAAAATAAAATGGGTTCTAATTAACAGTGCTGTTCCTAAAGTGGCGCTGGGAAACAGTAACAAAGCCTACACAGAACACGAGGCTAATGGCCGTAGTAGTCGACGCCGATGACACCAAATTAAAAAAAAAAAAAAAAAAAAAAAAAAAAAAAAAAAAAAAAAAAAAAGCTCCGTTTTATTCTATTTTAATAGATACTGCCCAAGTCTGCTGAAGGAATAACACATGTGATCTTGATATAAATAAGTGTAGGAGACAGGGATATGATGGGGCCAATGTAACGAGTGGTATATACTTCAAAAAAGAATAATTGGCTTTGCCATTTATATGCATTGTGCTGCTCATAATTTAAACTTAAACTAAATGACGCAATTAAAGCCATAAAATAACTTGCAATGTTTTTTCTCAATTAGAACCTTTTTGGTTCCAGCATAGTTCGCTGGGATCTTCTTTCCACATTTACGGAAAGTTCATCTATAAAATTAAAAAGATTAAACCCTACCAGAGATGGTCTGATAGAGAACATTCTCTAACTGCCATAAGATTTTAGTCACGGACATAGCAAAAGCTCTTAATAATTTCCAAAGACCACAAAGTACACATATGTATTCCTCAGGTACCAGTCCTAGGACCACTGCTGTGTATAGCGTACTTGAGTGATCTTTATCAAGAGCTTCACACCAACAATGATTCTTTTGGTGATAATGGAAACTCATATGCAAATCCACTGCTACATCTTGCTAAATTACAAATTGACCTTAACAACATCAAAAGGTGAACACATTTGTGGAAAATGCATTCGAATGATTTCAAATGCACCGTCTAAGATATTGATCAAAATAATCAAAAATTCAACTATTTTTTGAACAAACGGAAAAAACATCAGTAATCAAACAAAAAGACCTACACTTTAAAATCAGACCTAAAATGGGAAACATATCACATAAATGACCAAAATTAAATTCAATGATCTACCTTATTAAAACAGCCTTTAAAGGCAGAAATGATCTTGGAACTTCACAAATCACTTGTAAGACCAAAACTTGAATACGCCCAAACTGTCTGGAAATCATACTACGTCAAAGACATAAAGCAAGTAGAAAGAGTGCAAAGACGAATAACCAGATTACAGCAAGAACTTAAAGAGCTGTTTGTTATATGATGACAGACTTGCAAGGTTAGGCCTCACAACTTTAAGAGACAGGAGAGAGAACCAGAGGTAATTTAACTGAAAAATTTTAAATACTCAACAGTCACTATTATTATAATCTGAGAAACACACCGCTTTAGTCACAATAGAAATCTGAGAGGTAATTATCAAAAGCTTTCTAAACAAAAATGTAACACCTGCGGGGAAATTTTCTTATTACCATTGGAACCGCCTAAGTATAAATACCATTAATTCTAACTTTGCAAATCAATTTAAGAATGCCTCGACCAGGAAATGAGAAGGTGGTCCCCATCATTTTTTGTAAAAAATAAACAAAAAAAAAACAAACAAAAAACCGTGCAGAAAGACTAATTTATAATTACATTAGAACTAAACATCTAAGATCCGCCGTAAACGTGAAATGATAACGACAGTAAAGTGAGACTTTATTACTTCAATTTCTTTAAAAAGAAATGTGATAAAACAAAAACTATTATGTGATATTTCTGCTAAACTGTGAATTTTGGAATAATTGCAATAACCTCAACATTTTTATGCCTTACTGGTGGGAAGGTTACTAGGCTAATATATATTTATGTAATAAATAAAATTTATTGTGGTCATTGGTTAGTGCGGTACTTATACTTACGGTGCTTTTATTACTTTTTGGAGATCCCTTATCAGGAATTTGCTGCAACCAGTAAGCACATTGTTTTCTTAAAGATGAAGAGGGATTTGGAGTCAAACAAGCTTCTAAAGGCGTATTTGGAGTCTTTACAAACGCCCATGGTTGAGGTATAGTGTAATCGGTGGTTTCTTTAGTAGTAACACTGGAATTTAAATTGCTTTCTCGAAATTGTTTCATAATTTTGTTGACCGGTGTTACTTGGCTGAATTTTTCTAGAAAAATTAAATGAAATAGTAGAGACGATTATGTTGTAAAAAAAATTTTTTTACCTGCACTATTTAAAAACCGTTTGTGATAAGGTGTGACCTGATTGACAGGCGTTAATACTTTTGATAGTCTGCTAGGGCCCGGACTTGATGTAGGAGTTGAAGTTGTCTTTTGCATTTCCATTAAAGATTTGTCTTTTCGAAGTGTATTTTCGGTGGAGTTTTCTCTCCTATCAGGAGCTACAACGTAAAATAAAATTAATGAAAAGGTAGATCATTAGCTTTAAGATTGAAAAAATCTGTAAATAGATTAAGGAATCGATCAACACGGACCTTTTGAGTCTCCTAGGAGATAATCTCCCTCATATACCCTTTTTCCAGTCTTAGCACATTCAAGTAACCAATCATTACCTACTACAGGTAATCCCCATTTTAAAGCGGCTTCATACTTTTTCCCCGCAGGTTCTGGACTTACTAAATGTGTACTTGGAAGCAGATTTTTTGCTTCTTGTCTAATTCTAGAGAACTGCTCTTGAGGTAGACCACCCAAGGCTTCTATTAAATTTTTTAGAAAAACACGTTCTGTGCCTGTATAACTACTTATAGTTACTACGCAATTTTCCAGTGGTTTAGCGTCTAAAATAATGAGAACAAATTAATAAATAATACAATAAATGTTCGTTTTCAACAAACCCGGTAAATCAAACGGCCTATGGTAATAAGGAATGCTCAATATAAGTTCCCGTTCTCTTATACAGTCGGCAATAAAAAGGTCATTTATTACTTCAGAAGCAGTGTGACGTAACTCTTTTTGATTAAAAACTGGAACCAATGCGAAATCCGGTATTCCTTTGTAGGTTTTTGAAACAACTTCGCCACCTAGCTCTAAAAACAAACCAAAATAATTTAAAAACCACCAAGATCACGAAAAAAATCCTTACCCAAGATTGATTCCTTTAATTTTTCAAATTCTTCTTCATCAAATCCGATAACGAGAAATTTTATATTTTCAAAAACTTTATCAATTTCAGATTCAGCATCTTGTGTCACGGATATCGACGATTGCTGTGTAGATGTTTCAGAAGGTTGAAATTGAGGAGTCGCTTTGGGAAGCTCGTCGATTTGAGGAGCTTTAGTAAAATTAGTATTGTCAATGCCCTCTAAGAGCTTGCCCAAGGTGTCAGAAACTATAAAATAAAAAATGAGAACATGATGGAACAGGTTGGGTTGCAAATTTCTCGGAAATATAATCAATATTCAATTAACTAGAGAAAGAATTTAAACTAAGGATAAATTCAGATAGAATTCTTTTCTCTACACTAAATAGTAAAAATTTGTTTAACATTCCTATAAGTTTTACGCAAACAGATTCTTCTTAATTTTTAAATTTTAGCTATTTTTTTTTAAAGTAAAAAAAAAATCATCTTATAGTGGAGATATCAAAAAACTAAAAGCTCTTCTTTGTAAGTACTTTTTCTTCTCTGGTATAATTTGCTTTGAGTACGTTTCGTTTTTTGGGCCAATCATCAACATTTTCTTTTTAATACGGACCTGATGTTTTTTAAATCGATTTCAATAGGAAAAAATATGCTGTTTACAACTTTACTTTATCTTTTTTTTAGATCCTAAAAATCAACATCAGTTTAAAAGTCAAAATAGGCAAAATACGGACCTTAAAAAATAGACCATCCCTAATAAAAATCTTTACTTTTAAATGCGCTAGTTCAGTGTGATGTCATTTTGGTTCCACTGACATTTAATTCTAACCAAACTTTTAACAAAAACATCAATAAATTTGACATATACGTTTTTACTGTTTTTATTTTATTTCAAAATATTGTTTACAGGTCATAAAAAATAGTTTAAAGGTATGTAATTGGTAACTAAACGATTGTATATTTGATACATGCTATCTACTTACTTTAGGAATATATTTATAAAAGTGAAAAAAACGATATAATTTAGGTAAACAAAACGAACAAAACGCGCTCAAAAAATCTACTGTCACTTTAATTGTCAGTGGAACCATAATTACATCATCACTGAACTAGCGCATTATAGTAAATATATTAAAACAAGAGAGTTTGACAAAAGCTACCTAAAATAATTAAACGATTTATGATTTTTTTTAATATTCTGATATTATATTCTATTATTTCTTTAAATCGGCTCATGTGGGCGTAAAGTAGTTTGCTTTTCGGCTCTAATATCTTTTTAATGCTTTAGGAATGTGTTATAATAATTTATAGATTTTTAAATTCTGAAACCCCATTAATTACTAAAATGTCTCTTTTTTAATTATTACAGGTCCGTATTTTGATTATTTTAAATTTTAAAGTGAAAATTTTTAGGATTAAATCATCGTAAAATAATAAAATGTGGTATATAGTAGTTGTAAACAGCGTATTTTTTTTTCTATTGAAATCGGAATAAAAAATAAAACAAACAAAAAAGTATTACGATGGGCTCAAAAAAACGAAACGGCGCACTCTTATGTCATATTGAAGAGGAGAAAAGTACCTATAAACAATTGCTTTTAGTTTTTTGATATCTCAACAAACAACACTATAATATAAAAAGGAAGAAAATTGAAATTTTTATATTTCTCAAAATTAGTCAAAGACTAGTAAAAATTTAAAAATTTTGAAGGTGGCTCTAAACTAAAAATCTGTTTACGTAAAACTCTCCTTTAACCAACCTTATGACTTTTATTCCAATGAGTTAGTGAAATAAGTCCGAAAAATATTTTTTCTTTTCGAAAGTATTAAAATTCAAAAGTGAGATAGAAACCAAAAAACCAAATTAAAACAAATGATCTAAATCATATATGATCGAAATTACAAATGATCGAAATCACATAATGTTTGATAGTACTAATGATCAAAATGATTGAAATGGTATAAGATCGAAAGCATTATATTACGAAATTAGTACCTAAATTAGTTGTTTATTTTGTAATTTTTCTTATTTTATATGAATTTTTTTTAGCTCCAGGCCACACAGATTAGGTAATTGGTTTTTTTAATTTTAGTAAGCAACCAAGATTTATTTTCCTCATCAACCTTCGTCGTGTTCAATATTAGCACAGAAATCATTTTTATAGCCCGAGAAAATCGAGTTTTCCTAGTTCTGTATTATTTACCGTTTAGCGATTTCTAAAGTTTCGTAAGAGATGCCAGGCCAGTGATCTCACAGACTGGTTTCAACGACTAAATTTCTCAAAGCCAGAGTTTAAGTTTCGTAGCACAGGGAAATTAATTTTTCCATTTAATACGGAATACCATTTTGGGATTTCTGAAGTTTCGTAAGAGAATCGAGGCCAGTGATTTCACAGACTTGTTTCAACGACTAAATTTCTCAACATCTAAGGTATCCCGAGTCAATAGACCCTCCACTACTGCGTTAATCAGTGAATCTTTAATTTACTCCAGGCTGTTGACCAGGAGACAACGTTGCTCCCTTATTTGTCACTGTATCAACCGTATTAAACCGCATTCCTTTGAACATCACCTTTTTAACGAAAACCGACCATTAAAATACCTAAATATTAGTCAACTTTAATCTTTCCGAAAATACGACAATAATCCCTGGGCTAACACCGTTAGCAAACGTCGCAATCGCGTTTTTAATTCATTGCTTTTTGATAGTAATGCCAATTAAAATAAATAAGATTAGTTTAGAATGACAATAATGGCAATCAAAATATTGATATTGTAAATATTTCCATTAGCTTTTATTAGGAATACCGTGTGTATAACCGTATTATTGATTTATTTTGTTTAATGTCAAAAAGCATTAATTCAGCGTATTAGTATAAAAGAGTGTTTCATAAATAATTTAAAAATGCAGAACTAAACTTTCTTATTTCGAAGCTGGAATTTAGAAAACCTTTTCATCGTGTTGATTATACTGTTTATCGACTTGGAGGTGTTTACTGCTGATTAGAAATACTGTGGGTATATCCGTGTTGGTGATCTTTTTATTTTTATTTACTCCTACGAAGTTTTAATTTTGTAAACATTTTCATTAGAATAATTGTACTGCTAATTAACTTGCAGGTTTTCAGCGCTGATTGGAAATTCCCGTGGATATAACCGTATTATTGACTTATTTTTTAATTATATTTCCACGAAGCTTTAATTTTGAGAACGGTTTTTGTTAAATTAATTATACTGCTAATTACCTTGAAGGTTTTCACCGCTTATTATGAATATCCGTATTTATTGGTTTATTTTTGTGCAACTGATTGTAAATAAAGACTAAAAATTATTTGGGTTTCATATTGTTCCACCGTAATTACAGTTTTAAATTAATTATTCTTTTTATAAACTTCCTGTGTTTCTCTTAACTATGCCCCACACCTTATCTAGCTCTTCCAGAATTAATAATATAATCTTTATTCAAAGGAAAACAATATAATATAAATTAATTAATTAATTAATTGGAAATATTACGAATAAAGTAAGAAAGACACCCAATGATGACCTCTAAGAGGTTGCGCATGGGCTACTTTATACAAATTACAAAATTACCTTTAGGGTAAAAGTTTAAGTTGAGTAAGGTAGGCATATGAAGACTAGAGAGAAGGAGGCGAATCGGCAATTGTCAAATTTCAGTCCTTCTTTTTATAAAGTTTGCGATATTGACTATAGTTGGCATGTCGAATGACAGCGGTGTAAATTTTTTATGTAATTCAATGTAAAATGAAGTGATTTTTTTAAAAAATTGGTGAAAAGAATCAAAATTATGTGAAAAAAAGTACCTGAATACAAGTAACATGAGTGACAAAAAACATCAAAGCAAGATTTACGTCGTTCCACATTGTAAAACAGGATAAAAATCAAACGTAAAACTAAAGAACACAAGAAATCAATTCAATGTATTTTTCAAGCTTCTAATGAGAGTTGCTACTGTTATTTTTTTTAGACCCCAATTGTGTCATTGTAATGTTTTTTATAGGATACTAAACGTTTAGAACAGTTGCAACATATATATCGTTCCTAGTGCCGATAAAGCACTTTCTAGAGATGATGCTGTTCTATAGTTTTTAGAAGATATTAAATATTATGAGACTATTTTTACTACTGTTCTATTAGCAAAATAAAAAGGGGAAAGCTGAAATTAAAGGATGAGGTAATATCATGTACATCCCCAAATCTCCCTTTATACTTGTATTACAACAATAAAAAAACTGTGTTTTATTTTACTCTTAAAACTATATATTGGTTCAATTCAAAAAAAATTTGTCACAAAATTGTACTTATCAAATTTCAGCATTTAAGAAACCGAAAATAAATCAAAACTCAAATGTGGATTGACGTAAATGAAATAAAATGAATTTAGCTCAAAGCCAATATCACACAAAATACAACGACCGTCTCCCCTTCAAAAAACAACTACTCCTTTGGCTAATGCTGCAACAGGCAATGAATTACATCCGAAGGAAAGACAGCAGAGATAGAAATTAATTTTCAACACTCTCTACTTTGATTTTGCTCACCAAGGAGAACATCATTCTTGGACCGGTTTCGTCCTTATTAGGACTCCTCAGCAAGAAATAGATAGGTTCTCAATACCAGTCTCTAATGGAATTAACAAATGCTACACATTTCACTAGTAGACCATAAAGTTGGTTATGAAGAGAATAAGAATTAAAGTAGTAAAATGGTGTCGCCATCTGTTCTTAGTAAGCAAAATCAAAATGCACTGTGGTACCCAGTTAGAAAACTAGGTGGAACCAAAAAGCACCAGGCGGGCAATTTGTAGACGAAAATAAATCAAAACTCAAATGTGGATAGACGTAAATGAAATAAAATGAATTTAGCTCAAAGCCAATATCACACAAAATACAACGACCGCCTCCTCTTCAAAAAACAACTACTCCTTTGGCTAATGCCGCAACATGCATTGAATTACATGCGAAGGAAAGACAGCAGAGATAGAGATACATGTATTTTGTAACATATTTTTTTAACTTAAAAATGTTTCAGACTGGGTGGTCGAAGCTAGACAACATACAAAACTGCTATTTAAGATAAAAATATTAAGATATAAAATAGATCGAATATCAAGTTTCCTTATTCAACATTTAAAAAATCGACACTGTGGCACTCAACCAAGACTTACAATGGTTAAAAGAATGACGAGGCTCGTAGTGTAAATGAGTGATAAGAATCATATAGTGTATATGTCGCTGGCTTATTATAAAATCAGTCTTATAATACGTCTAGGCATATCATAATACTACTCAAATAATTAAGAATCTCACAATTTGACTAATAATTTCAGGCGTATTATAATAAGCCTGCTGCTTGTTAGTCTTATTGTTAAATTGAACCGACACGCATGTGTTTAGGACCCGACTAGATTTAATCCGTCATATTATAATACGACTGACGATGTGCCAGCCGAATTGCAAATATCATTGTTGTTGAGTTGATTAGATGTTTTAATTTTTTGTACCTACCTAATATTTGTGCAAAATATTAATTATATTTAAAATAAGGGATTTAAACAGTGTTCTTGCAATACATATGTATGTTTTAAAGCTCGTATGCAATGTACTAGCAAATGTCATAAAAGCGGACCATGCTGTAATAAATAATCCTAATCTTTTTTTTTGTGTCATCGGCATTAACTACTAAGGTTATTAGCCTCGTGTTATGTGCAGGCTTTGTTACTGTTTCCCAGCGCCACTTTAGGAACAGCACTATCAATTAGAACCCAACAGTAAATGGTCGAGTGGAATCCTAATCTATTATTTGTATTTTTATTTTAATAAATAGTTCAGCGTGTTTAAAATCAATGGTTGAGTATAGTTCGCATGGCACACAGTCATGCATCAGTCGTATTATAAACACGATTCGCCTGGCACATCGTCAATCGTATTATAATACGACGGATTTTATCTAGTCCGATTCTAAAATACTTGCACATCTATTCAATTTAACAATAAGACTAACCATCGACAGGCTTGTTATAATACGCCTGAAATGATTAGTCAAATTGTAAGATTCTTAATTATTTGGGTAATATTATAATATGCCTAGTCGTATTCAAAAAGCCTAGGCGTATTATAATAAGACTAATTTTACCATAAGCCTACGACATATATAATAAGAACAATGAACTATAACAATGCATCAGAATTTTTAATCATATTTACATAGGAACAATCAAAAAACTTTAGTTTGCTAAGAAAACCTTAATTTATTACGATACCGTTTTTATTGAGTTGCCACGCCATTTTATGAATTATCCAAAATTGTTAATATAAAGAATTAGTCACCTATTTATTTTTCTATTTCACACTTCCTAGAATATTAATGGGGCGATAAAAATAGATATTTGGTAACAAAATTTAAAGTGAAAATTGTTAATTTAATATATTGCAAATCAAAAAGTCAGAAATAAGTTGTAGAATAATTTGGAAATTCGGAAACAAATCTCAACAATTCCCCTACAAATGATTAAGACCATCCCCAAACCCCAAAGGTGAAAACAAATATTTGAAAATTTGAAGAAAAAAAAACCTGTCTCGCCAGGGATCGAACCCAGACATACATGTTAATGTATCTGGATTTATTGGTACACGTTATAATACAAATGAGACTTTTAAACTTTAATAATTATTTCTTCGGTCTGGAGTGATATCTGAATGGTTACATTTTGCTACAAAAACATCGACACCATTCTGTGTGTATATGAAAAAATATTTTATATTTGACGTGAGATAAAGATAGAATGAGATTTTTTAAAATGTACACTTACTATTAGAAGCTGTCGAATTCTTAGTAGTAATTTCTTCATCTCTTTCATCATTATTATTCATATTATTTAATTCAATATTTTTTTTAGTTAAGCGTGCAAGAGTAGCGTTTGATGACCTTTGCATTTCTTCATCTTCTTCATAATTTTTATTTATATTACCTAATTCAATATCTTTTTCAGTTGCAGTCCTATTGGCCCGAAGTAAACTTAAACCCTAAACAAAAACGATAGTGTAAAGTAATAATTTATAGACGATGTAGGTACTGACAAGTTGAATATATTAATGACAACTGCACTGATTACAATCATTACTTACTTTTTTGCTCAAAGGAGACCCCAACTGACTATTATCCCTTTCAGAAATAATCAAATACTTTTCTTCGCTAACCGGATGCCCCTCTTCTATGCTGTCAACTAACCAATGAATAGATACCAGTACGGCTGAAGTGTTTTTATTTTTAATAAGTGTCATCTCATGGGTAGAAGTATCGCCAACTATAACGTGCGTTACTCTGTCTGAAAAAGTATCATATCTAGTGGCGCCGCTTAAATTTATGATTTTGTTCAGTTTCTCGGTGTGATCGGTGCTAAAACCTGTTAGGTATACCTAAAATGAGCCATTAGTAGTTGTAGAAAACCGTCGTTTTTTAACATGATTGTGTGTAAAGTGACAGTATGCTTTCTTTAGTAGTAATTTAGATTAAGAGTGCGGTACAGGTAAACGCTCCGCCAATATTGATATAACTTGAAATTCCAGACTGAGTCTAGGAGAAGTGAATAGTTTATTAGACAAGATGTCGAACAAAAAATTATGATAAACTTGGTACAAAATAAAATCTAAGGAATAGACCTTACCTCATGCAGCAATATATTTTTTAATTTTTTTCTTAGTTTTCAATTGATGAATTTTTAATTTTAGCAAAGAAAAAATTAGTACATTTCAAACGCTTTTTAGATATAAAAAAAATTATAAAATTGGTGTTTCCCTACTATACGAGGAAATGCCTAACTTTCTACGTCATGTAAGTTTTTAATTGAAATTGATCTTTTTAGAAAAAACAGAAAAATCCCAGGCCCTTGCAGGATAGTCGATTAACTAAGCGGTAGCAAACTCTTTAAGTCTTATTGCGTTATATTCTATTGTGACCAGCTGTTAATCATTTATAGTAGTGCCATTTAATAAAATGCGAGCCTTTTCGACCAGCCTAATCCCTTAAATCCCCCTCTGCCTTATTTGGGCCTTCTACCGCCTGTTAATTCTTCACTTATTTAATATAATTAATTTAAAGTTAATTATTATCATCCAGTATGAAACGTATTATTTCACCTTTATGTTCATTATTCTCATTAATTATATTTCACCAAGAAGGAAAAGTGATAGAAATACCCCAAGTTTTCTGACAAGAGTATATAATTTTTAGTTAGTTACAGTCTTCTTATTTCAGTTGCGCTTTGTTGTTACTTAGCAGCGTAAACTTTATTAACGTGCGTTACTCGAATACAAGAAGTCACTTTGAAAAAATTAAGATTACGTTTTACATTTTGTCTACAAATACTAGAACAATTTACTTTATAAATAAATTTCTCAGCTGAAAATTGTTTTTTAGAGTTCTTAAAGATAATCCAAAACAGATGTAAATTCGTGAAACAGATTTTTTGTTAAAAAAATATATTATAACAAGAGGCACAGAAAATATTTATTGGATAACTCATATAAATTTTTTTAATGAATATCACTTTTCTTCACAACTGGACTCTGATTCACTCATCACTACTTGCTGTTGTACATAAATTAATAATAATTGGTTCTAGATCAGAAACATCTAATTGCTTGTATTTTTCCCAATCGGAAACAATTATGTATTTAGTGTGTCTTGCATAATTGTCCCACTGAATATCGGTAACATTATTCAAGGCTTCTGACAAGTCTGAAATACATCTTCCCGTAATGACTTTGTTAAAAATGTTTCGTCATAAAACCGTTTGCACTATTACCAAACCATCTCTATTGCATTGTATTAGTAGTAATATGGGGTTCTTAATATTATTTGACCATATTCCTCAACATATCTATCAAGGTGGAATTATTTTCGTGGTAGATTTTAACTTAAAACTTCCCAAATCTGATATTTCATACCATTGATTGGATAATTAATGTTCTTTTTCTGCAACCATTTTATCTATTTTTCAACTATAACATGGAATTGGTTCCACGTACCGCGAATGATAACTGGCATTATCGATTATAATCAAAGAAGGATGTTCCAGACTAGGTATAAATTGTGTCTAAAACCATTTATCAAAATTTTCTGTGTTCATATTATTATGGTAATCCCTGCTTTTGGTTCGACTTTCAAATATGAGGTCTGCATTTTTTATAAACCCTTCTTCATTATAACCACGGACAAGTATGTATCGAATTCCATCTCCTGTTTTTTTACTGGCAGTAGCCATCGTTTCATCTTGCCAACTTTTTCTGTCACTTCCCTTGCTATATACCCACGTCTCATCCATAAATTCAGGCTTAAAGTTACCCAGCTCTATCTCTTTGTAATTTTTTCAAAAACATTTTTTTTAACTGAATCGATGTTCGTTCCAATAAAAACTGTCTGTTGTTACTTCTTTTAAAGCGAAAGCCAATTTTTCCAATCCATGTATTAATTGACCATACAGAACATTTCACATCAGGCATTTCTTCCGAAAATCGTTTATGACAATTTCATTGCTACATGTTGCGCACCTTCTAGACCGGGAAGTAACGACAGAAATTTCCGGGTCATTTTGGCAAGTTTAATTTTTTTTGTATGAGTTATGCAAGTAATGTATAACTCTAATATGAACGTCTTCCGATGCACCCTTACAACAGGGGGTTGCAATTCCAGTAAAAAAAATTAAAAAAATCAATTTCGCATTCATGAAACATGGTGTACACATTGATATGAACATAAGATTAGAAAATATCGTCTTCCACCTGAATTCTACAACAAACTACGTCTCCCACCCACATACATGGGCGTAAACAAAATAAAACAAAGAAAATGTTTATTCGCAAAGATGAAACCAAGTGCGATGCTTGTTTTTATGGTAAAAAAAAAAATAAAAATAATAGTCTTCCACCTTTAAAACACAACGAAGTTCGTCTTCGAAGCCGAAGAAGGTGTTCTCGACATGCTGCGCGTGCAGCTAGAACGTAGTATCTTTACCTGTTCGAAAGATGATCATTGTTGTAAAATGTTAAGAAAACTCTTACGAAGTTCATATTTATAATATAAATTGTCCATCCAATTAATAAAGATTGGCCAATAACTATATTGCATATTTTACCGTGAAAATTTGAACAAATCAAGTTTAGAAAATATCCTCTTCCACCCGGATTTCACCCACATAAACAAGAACAAAATATATAAAAAAAAGTATAGTCGCAAAGGTGAAACCAAGTGTGACGCTTATTTTTCTACTAAGAAAGCTAAAATAAATAGTCTTCCACCGATACAATACAACAAAGATCTTCTTCCAAGCTGATAAGGTTGCGCTCCATACGCAGCGCGTATGGAGCCATGAAGATTATTTACTGAACGTTGAAGAAAATGGAAATAAGCAACAATATTTTATAAAAGAAGGTAACGAAGATGTTGAGAGATTCGAAAACAGTAATAAAAAAATCTTAAATTTTGCCAGTGAGTTCAAAAAAAAATATTCACGGAGGAAAAGTTGTTGAAATGCGCACGCAACGAGATTTATTCGGCCATCTTCTAAAAGTTTCTCTGGAGAAAACTTTGGATATCGATAAAGTAATAATGGCGTATCCGCTTACGCCAATCCCTCTTCGCTTTGCCATGATGATGGCTCCATTTGTAAGACTGACAAATCAGCATTGTTTAAATTATTGGAAAAGATAACAGGAACCAAGGAATACAAATATTATACCACGATGTTTTTTTTACTACACCTAATGAAGGAGGAAGGAGATTCCTCCTACTTTTGGTGGAATATCGCATCACTGAGGGAGTACAGGCAAACGTCGTCGCATTTGAACAATAAATTTTGCCATCTATAAAAGATAATGAACGTTTAAAGGATCAAAAGAAGATCGTTGTTTTCAGATACAAGGTTCAGATCAAAGGCACCCAGAAGATTTCTTTTCTGAATTGAAAAATATTAATATTAATCATGAGGTGCTCTGACACTGATATTCTTATATTGTTAGGCAATATCAGTATTTCAGGAATTATGTTAAATTATGATATGGATACATGTTGGAGTGGGGAATGCACAATAATTTGTTAATGTTACAGAGCTCTCTAACAAATTATGTTCGAAACTGTGTAAAATATACAGTATAGTTATAGGCCAATCTTTATTAATTTTATGAATAATTTATCATGTAAATACCAACTTTGTAAGAGTTCTTTTAACATTTTACAACAACAATGAACATCTTTCGAACAGGTAAAGATACTACGTTCTAGTTGTTAGCACACACTGCATATCGAGAACACCTTTATCGGCTTGGAAGACGACCTTTGTTGTGTTTTAAAGGTGGAAGACTATTATTTTTATTTTTCTTACCATACAAATAAGCATTATACTTGTTTCAACTTTGCGACTACATTTTTTTTTTGAGCCTATTTATGTGGGTGGAAGACGTAGTTTGTTATAGAATTCAGGTGAAAGACGATATTTTTTAAACTTCTTATGTTCATATCAACGTGTACACCAAGTTTCATGCATGCGAAAATGAAATTTTTTATAATTTTTTTTACTGGAATTGCAACCCTCCCGCAACCCCTGTCGTACAACCGCAACCTCTATCGTACAACCGCAACCCCCTGTCGTACAACTGGAATGGAAGACGATGATTTTACTGTTACAGACCTTGTTACTGTTTCCTAGCGCCACTTTAGGAACAGCACAGTTAATTAGAACCCAACAGTGAATGGTCGGGGTGGGGAATCCTACCAATGCATTAGAATTATTGTTAAATAAATTAAATAAATTTTTGAAATATCAAAATATACAAATTTTTAACAAATTGACAAATTCAAAATTATTTTGATAACTGCCACCTGACAATAACATGATGTTAATAATCTACGACGTGCCAAAATCTAGTAACTTTTTGTTTCAACCATTTTATTACATTAAATTTAAACAATAAAGAAAGCGAATGGACTTGGGGGATTTCCGAGACTTTACTGCCTTATTTCAGTGGGCAAAGATCACCGCCGTTTGGAAGAACGACTTTTCGTGGTGAACGGTAGAATTGATCAGTATCGCCTCAAGAGCCGTGGAATACACAAGAGCGTTTTATTAATTCGGTACTAACCCTCAAACATCTCCCGGAACATTCAAATACCAGCCCTCAAGAAAGTCCACTATACCCCTACAGATCCGGCGCATGCACGCCCAGGAAGAAAAGTCTGCATCAGGAAGCAAGGAAATCAGAAATTTAAGGTAAGACCTGATTGGCGAAGCTTTAGAATTTTCTTTGGGATCGCGACATACCGATATCTTAATCACAACCTATTCACCCCCCTATGGGACGACTATAGTCATCAGTCGAAGTGAACCATCATTATGGAATGTACTGGACTCTCCGATGATAACGAAATAAAAAAAAATCTGGTAGGTGCACGAGACTAAAAAAGTTTGCCATTATAGTCTGTTTTTGTTAAGAGATCGTTGTGTTCAGATCAATATTCTCAATATAAATTAGTGTATTAGTAAAAGAGGTATAAATTAGTACTGTATAAGTTACATCATGAAATTAAAACAAAATTTTAAATAAAATAGGTATGATACTTACAGAACACCCATCTAGATACTGTCCTGCCCTTTTGGCTTTTTTTATGTCCAAATTATCAACTAAATCTTCATAGTAATCTTTAGCTAAAAATAAATTAAATTCTTGAAATTCGGTATACTCAGTGAGAACAAAAAGTATGTCTCTACTATAGCTTTGTTTGATGCATAAATAATAGATCAATAAGGTGAGTATCGAAATAAATAGGATTAGGTAGTGCTATAAAATTTTTTATTTCTTTTCCGATAATTTGTACGTGTTTTAGTTTCTTAAAAATAGGGTGGCACAAGTACTTAGTTTATTTTATGGTCAAAAATGCTATGTGTTTTTAACAACTTAACAAAAAAAAGATTTGTATTTCGTGCAAAATTGTTTATATAAATTGCAAAGCGCTTTCGGCATAACGACATCTTCAGTACTTATCTACAATAACTATGGGTGTAAATATATGATATAAAAATATGTAAATATAAACAAGAAATTTGAGTCACAATATTAATTTTAAAAAAGATTTTTACTTAACAAAGTTAAAAAATTACAAATTAGAGAAAGAAACTCAATGTTGGAGGCAATATTTTTTATATCATATATTTACAGCCATAATTATTCTAGATAAGCACTGAAGATGGCGTTATGCCGAAAGCGCTTTGCAATTTAAATAAACAATTTGGCACGAAATACAAATCCTTTTTTTTTTTCGTTAACCACTTTTGGTTCCTTTAATTTTTAACAACTGATTTTACATTGGGTAATAAAAAAGACATAATAAGTGATATCCGGTGATGGTTCCCTATGATTAGTTATCAAATGCCACATATTTACCTTTTCTTTTAAAATTTTTAACCCTGTCGCTTTGCCTTGGAGAGAACGTCGCTATACTATCATCTACAGATGTTTGCTGTGAAGCATTTAGGCCGCCAATAGCACTCAAAATTGAAAACTCGGGATTGACAGGCTTGTCATATTTAGTGGGCGTAGAAGTAATCTTCTTGACTTGGTATAAATGGTGTGGCAGGGCATAACCTTTGGCTACACTGTCAGTTACCCATTCAACGTCAACACATTTGATGTGCGTATTTTGTCGAGCAGCTTTATACTTTTCACTGTGTATCCTGATTGATGAAATTGATTTAAATTAATTATTAAACTATTTTTCCACAGTTGTGTGCAGCAAAGCTATCTATTATTGCGATATGAAATATATTAGTGTATTCCAAAAAGTCGTATACAAATGGAATAAAAATTATCTTACATTACACAATTCTAAATCAAAATGATTTAAATAGAATACAAAAGCTACAAAATAGAGCAATCATATTGGGCTGCAATAGGTACACATCAATAAAACATTAAGAAACTTAAACTGGCTGTCAGTTAAAGGCAATTTCGAATTTTTTGTTATCGGTTTGTTTTTAAAATTCAAAAAGGTGAAGAACCGAAGTATCTGGTAAATAAGTTGGTGTATAATAACAAAATACATACACATACTATACAAGCGCACTTTTTCAATCCACCCAATAAAAGACTAAAAAAACCGAAAATTCAGTATTTCATAAAGAGTCGAAAAAATTTAATGAACTTCACAATGTTGCCAAAAACTCTTGTTCCCTAAAAGTGTTTAAAACCAAGTGTCACCAACCAGGGTGTCACCAAATAGATTGAAAAAAGATGAGAAAAACTTTTTTATTTTCACATTTTCAAAAAAAACGTTATTCTTCATAAAAGTTTTAAAACCAATAATAATCCAAACAGGAGTTGAATATATCTTAGCTTTAGTAAAATAATGACAAAGAGATATTCAACTTCTGCCTGAATTACTATTTTTTTTGTTCACTTTTTCAGTCCAATATAAAAATATTCTTGATAAAAAGTTTTGCCATCACTTGGAAATCTATAATCAAACATATTAGGTGTAAAATTCAAAAATTTCCAATGCACTCTTTAATATTGGTTTTTGATTATTTATTGAAAAAATTAAAGCGAAATCACTTAAAAACAAATGTACTGACTTAAACTATAGCATATTATTACTTTCGTACATAAGAGGAAAGTATTTTAATCTTGAAAAAGTCACCCATTCTGTCTGTCTGTTGATGCGATAGCTCAAAAAGATATTTCCTTTCTGGCTCAAAACCAGTTATACTTTCTGTCAATTATAAACAGGGTAAATAGTTTAAAAAATATATATATATATATATTACTCACGGTATGACGTCATACAGTGAATAATGAACCATTATTTATGGTATGACGTCATATTATGTTTAAACTCGAGAATGTTATTTATGTTAACTTCTAGGTTATAATATGTAAGTAGAATAGATTTTAGGACACATTTTATACAAATTTTTATTGTAAATAATGCCCAATTTTTTTAATCTTAATAAAAAGTAATTTAAAAATCTTAACCTAACCCCAAAAATGTGATCCAAACTTACCAATTTAAAAAATATATGATCATATCACCGGTATGCTAAAACTTTAAATTTTATTTATTTAATTACCCTGTTACTAGTTATCCGAATATTGAATATGACATAAAAAATAGAGTTGTAATTCTGGTTAGATTTATTAAATAGCCGTGGACAAAGTAAAGTATTCTACTCGCATATAATGGCTATTATATGCTCGTTGAATAATATACTATTTCATTAATGTTTTGATTAGTTGAAATGAGTTTGTAGTAAACAAATATATCTTGTACATTTCTGGGAGGAAATTAAATATTTTTCCACTTAAATACAAACAATATCTTTGCGATATTAACTTATTAAGAAGGTGAGTATATACAGCTTCTGTATTTTTACCTCTTCTTTGATAGTTAACGGTATTTTTTTGTAAAATATCTATGTTTGTAAGTGTACATTAAAACTGCATAAATATATAACTGACTGATATCCATAATTTTGACTTCATTATATAGTAAATCTGTTGGATACCTAATTTTTTTACTTCATATTACTCTTTTTTTGAAGAATTTCCAGTTTATTTAAATGATTTTTGTGGTAGTCCCCCAATCATATAACGGAGTATTAAATGGAAATAATAAAAAGCGCCCTTTTAGTTTGTGTAACTAGATCATTTTAAAAGCAGCCAATTATTATCGTGCAATAACGGTGAACATGCCAAAGAACACCATTGGGGCTATTTTCAAACTCGAGAGAATTCATTTCTCTCGAGAGAAATGTCATATGTCAAGGTAAAACAGTATTTTTAGGGCCCTTAAGGCCAGTGTGAACTCACTGACTGTTTCTCTTTAAAATACTCCTAAGAATTTTAATCCTTGAGGCCTTTAATAAAAGTCTAGCTACATTACATAATAAACTCAATTATTAAAATCCAACATTTCCCTATTAACCTAAAAACAGCCAACATAATAAAGATTAAAAAACCCAATAAACCAGCCAAGTTCGTTGACAGCTATCGACCCATTGCCCTATTGAACGGCCTTGCCAAAACAGTAGAAATAATCTTACTGACTAGACTAAAAAACATGGAACACGACATAAATATTACCCCAAAAGTCCAGTACGGTTTCAGATCCGGACATAATACTGTCGCACAAATCACTCGCATAGCACATCGCGCAAAAGAAGCGATGAATTCTAATAAACAGACAGTGCTAGTCGCCCTCGACATGGCAAAAGCCTTCGATACCGTCTGGACTGATGGGTTATACACAAAATGTACGTGAATAACTTTCCCGTTCACATTGTAAAAACCATTCAGTCATACCTTCACGAAAGACACTTTCACATAAAAATCCACAATGACATAACAGGACCGTACATTGCGGAATCGGGCGTGCCCCAGGGCTCGGTACTTTCGCCGCATCTGTACACCGATGACACCTGTGTGTTTAAATCCTCCAGATCAGCAGAAAACACGAATAGAAAGCTGGACAGTCATATAAACGAAACGTTGGTCCCATATCTTAGTGAAAATAAATCCTACTAAAACCGAGAGCATAGTACTTACAAAAATGAGAACTAGAAACATAGTAAACAAACTAAAAGTCCAAAATCAGGAGATCATAGCCACAAAAACCATCAAATACCTCGGTTTTCACTTAGATAAGGGGCTAACGTTTTGTCAACACATAAATGACAAGAGTGAAAAAGGCCAATGCTATAACATCATTACTATACCCTATGTTAAAAAGGGGTAGCAAAGTCACATTAAACAACAAAATACTCTTATATAAACAAATAATAAGACCAATTCTCACATATGGCAAGTCAAGTTTTCTGTTCTATGGCAGAAACACACTATAACAAACTCCAACGCGTCCAAAACAGGTGTGAGGCAGATTCTGGGACACGTCCTTGACCCACACAACCCCAGACACGCAGGGACAATCGACATACACACACAGACAAACATGCCTCCTATTAAGGACTTTATCATACAAACGGCTGAAAAATTTTACAATATTTGCCTCCCACAAGAAGTTAAAGAGGACATCTTAAGAATAAACCACGAAAACAGTCATAATAGGAGACATGGATGTCTGCACAAAAACCTCACATTTTACAGACAGTGAAAATACATACTTTCTCATGGTCAGTCTCAACGCCAGACAGAATTGCATTCTGATTGGCGCTAAACCGAGCGGGGAGGCCGGCCGTTCGAGCATAAATCAGTCTTATTTATTTTCTGGTCGGAATGAAGACCGAACTGTGATGGCAAGAGGCTGAACATCAAACGAGCCAAACTGTTTGTTTGTTTTTGGATTATTTACGCTTTACTACGCAAATGATCTACAAATAGATGAATGGTTTGATTCGAAAAGAAAGCACCACTCAACACTACTCGACGCCCTATGCAAACACGTAACGACAACCCTTTTTTTGTGTACTTTTCCAGAGAGACTAACACAACTAACAAACGCCACATACACAAATCAAGTCAATTACTGCGTACAGCATTCACTACATTAACAAGCATATAATGTCAAAAGACAAGGAGATGCAACCCCAACCATAACGAGTTAAGCTTATAGATACTTTTACAGGCGAACATCTGCCAGGGATCCGGGAAAAGGGGGGAAACCCGAAGAAATATATCTATATATGCAATGTACATATTTTATTATAACTAAGACTTTTTAAAAAGCAAAAAAAGCAAGCCTTTAAAAACAGCATTTCCACATTGACGTATAACATTTCTGATGAGAATCTTGAGAGAAATAAGAGCTCCCATACTTTGAAAATAGCCCCCCAGGGGTGGATGCGAAGTGAGAGTTCGAGGGGGATCAAGAGGAATATTAATAGACAGAGAAACGTGAAAAGGGATTTTTAGTTTGGTTTTAATTTAAAATTGTTAAAATGTAAGTGCTTAGGAGTTCCATGTTTTTACAATTCCTATATTAAGGGAAGATCTGGGTAAAAAACTTTAGAGATTTTTTAATTAATATTTTGTTCAATATTGAAATTTAAAAGTACTGTTTTAATCATTATTGTTTATTTTCCTGTATACCACTTATATTTTACAAAATTTGATGCTTCATTATAAATTTCCAAGTGATGCAGAACTTTTTATGAAAAATATTTTTTTGTGAAATGGAAGATATGCAAACTTTTTCCCATTTTTTGTATA
The DNA here is from genome assembly GCA_927349885.1 of Psylliodes chrysocephalus. NCBI lineage: Eukaryota > Metazoa > Arthropoda > Insecta > Coleoptera > Chrysomelidae > Psylliodes > Psylliodes chrysocephalus. The sequence continues at coordinate 38,715,217 of OV651819.1, read as the reverse complement.
CAACTGTTTGGGATAACCTGTATAGGTGAAAGGATAATTCCTTTCAATATATATGAATTATGACAATCAAATGTTTAAAATACACAATTATAACTGAATACTATGATGACAATTATTTTTAAACATTTTATTTTTTATAAAAATTTCAGGACAGAAATGGAAAACGTACATAATTATTTTTTATTTCACAACTGTCTTATGCAAATTGTCATTAAAATTGCACATTTTTGCATTGTGTATTAGGATTACAGAGTACCAATTTTTGTCATGCATTTCCTTGAAAATTGCAGCTTGCCTCCAAAAATCTTAAGGAACTTTAGTCTGAATGACAGGTGTTATTCTTGGCACTAAGTACTACTTACTTCATACAAAAGAGGAAAAATACTTTATAGAATATGAAGCAACTTCAACTAATAATTTTTTCAATTACTTAATACAGTTATATATATAATTTATTTATTTAAGGTAGTTCACTCGTAAAACAGATTTTCTTAAGAATTCAATAAAATTGAAATATAAGGTTAATGAAAGTGTCTTTTACGTAGCTTAAAAAAATAAAAATTTTTTGACCGTCTGTGAAACGAGATTTTAACAGTTTCGCTGCCCAACCTTTAATGCCAATTACACGCTCTGGCCCGTCTGTATGCGAATATTTAGAAGTATGGACGTTCATTAACGTCATGGGCCATTTCGAAATATAAAATATTTATGCTGGAGAATAGCTATTGTAACCTTTGTTTAATTTATTTATAGTTTATTTATTTAAAACACTATTTATAATTGATTTATAACGTACTAATTAATTTTAGACACTATTACAACTCACAATTCTAAATTATTTATTACAAATTATCTTTTCTATACAGCACTTAATTTGAAACTTATTATCTTCTATCGACAAAATCGCGGCTATTTATATAAAAATGTAACGCTTTCGAAAGAACCAACTCTGGAGTTTCTAGAAATTATGCTACACGCGTAAGACTGCGATGGAAAACATTCGAATCGGTGTGGTCAGTGCTAGACTTACTGTCACGTGTACGGTAATAAACAAAGAACAGAGTTGGCTTCGCGTCACATTGCCCCCTCCTTAAGAAATAGTTCCTCCTGGAACTAAAATTGAATGAATGTATCTGCAACTGGACCCAATTTTACAATTTCCATTCGTATGGAAACAACAAAGGACAGTTTTTGCTGAAACCTGGACACTAGGCGAATGGCTGCAGACTAGTATTTGGGCCTTGGAATGTTTGAAGATTATTTCCACCATGTTTCTAATGATACTCCAATTTAGCTGGTTGCTCTTTATCTTGGGCATGGCTAGTTTCTGTACATAGGACTCCAGATGTGCTCCCTCAGACTGAGTAATGCTTCCCATACATCATGATAAGTGGATCGATCTGGGAAGGTGTTCTTCGTTACTAAATAGAAAAGATAACGCGATCCATTTTGAAGCTACAATGTTTTTCCAGGGGCTGGTAACTGACCTTGAAGTTCTGGCGATCGACCTAACTTAAAGCCACTCCAAATCCTACACTTCCTTGAGAGAAGATAGGGTTGGAATGGTCGTTATAGGCACTGAGACAGTTCCTTGCTGCATTAGCGACAGAAGGGGGCACGATAGATCTTTTAGGTCACAGTGTATTAACACCCCATTCCCAACATAACATACTTAAATTCTGATAATTTTATTTGATGTCTGTATCATACTATATCACAACAAATTAATTGCTTGGCAAATCTGTAATACTTTTTATTAAAGGATATGGGTAGAACAAAAACACAAATATTTGAAAAATAACTATTCTTTAATAATAACTATATATAAGATGTATACGACGAAAGCAGAAAAAGGAATGAATATACATGTTGAAAAAGAAACAGTATCACTCGATGTTATAGAAAAATTAGGTCATGAAATAGATTAACTTTTATTTACTTAAATAAAGAATGCGGCTTGGATGTTTTCTTAAGTTTCAAATTACAGAACGACGGACTAAAAGCTATGACCAAATAAATTAAATATGTGTTCGTTTTGTAAACTATTGACCAATCTCAATACTTTTTAAAAATATTTTAGGGTTCAATACAATATTACCTAACAATTCTAAAACTGAGATAAAATACAGTGGTCCATCTAACAAATATATATTTTTACTTTCCAACAAAAGCATAACACACTGTATATCCAAAAATATTTTTATACTTATTATGCATATAACTTTTATTAAAGATTTGTTGGCGGTTCTATACCACAAATTGAAATACCAAGCAAATCCATACATCATTTAATTAAAACCTGTTAAAACCTTTCTATGTTAAATTCACATAGTATCAAAACCAAATTCATAATACACTAATTTAAGAACCCTTTCAAATGCCTACGGGGTTATAAAGGCGATTCACTGCAGGGCAGTGACATTCATCAGAGCATACATTTTAAAATGACATTACAAAATGTCATGGGCATGGAGGAAAGAACTATCATGACGTTAATGAACGTCATGGGCAGCGAAAGTGTTAACAATCAAAATGAGCATAATTAACACAAAAACGATTCTTTCTATAGTTTTTAAAAACTAATGTTATGTAAATCAAGAAGTTATACAATTTTCTAAAAAACGCTGATTTTTTTAACCATTATGGTAAAAAGATATAGATTTTTAAAATAAAAATATTTTTAAAGTATTTAATGTGTAGTGGGGTACAATGATTACAACTTGGCAACATTGTAATCGCTACACTTAACGCACGGTAACTCAAATGTCTGTTAGATTTTTTTAGGCATGTTTTACATTGTACTAGAACACTACAAAATTAGTATGAGGAAGTCACACATTTCTAAAGGCATACACACTCATTTGATAGCCCACCATTCATATATTTGCGATGTTGCCGAATGGATTTTACTTTAAATAATAATGCATCCGTATGTATAAATAAGCTTACATGTGTTGTGTACAGTTTCTTACAAAAATAACTTTTTTCAGCAATGAGAATCTCGAACTTTTGGTATTCACCATTAGGTGATATTTTTGTGTACGACTGTCGTGAGTGAACTACCTTAAGGGGAAAACCAATGACGGAAAACTACTAGATTAATCTATTTATTCATAAGTAAGCCCTTTTTTATTGCATTGTGTTTATTATTATGCAAAAAGCTGTCACATCGAGTCACATTAGAAAGAAGGACTAAGTTGCTAATTTGAGAGGGACTGGTTTATGAGAGTATGTTTATCCAAGGAGCAAGCATGAAATCAGTATTTATATCCACGCTTGCTTTACACTACTGTTACACTTCAAAATTAATTGCATACTTTGCTGAAATCACTATACAACTATAATAGTTGCAACAAGAAAAAATACATTAAAATGATAGTAACTGGCTTTAAGAATGCAAATACTTCTCTAATGTAATTTTAAAAGCCTTTTGTGCCATTTATAGCCTTGTGTTTAGTCAATACTTCAGTCAATACTGAATTATAAGGATAAACAACACTTGTAACAATACTCTCCCATACCCTTTCACAATAATTTAACAACAACGTGGATGAAAGGGTGAATGTTTGCAATTTGATTTTTGTTTACAAAATTAGTCTAGTAGTTGTTCGTTGTTGAGGAAAACCCTTTTATACTACAATAATACAGAATTAAAAAGAAAAATAATGTAATTATTGTTGACTTACACATCTCCACAGCAAATAAGAATATCAGTATTAGTCAAATTAAGTTTTCCTGTAAAAATACCACCATTTGCCTTTATCATTTTCTCAATTTTCATCTTCTCTATTGGATTAGTTATGCCTGTAGAACTTATAACAAGGTTATGGAAAGCCAGACAATAGTGACTTTTGAATTGATCATCATCAGCATGAACATTAGTATTCTGGCTAACTTCCCACACCTTTTCCACCCAAGATGTACGCATTAGTTTTACCCCAGCTTCTGCAGCAATCTACAAAAAATTTCCAACAGGAACAGAAAAGGTTACTTTGGAATAAGTAAAATTAAACTGCAGTTATACCCTATATTTATTAGGGGTATGGGAAGTGGTAGAATAATTATTCCAAAAAATGTTTATCAAACAAGAAAGAAATACAATGAGACTATCCAGTTTCAAAATTTACTGGTAATCTATTATTTTTTACCAACATGTCATTGTGATTAATTAATCAAGACAATTTTGTTCATTAGTTTTCCACTGAAACATCCTTTATAGGTACCTACCTATATAAGTATTTGAATATAGAGTAACAACTTACCAAATATTTCTCGGATTTTGCACTGCCTGTAATCAAATGTGTATTTTTTTCCAAGAGACTATCTACATAACAACCCCCCATTAGTTCTATTTTCGTCTTCATTTGTAATTTAATATTTTTAGGCAAATGTGAGCAAGTAACTATGCAATCATACATTGCCACATTGTATATAGGCCAATCAAAATTAGGAATTGGTTGTCCTTTCATGAGGCAGATAGTTACGGCCCAGGGACCAACGATCCTACTAAAAATGTAGTTACTCTCAAAAAAAAAAACAATATTTAACAATTTATGGTACTTACGCGCTCTTGGTAGATTTCAGCTCTTCGAAGACCTTTCCTTCGAATTCTTCAAATACTACAAAATCAGTTTTGTTCAATTTGGCGGGCTTAAATTTAGATTCTGAAATCCAATTAACATTGGTGTTCACGTTTTGTTTGCAAATCTGAAAGTGATCATGTGGTGTTGATTTTGAATATTTTTCCATATTGTAATGTATTTTTTAATTTAAACTTAATTCATACCTCATATGCTGAATGCATTACTTCTGAACATTCATTTTGACTGCTGAATTTTCCAGGTATCACAAATATGATTCGAATGTTTTCCATGTTACTTATTTAAAATGGACCAAATAATAACACACAGATTTTAATATAAACAATACAATAATAGGACAATTACAAATAAAAACACGTTAATTTCCTTTCTTTGGTAGTAGGTAAGAAATAGGAATGTTAAAAATTACTTTCCTTTAAAGTTTTACAGGTTATAGAGACAGGGCCGTTTGATTTAAAAATTAAACATAATAAAATAAATTCTAACCAGTGTTGCCAGCTCACTCGGATCTAAATGTTATACACTGTCAAAATTGTTTTTTTTATCCTACCCATTATAAATACTAGAATCAAGACATATATAATGCTTGGTATTCTAATTTCTATATTATAATCTTAACAGACCCCCTTACCACAGATATTTTCAGAATCAATATGCTTCATCCCTTTATAGAGCTTGCGGTGTTTCCTGATGATTTCAAGTTATCTTTCGTTTCACGTTTCACTTTAGGTACACAAGTATATCGCTTTTCGTTTTGTTTTATGATTTTTTTTTTAATTTAAACCCCCCTTAACCCCCCTATTTATTTATAAGCTTCGTTAATAGATCTTGATTTCGTTTTTGTTTATGATTTTTTTTTAGTTACAACCCCCGTTAACCTCCCATTTTTTATCATTTTTTTAATCAGTAAACTTTGTCCCCTTATAGAGCTGATTTTTCTGAAATTTTCAAGTTGATGAGTTGATATCATTCGCTTTTGAATTTCGATTTTTTTTCAACTTCCAACCCCCGTCATTTTATTTAGATTTTTTAAAAATCAATAGGGCTTTGTCGTATTCTTGATTTTTCCTGAAAATTTGAGGTTTTTGATTTATCGTGCGGACATTCGACGGCCGACGGTCGGATATTTTTAAAAGTTGTTTAAAATTTGATGAGAAGAATTTTAGTACAAAATTTATTAATATTTAATCAATATTAAAAAAATTGGTTTCTCGAAAGTAAACCTATAATATCTGTGCTGCCTATATTCAATTACCTTCTATTCACTATATTTTTTATCATTTTTAATTAAAACCATGAAAAACCACTATTTAAATTCAACATTAATACAAGATGGTTAAGTTAAAGACGTCAATTAAAAGAAATTAAACCGCTATAATGCGTCGCACGGAAACTTTCTGTCTCGACTGCCAAAGTGCTACTTCCTGGCTTTCTGCTCGAATTACACATAATCATACCAAAATAAAATAAAATAATTTTATTAGAAATGGGTTACCTTCTTTCGTTATAATATTGTTATAAGTTTACTTGACACAAGCTTACTCTTCAAAGAGAAAAATTGTTTTAGTACTTATATGTCGGTAATTATTTATGATTTAATCATTAAGGGCTGATTTCACCGTTGTGTTAAACGAAGATTAAAATGACATTTTTGCATTACTAATGTAATTTTAATCTAAGTTTAGCAATTTAAACTTCGTTTAACACAATGGCGGAATCGCCCCTTAATCATTTACAAAAAATACTATTGGATGATTTAAAATATAAGGAAGTCATGCAATTAAAATATTTATTTAGGCTATACAGTCTGTGTTAAAATCACTACTAGCACTATTTTATCTATAATTAAAATTATCGGCGTGCGCCAAAGTTACTTTACGCTTAAGGTCCGATTCCACCGTTGTGTTAAGGGCCGATTCCACCGTTGTGTTAAACGGAGATTAAAATGACATTGTTAATAATGTAAAAATGTCATTTTAAACTTCGTTTAAAACAACGGTGGAATCGGTCCTAAACGAAGTTTAAAATGACATTTTTACATGAACAATTGTTATTTTAATCTCCGTCCATCTCCGTTTAACACAACGGTGGAATCGGCCCTAAGAGCGCCAATAATGTCAAATTATGACAGCTTGCAGAAAACATTAACTTTGCAGTTACTTTTCAAGGCGCAAAAAAAATATTTTTTAAATAACGTGTCTTAATTAAAACATTTCTGAAAATGGATAACTTTTATAATGTTCTTTAATCACTCCCCTTCAAAATCGATATCTTGATTGTCGACCTCGACATTATTGATGGATTTCTTATTCTTTCTTGGGCCATACACAGAATAAGCGATTTTAATTATTTGCACTTCTAAAATCAATCGTACATACCAAAATTATCGTATAAACCGATAATTATCGTACATCTGGCAACGGTGATTCTAACAAATGCCAAATTAAACTTCAACTTTGACATTTGCTATTCCTTCTTTAATCTAGACCATGATCTAAACGAGCAATGTTTTGGTTATAAGTTGTGAGCGATGGTCACTCTGTTTATGAAATTGTTGTAAGGAAGCATTGTTTATAATGTTTTATCTTACTTGAGTTTAATAAAACGGTAATAGTAAGTATTTTGCGTAATAAGTATTGTAAAAAGCATAATATGCAATAGCTATGCACATAGCGGTGAACAGGGACCCGGACCGAATTAAATTAAACGGTTCCGGTTTAGTAAAACCGTGTAAAACTATAAATTTTGGGTCCGGTTCACTTTCGGTTCATTTAAAAATATTCCGGTTCGGTTCTGACCACTGTTATAAGTTCAGTGGTTCAAACGGTGCTTTTCGGTACAATTTTAGGAGTGTGCTACTCCAGTATCAATTTATTTAAATAAAATTGGTAGACAAACAGGCCGAGACAGCATAAAAAGGTCCAATGGACGTCCATTCGATATACAATTTTGGATGTCTGGATATCCAAAAATGAGTTTTTTCTGGACTTTCGACTTCCAATGGACGTCCACTGAAGTGTACAAATGGCAGACTTTTGACCATTCAGTGGACAACCACATCCCCATCCCCATTTTTTTACATAGCCGCAACATGGCCGCAACTCACTGTTCGTAGACAACACGGTGGCCTCTTCCCCCGTTGCTAAGGAAGGGTGTGACGTCACGGAATGAAAAATTGAGCTGACAGAAAATATTCTGCTGCGGTTCGTATATTAGTTTTTTAAAAAATCTAATATTTTGTGGTGTTTATATTTTTATTTTTAAACTATATACTTTTGTGTTTATAAAATCGGTAAGCTACAAAACGGCATGGAGAAATCGTAATGACTTCCATTAAATTTCAAATGAATTACTTTTTATTTGAATTATAAAGAGAAATATTATTGTGTAAATGGTTTATTTTAAACATTTTGGATTAGGTTACACCCTCCGAGATGAATTCGGATCACACTTTATTTAAATCCCGAAATATTTTGAAATTTTGGTAGAGCGAGCCGTAGTTTAGCTGCAACTGTTGTAGGAAAACAATTTTTACTTTTTATAAACAAAACTCGTTAGAAGAAACAAAGGGACTGAGTCTAAACTGAAATTAACGGCTACTGGCAAGATTTTAGAGTAATTTTTCTGCAAATATCATTCACTATTAATAAATTATAAATAAATAAATAAATAAATTAATTGCAGTTTTGTCCAATGTTTATGATGAAAGTACGCATCATACAATTATTTGAATATCTGTTCTAGATGTGAAAGGTCTTTGTTTTATTCTATTTTCAGGCGTGCAAACTACCAAACATAAAATCCCAGTAAATTCTGTGATAAAATTATAAAATCAAGATAGTGATGCCAACACAAAAGTGTTAAAAAATGTTTAAACAAAGTTACGTTTATAATTTCTTAAAGCGATTTTGAATGCATTTTAGGTATCTTTCTAATATAATTTTTAATTTTATTTCCTTTCAAAAAAATATATCCATATCACTGAAACTATATTTCAAATTAGAAAATCTGCGGAATATTGATTTTATAGCTTTAGGTCCACGCGCGCAGCTTCTCGTCTCGAATTGCAAAAAGTCTACAAAACCTACCTTCCAAAATTATTAAAAAAAATGATAAAACGAAAATATTACTACCCATCAATCGCGTTTGGTCGAAAACAGATAAAATAGTGTAAGTATAATAGTAAAAGATCGTATCAAATTTTCATATTGAACGTTTAAAAAAATACTAGGCAAAATTACACCAAAACTTATACCGGAAAAAATCAAAATGATGTTAGGGCGGAAGCAGAGTCTTAAAGGAGAACCAATTTTAGCTGATTATGGACCTGACGAAGCTTTTAATGAAAGCGCCGACATCGAATGGATAAATAAGGTACGTTTAAATTATTCGCCCCTCTTCAGTGAGCAATTGTAGGTCATCTTTCATCATTATCATAAAGATCTTATCTTTCTTTCCTTTTATATTGGGTATTTCATCATATATATCTTTAACCTACCTGCAGATAGCCACACATAGTCCAATGGAAGTTCATTTTAGATCCATTAGAGGGCCAGACAGTGTCGGATTGGGACCTTCCGGTCAGGAGGGAGAAGGGCCTACCTTTTTACCTTTTTCGTGTTTTCTTTTTTTTTTTAATAGAAAAAAAGGTCCGCTCGCGTATTACTGGGAAGTTCTTCTTCAAGAGCCCGCTGTCTGACCGAGGGCCCACTTCTTGAACGAGGGTCTACCGGTATTTTGATCGGTATACCGACGGCCCAATCCGACACTGAGTCAGAACGTCCATAGCGGTAGTCCATTTATGAGTATTATTTGACAACTGCATATCTATACCCAGTGGCATTTCGTTTTTGGACATCATTTAAAGTTTTGTATAGTAGTATTTTGATGTCCAGTGGACGTCCATTTTAGGTCATTATTTATTTAGCTTGCCAGATAATGCCTATATATACTTTCTTTTCTATCCAAAATACAATTGGTCATTAGAAAATGAAAAATTGAATCTATTGCATTTTATTCCACCAGCGGAAGTTTGAAATCCTATTAACTATTAGAATAATATCTAGTAACAAATTGTTAAATGTCTCCGTGGTCGAGCGCGTAGAGAGGCTGAAGGCGCCGAACGTTAATCGACGTATCGTGAGTTTAATTCACGGTCAGGTTTAAGCGTTTTTAAATTAATAAAAAATAATAAAGGTGAATGATGGGTTGAGTAACTAGTACATGAATTATTAATAATCTAAAATAGTGTGTGTGTGTGTGTGTGTGTGTGTGTGTGTGTGTGTGTGTGTGTGTGTGTGTGTGTGTGTGTGTGTGTGTGTGTGTGTGTGTGTGTGTGTGTGTGTGTGTGTGTGTGTGTGTGTGTGTGTGTGTGTGTGTGTGTGTGTGTGTGTGTGTGTGTGTGTGTGTGTGTGTGTGTGTGTGTGTGTGTGTGTGTGTGTGTGTGTGTGTGTGTGTGTGTGTGTGTGTGTGTGTGTGTGTGTGTGTGTGTGTGTGTGTGTGTGTGTGTGTGTGTGTGTGTGTGTGTGTGTGTGTGTGTGTGTGTGTGTGTGTGTGTGTGTGTGTGTGTGTGTGTGTGTGTGTGTGTGTGTGTGTGTGTGTGTGTGTGTGTGTGTGTGTGTGTGTGTGTGTGTGTGTGTGTGTGTGTGTGTGTGTGTGTGTGTGTGTGTGTGTGTGTGTGTGTGTGTGTGTGTGTGTGTGTGTGTGTGTGTGTGTGTGTGTGTGTGTGTGTGTGTGTGTGTGTGTGTGTGTGTGTGTGTGTGTGTGTGTGTGTGTGTGTGTGTGTGTGTGTGTGTGTGTGTGTGTGTGTGTGTGTGTGTGTGTGTGTGTGTGTGTGTGTGTGTGTGTGTGTGTGTGTGTGTGTGTGTGTGTGTGTGTGTGTGTGTGTGTGTGTGTGTGTGTGTGTGTGTGTGTGTGTGTGTGTGTGTGTGTGTGTGTGTGTGTGTGTGTGTGTGTGTGTGTGTGTGTGTGTGTGTGTGTGTGTGTGTGTGTGTGTGTGTGTGTGTGTGTGTGTGTGTGTGTGTGTGTGTGTGTGTGTGTGTGTGTGTGTGTGTGTGTGTGTGTGTGTGTGTGTGTGTGTGTGTGTGTGTGTGTGTGTGTGTGTGTGTGTGTGTGTGTGTGTGTGTGTGTGTGTGTGTGTGTGTGTGTGTGTGTGTGTGTGTGTGTGTGTGTGTGTGTGTGTGTGTGTGTGTGTGTGTGGGTGGGTGGGTGCGTGCGTGCGTGCGTGCGTGCGTGCGTGCGTGCGTGCGTGCGTGCGTGCGTGCGTGCGTGCGTGCGTGCGTGCGTGCGTGCGTGCGTGCGTGCGTGCGTGCGTGCGTGCGTGCGTGCGTGCGTGCGTGCGTGCGTGCGTGCGTGCGTGCGTGCGTGCGTGCGTGCGTGCGTGCGTGCGTGCGTGCGTGCGTGCGTGCGTGCGTGCGTGCGTGCGTGCGTGCGTGCGTGCGTGCGTGCGTGCGTGCGTGCGTGCGTGCGTGCGTGCGTGCGTGCGTGCGTGCGTGCGTGCGTGCGTGCGTGCGTGCGTGCGTGCGTGCGTGCGTGCGTGCGTGCGTGCGTGCGTGCGTGCGTGCGTGCGTGCGTGCTTTAGAGTGTGAGCTTGCTTTCTTGCGAGCGTGCGTAGATGCATGCGTTCGTGTATGTGTGCATGTGCGTGTGTGAAGATAAACGTTTATACGTTCATTGCTCTTTTTTAATATTCATTGCGTGGATCTTTAATGTCCGAATATAATCCAGAAATGGCCTTCCTCTGAATGGTCACAACTATGCCATTTGAATACTTCACTGGACGCCGCAAGTGGCTAAAATTTCAAAATTGTTTTCCAAAATGTAAAAATCTTTGCCATTGATTTTTTTTTCTTTAAAACGGGTACAGAATGCAATTTGAAGATAGTACCTATGACAGTAATATAGTTTTTATTGGTTTTAGGTATGAGGGAGATTGGGGCACGTTGAATAAAATAATATATATTTATAATTTTATTCAACATAAAATATTGAAATCATTTTCATTCATCATTACGATTATAATCATCACTATCATCGTTATCACTATAATTCATTATTTTACAAAAATGTTCTATCTCGACTGTCTGGTTGGTTAAATACCTAACTTTTTACCACTTCGGAAGAAAAATGTGTTAATTTATATGAAAGTAGTCTTCTAATTATGGATATTTTAAAATCAGAAGTGATCATAAGTTTAATGAAGTTTCTTAATTAAATGATCTGCACCAAATTTAGTCGAAATTAAATTGCTTTTTTCTACCCAGATAGCGCAAAGTCGTCTTAAAGACGTTTAGCATAAAACATATGAGACGTCTTTAAGACGTCTGTTATTTCCTGAAAGACGCCTTTAAGACGTCTGATATTACAAAAGGGGACGTCTTTAAGACGACTTATTAATAGCTTATAATGGTCTTGTGAAGCCTTAAATAAGACGTCTTATTAATGGCTTATAATCGTCTTGTGAAGCCATAAATAAGCCATAAATAAGACGTTTAAGATGTCTTATGGACGGAGGACGTCGAATATCTTGGTTATTAAAATTAGTAGAACAACCTTGCAGGTTATAAAGAATGCAAAAAATAGAATTAAAAATATTTATTGATAAAATATCACTAGGAGTTATTTTCTTTGTAGCGCATTCGATCACTCCTCTTTAGCCATAACTGGATTTATTTTTCTCTTTCTCTTTGATTTGTAGTTGCCTTTGTATAGCTCCTAAAAAGAAATTTCGTTAAGAGCATGTAGTCACAGAAAGTTATACTTTGCAAAAGTTAGTAAAAACCGAAAGAACAATTATATTATCTATAAAACAAAACAAAAAATTAATTTCTTAGAATTTTAAATCAAAAAATTTTTATAGTCGTTTAATGCAATATGAGCTACTTTGACAATTTTACTTTAACTTCACTCAAAATGGCTATCTAATAGGGGGTTTTTCATATTAATGGTTCTCAAAATCTCCATAAAAACAAAAAAAAAGATAATTTACGAATATCTGAATTAAATCTTATATTAAGATATTTACTTTTGAATTAATTTAATTATTCTTACTTAGAAGAAACAGGATATTAATGTTCTATGTATATAAACAAATATTCATTTATTACTTGTAGAAAGTACCTATTCCAGGCTCCCGATTCAGAGACCGCCATTTCAATGTTGCCACGACGACGGTGTCCGAATCGGAAGTCCGGCTTGAATGTAATGTAATGTTAAGTCGAACGTCAAACTTCACTTCATTTGATTCTTCACGTTAAATTTGAATTATGTAAATCGTGCAAGTATCCGTCCGACTGAAAGACGTTTGTAAAACCTCTTAAAGACGCCTCAAAGACATCTTAAAGACGTCTTTGAGCTTTCACATTGATATATGGATTTGGCAAGACGTCTTTAAGACTTCTTAAGAACGTCTTTGAGCTCACACATTAATACATCTGAATTATCCCAGACAGCACACCAAATCCTTTGGATATCTACTGAACATCCCAATATCCACTGAATGTCCAGTCCATGGTGGATATCTATTTTATATCCATAAAATGTAATTTATAGACATGCAAATGTCCATAAATAATAGTAATTATATAGCAAATTATTAAAAAATTACGCCATTGTGCTCGCCATTGTGGCTAATAGTACCGTTCAGATATTTAAAATTAATTTTTTTAAGGTGTATTCAATATCCCATGGACATCCACATATATCAAAGTCTTAGCGCGGGCGCAAACCATCGTGGATATCTACTAGATGTAATTTTTGATTTTGCTTCCTAAGTATAGATGGCGATACCACTTTCGTATCTACTCATGCTCAAACCGCCATAATTGAGTTGATCGAAATTTTTTTCGCATTAAGACTCTATTAGAGACTGGAGTCGAGAATTTAATTTATTGCTGAAGAGTACTAATATGGATGACTTTTTGCTTAGTGGGCAAACTCAAAGGTAGATTGCAGATTGTTGGAAATATTTTTTATCTCTATTTTCTTTCGACTTTATTCAATAATCATTTGGTTACTTATGAATGTCTACTAAAGATACCTATAAAATATTTTGCTGAACATCTGAATTCTATATCCTGGGATATAAACGGACATTTGGTTGGATATCCATATTTGGATATCCACAAAATATATTCTGTGGATATCTCTTGGATTTCTTGTATTGTCTGGAAGATACTAATTAGATATTTTGCTGAATATCCATAGGATATCTTCTATATTCTGGATATAGACGGACATTTGGATATCCATATTAGATCCACGGAATATTTCTGATATCCTGTGTATATATTGGATATCCACAAAAGATATTCTGTGGATATCTTTGGGATTTGGTGTGTTGTCTGGGATGGCTTTTGCAAGACGTCTTATAAGACTTCTTAATAACGTCCTAGGATATTGAGACCAAACCAAGACACAAAAAAGACGTCGTGTGCTATTTGGATAATTGATTTTTAAAATTCTTAATTAATTAAAGTAACCTTTAACCCCAGACAGCACGAAAATATTGCATGAATATTCCATGCATATCTCCATACTCCTATATTCCATGGATATGCCATATCCGCCATGGCATATGATAGGAAGATTGCAGGAATATTCAAGGTCACCATGAAACATATGCCCACGATGTTTTTATCTGCCAAAATATATGTATGGCATATTCTCTGGATTTGCTGAGGATATCTATGTATGCCTATATTCATGGTATTTTGAATATTCATGGCATATTCAATTTTTTTTGTAATGTCGTACCATAGTTTAGAAAATAAAAGGCTAGATTATGAGTAGAGAGCCAATAAGACACTACTAGGCGCATACTTTTGATTGTTAGAATCATTCTTTTGTCCTTTTTTGTCTACATTATAGGAAAACTATACATACTTATTTTGTCTACGAAGAGAAAGATAATTTGATCTCGGAGGTTTAATTTTTTTTATTAATTGAAAATAAGTTTGCATGATAATGATTTAAAGTTACATTCCGGAGTTCTAAGTTCACGTTTTTGTTTAATTTAAGTCTTTATAAACTAAACAAGGATGATCCTGTTAACTATGTCATCATTTGTACTTATAGATAATAAAACAAAATAGTTAAATATAACATAATATTCTACAGAGATATCTATACAATATGAAAAATGAATATGCAGAGCATATCAAAAATACATATGCCTGGAATATCTTTTTAGAATGTAGAATGTGAAATATATTCTGTGAATATTCCATAAATATTGCAATATATTTTGGCAAATATGCAGATTGTTGGCATATGCCAGGGATATAGTGTGCTGTCTGGGCGTACACCAATTAGTTTAATATATTTTAGGAAATCAAGATAATTTTTCTCAATATCCTAATTTTTTTTATATTGATTCCTTTTGAAAATCCCCTGTCAACGATCCGATCCAACCATGAAAGTCAATGAAAATCTATAAGTAGTAATTTTGTGCTAAATCAATAAATATACATACGGGTACTAGTGGCGGGGGGGGAGTTTTGGGGGTCAGAATAACCCCCCCTCCCTCCACCCCCCATGGAGGGCCATCGGGTTACCGTTTCCGCTATCTTATTGGCGCTGATCACTATTAACTGTTTGTTAACCACCACATAGTTCTCAGAAACCCCCCCATGAAAAATTTCTACCTACGCCACTGTCGGGTACGCATTTTGTGTTATTGAAGAATAGTAAAAAGGAAGAGAAGTCGTTATACATAAGTAAGATTTGAATTGGGATTCGCAAGTATTCTTATAATTTATTTATTTATCCTGTTGCAAGCAAATCCATTATATACCTAAGTTAATTACAACAATATGACGGAAATGATAATCGTTGGTCTACACAAAATAAATAAATGTAGAACAGCCGGAAACTGTGATAGCTAAGTTTGTTAAACTTAGTTCAGATTTAACAAGCAGTCATAAATGTTAATTGCTCATACCTCCAGCTACTAAAATCCATGTTATTAAAATAACTATATTACTAAAATAAATAAAACAAGCAAATAAAAAACAACAATTTTAAATGAATTTAATACATGAAGTTCAAAGAGTAGTCGCTCAAATATATATTCTGCTGAGAGTTATAGTCCAGTGTAGAGGGACATTTCGACTATCTATTGCAGTCATATATTGTAATTCCAGTGTTTGGATTCGGAAAAATACGCCATTGTGCGCCAGAAATTCAGAAAAAACTTGAAATATATCGAATGGACGTCCAATGGACGAATTTGTGCTGTTTGGGTCTATTATATTTCGATTTTCCTCAACTTGCGCCCATACTGCTATTCCAGTTGTATATTATTTTCTCATCCCTAACCAATTCGCACCACCTAATCTAATTATTCTCTCTAGTGTTTTAATCCCGATTACCCATCAGTAGTTTTTTTCGTCATTGCCCATCACAGTATACAATTTGATTAACGACGAATAACTATTAGACCAATATTGTTACAAAAATCGAATTGCAAGAATTTACGGTGTTATCCACGTAATTGCCAAATTATGACTAGTATGAGAGTCTTGTTACAAGAATTATGTGTGGTTATATTTCGGAATTTGTAGCTTAAAGTGATTTACAGAAAAGTACACGATTTATTTTGCAATGTGGTAACGGTGTAAAGTATAAATAACAGTTGTATGAGCAGGTTTACTCATAAAACCAGTCCTCGCATATCAGATAATACAAGCTCGCCCAAATATCCCCACTCAATTCAGTAGGTGCCCAGACAGCACACCAAATCCTTTGGATATCTACTGCACATCCCAATATCTACTGAATGTCCAGTCCATGGTGGATATCTATTTTATATCCATGATATGTAATTTATAGACATGCAAATGTCCATAAATAATAGTAATTATATAGCAAATTATTAAAAAATTACGCCATTGTGCTTGCCATTGTGGCTAATAGTACCGTTCAGATATTTAAAATTAATTTTTTTAAGGTGTATTCAATATCCCATGGACATCCATTAAATATATCAAAGTCTAGGCGCGAACGCAAACCATCGTGGATATCCACTAGATGTTATTTGATTTTGCTTACTAAGTATAGATGGCGATACCACTTTCGCATCTACTTATGCTTGACCCGCCGTAATTGAGTTCGATCTAAATTTTTGTTCTATTCATACTCCATTAGAGACTGGAGTTGAGAATTTCCATTTATTGCTGAAGAGTCCTAATAAGGAAGACTTTCTCCTTAGTGGGCAAAATCAAAGGCAGAGTGTTGAAAATATTTTGAGTGTTGAAAATATTTTTTATTTCTGCTATTTTCTTTCGGCGTTATTCAATAATCATTGGTTACTTATGAACCTCTACTAAAGATAAAATATGTTGCTGAATATCCGAATATCTTCTATATCCTGGGATATAGACAGACATTTGGTTGGATATCCATATTGGATATATTGAATATCCACAAAATATATTCTGTGGATATCTCTGGGATTTCTTGTATTTTCTGGAAGACACCCATTAGATATTTTGCTGGATATCCATTAGGATATCTTCTATATTCTGGATATAGACGGACATTTGGATATCCATATTAGATCCACGGAATATTTCTGATATCTTGTGGATATATTGGATATCCACAAAAGATATTCTGTGGATATATCTGGGATTTGGTGTGTTGTCTGGGTGTCTCGGTCTTTCTAATGCGGCAGTTCGGTCTGCCGAATATTAAACACGAACTGAATACTGAATAAGAGGTCATATGAATGAATGGATTAGTCTAATAGTTTTTTGTCGTTAATTTTGAAGCATTTTATTTTTTTGTTAAAAACGAAAAATATTCCTCGTTTTTAGCGTTACCAAACAATAAACCCACTAACGTACACATTTTTTGGTCGTACCTATTTATCTGAGATGGGATTCCGTTCTGTACCCAGACAACACACCAAATCCCAGAGATATCCACAGAATATCTTTTGTGGATATCCAATATATCCACAGGATATCAGAATTATCCCGTGGATCTAATATGGATATCCAAATGTCTGTCTATATCCAGAATATAGAAGATATCCTATGGATTATCCAGCAAAATATCTAATGGGTATCTCCAGATAATACAAGAAATCCCAGAGATATCCACAGAATATATTTTGTGGATATCCAATATATCCAGTGGATCTAATATGGATATCCAAATGTCCATCTATATCCCAGGATATAGAAGATATTCGGATATTCAGCAAAATATGAGTAGAGGCTCATAAGTAACCAATGATTTATTGAATAACGTCGAAAGAATAGCAGAGATAAAAAATATTTTCAACACTCAAAATATTTTCAACACTCTGCCTTTGATTTTGCCCACTAAGGAGAAAGTCATTGTTATTAGGACTCTTCAGCAATAAATGGAAATTCTCGACTCCAGTCTCTAATGGAGTCTGATTGGGAATTGAGATACAAATTTCGATCGAACTCAATTGCGGCGGGTTGAGCATGAGCAGATGCGAAAGTGATATCGCCATCTATACTTAGTAAGCAAAATCAAAAATTACATCTAGTGGATATCCATCATGGTTTGCGTTCGCGCCTAGACTTTGATATATTTAGTGAATGTCCATGGGATATTGAATACACCTTAAAAAAATTAATTTTAAATATCTGAACGGTACTATTAGCCACAATGGCGAGCACAATAGCGTAATTTTTTAAAAATTTGCTATATAATTACTATTATTTATGGACATTTGCATGTCTATAAATTACATATCATGGATATAAAATAGATATCCACCATGGACTGGACATTCAGTGGATATTGGGATGTTCAGTAGATATGCAAAGGATTTGGTGTGCTGTCTGGGTATCTTGTAACTCGATCTCGATACGATTCATACAAGTAATTCGATCTGTTTTGACTTCGGAAATTTTAGAAAATTTGAAAAAACATTCGAAATTTAAACATCAAAAAACAAACATTAAATCTTTAGAAAGAGGACAATTTCCTGACCAAAGTAGAATTTTTTATAATTAAATAAAAGTTCTTTGATTAAATCGGTCACTAAAAAGTTTTTATTTAAAAGCACAACATATGTTACTGTTTGTTATGTCCATCGATGTTTCCTTTAAATATTTTATTTATGAATGCACCAGAAGATGGAAAAATATGAATTTCCGAAACATTATGTTGTGCTTTTAAATACAATTTTTTTTGTGTGTTATTTCTCGTAGCATGTACAATTTCAAATTTTTGAAGCCAACCTTGTTTAGTTTTTAACGCGTATTGCGCATGTGCATCTACGTATGGATATGGAATAAATTTTTATGTAAGGTCTGTTCCAACAACGATCAGAAACCAGTCGGCGACACCAGGATTCTGAGCGGTAGATAATTTGGCGGTCCCAATAATCTACTACGCAGAATCCTGGTGTTAGTGACTGGCTTCTGATTGTGTTTGGAACAGACCTATAATAGCCATTCTAAGTGTTCTCTGTATACTCGATAGCCACAGCTTAAAACTTAAGATCTTGGACAATTTTAAATCGAAAGTATCTCATACACTTTTGTTAAGGAGTTATGGACAATATTAAAGTGTGAAGAGTAAAGTAAAGATGAGTACAGACTGGGCCAACGAACGCAAAAGAATGGGTTAGTTCGAAGAATATATGTCCTAAATCTCCGCGTTCGTTGATTTTCAAACGGTTTCTTTGTTTTGTCAAAATGATTGTGACCACACTGAAGCCTTTTTCGACTAGGTAGCGATAAGCGATAAGATATTTTTCAGCAATGTCCCACAATAATACAGGATACTGTGTTTGAATGTTGTGCTGCAACCAGAACTTCTGATAGCCTTGGTTGAACCTTCTGCTTAAGCTCCTCTAGTCCTCCTCTGTGCTGATGGTGATCAACTCTTCTTGCATTATCACATTGGCTTCTTCCATGATTGTGATATTGTACGGATTTATGATCCATTGAGGAATTTGTAAATTTAAGAGATACTCAAACCTCTTTGTAAAATCCTTGTGTAATGCGTCCAAGTAAGTGACATATGAGAAAATAATATCGTCTTGAAGCATTTTTGGTAATTTTGACAAATGCGGAAACTGAATATTCTTTTCTGCTTAAATTTTGTTTATAAAAAATTAGTTTTATTCAAGTTGAGATCGTCACTTTGCAGCTGCAAATTAACTTTGTTAAACATACCAAATATATCAGTCAGATAATAAATATCTGTTTTACAATTGTTCAGATTTTCTTTCAAATTCGGATCTTTTCCTTATAAAACTACAACACAGATTCAAAAATAGCTGAAAATCTTGGTAAGCAGGATCCTCTTGATAGCCAGCGAACTTCAGTGTGCAGAAGTATAACCGAGTAAAGACTTTGTTTTCCACACATAGCTGAGCAAATATCCGAGAGTTTAAAGAATTGCTTCGAATCTTGTTGACAGCATTTATAACATATTGTAAAGACTGGTGTAATCTAGGACTCAGATTTTTTGCTAGTAAATGCTGTCTGGTAATCAGACAGTGAATGACCATTTATAAAACCACGATGACGATCAGTCGCAACAGAAACAATGTTCTTTCATGGAATAGCTTTGTCGATCAAAAATGTTCCACGGCCTGAAAAAATAATTCTCCTCTGGTATCAGTCTCTAAGTATGTGGCAAAAGCAGTTCTTGGCACATATTTTCTTCTTTAATACATCGAATATATCCTAACAAGAGAGCTTAATTGCCGGGTAATGTAGACTCGTCCAACTGAAGAGAGAATCTGTTTTTCTGTGAAAAATTGCATAAAATGTTTTTCACGTCTCGACCCATCTCGTCTATTCGTTTCTGAACGGTGTTATTGCTCAAAGGAATTCTCTTTATAATATCATGTGCGGGCTTGTGCAATACATTGTTGAGGACCTCCACAATGGCTGGTAAAATAAGCTGCTCTCCAATTGTGGGTTTTCTCCGACTTCGCTGTTAGTAAAAGTATATTATAGGACGCTCGTAAACCATCAACGTCTTGCATATATGATGACGCAAACATCGATCATATGGATGGCTTTTTCTCTAGTTTTTCTTTAAGTGCTTTTTTGCCAGCATGTACTCTTAAAAAGGAATAATAACTTCGTCATCGATCTTTGCGATTTCGCATCCAACGAACGTTTGCTACATACATTAAATGCGATATGGACGTTTCTTTGAAGGCCAATGAACATTCTGTATCATTTAATAAGACAAAACCACATAACTCAAAGAGGACTGGGATACCTACAAATCTCACCACAGAGAATACAGAAAAATCGTCAGACAAAAACAGAGAGATGCATGGAGATTCTACTGCGAAGAAATCGAAGATTTCACGCAGGCAGTGAGGCTTCAAAAAGCTCTCTCAAAAGATCCACAGCGAGGCATTGGTGTGCTTATCAAAGAGGATGGCCCTAAAACTGCCAACCTCGAAGATAGTATCAAGCTTCTGCTGTCAACACACTTCCCTGAATCGGTCATCACAGATGTGACCGACTGGGCAGAGGAAGAATACATCCCATCTGTCTATGATTGGTAAACTGCCACACACTTTGTAGACGATGAAAAAATTAAATGGGCAATATCCAGCTTCTCTTCATTTAAATCGCCAGGACCTGACGGTATCTATCCAGCCCTATTTCAGTGGGGTCTGGAAGAACTCACATTGCACCTGGTGGGTATATTCAGATCCTCGTTAGCTCTGAGGTATATCCCCAAAAAATGGAGAGATGTAAAGGTGGTATTCATATCCAAACCTGGAAGAATGGATTACACTGTCCCAAAAACATACCGACCAATTAGTCTAACATCGTTTTCCATGAAGACATTGGAAAGGCTATGCGAAAGGTACTTAAGGGATGCGGTGATTACAACAACACCACCATTACACCCAAACAATATGAGTACGCCCCAGGTAGATCCACTGATTCAGCCCTTCATCTAGTTGCTGGCCGGACTTAGAGATCCCTGGACAATAAGGAGTCCGCCTTGGGTGTTTTCATAGACATAGAAGGTGCTTTTGATAAAACCACCTTTCCCAAGATAATACACCCACTAACCAACAGTAATGTTCCACAGATGGTTAGTGCTCTCAAAGCGAGCAGTAAAGGTAAGTGTAGAAGATGTGAATATAAGAGGCTTGGTTGCGAGGGGATGTCCACAGGGAGGGGTGATATCACCTCTACTGTGGATCATGGTCCTCAACACTCTCATCAGCCGCCTCAACAATAACATTCACTACACAATAGCATATGCAGATGACCTGGTCATTCTGCAAACAAGGAATTTTGAGAACACTCTGCGAAAGAATGCAAGTAGCTCGCAAAATTATAGAACAGTGGTGTGAGGACCATTCACTGCCTATCAATTCTAAGAAGACTGAAATGGTCCGTGAAAATGGAATTAAAACCTCCAGAACTCCTAAACTCAAAACTAAACTTTGCAACAGAGGTGAAGTACTTAGGTCTCACCTTTGACAGCAAGTTAACATGAAAAGTCAAAAGAACAATGCTGCTGCACTTGGGGTTTCTCCCCCAGAGTCGTCGCATGGACTTATACTGCTATCATAAGACCTATGCTAACATACGGTGCAGTTGTCTGGGTACCGAAAACCCAAAAATTGACAGCTCCACACGGTTGGAAGAGAACCTGATGTAGGATCTGGTGAGGCGAGACTTGGCTTTTGGCAGGAGGAGCTTGATACGCTCCCACTGCTTCAAGCCAACATGGACTTCATCTCATCGAGATATATCTTACATAAGCCATATAACAGAATAAATAGAAGAGCCAGAAGTGGCAGGTACGATTCATATCTACACCGACGGTTCTAAAACAAAACAAGGTCCAGGATGTGGAACATACTCCTTAACATAAAATGGGCTGTGAGCGATAGTGCCAGTGTAGTTCAAACAGAGCTCACGATGATTTTCATAGCAGTAAAAGAAATCACCAGAAACAATATCACTGGAAAGAACTTGCTCATATATACAGATAGCAGACAAGCACCCTGAACAGACCACGAATTTATTCAGGGTTAGTACTGGAATGTCACGAAGTTTTGGCCGAAGTATCCATCAACAACGTGATCACCCTAAGATGGATTAAAGGTCACGCCACATCGAAAAGTAACCGTCTTGCTGATTCACTGGCCAAGAAAGCAGCCAACCAAATACTTTTTGGACCTGGCCCTTCTATTGGCCTGACAAAATCGGTAGTGACAGACCTAATTAAAGAACATTCCCTTGTGAAATTCAAGGAAAGATGGGATAAAACAAGAAACTACAGAGTTGTCAAGGAGATTTAATCCTGACAACACTGCAGCAAACAAATACTTGACCATGACTAAACAGAATCTGCGCCTAGTCACAGCCATTCTGGCTGGTCATTGCCAAGTACGTAAGCATCTCCATATCATGGGGCTGTCAGAATCCGCACTCTGCAGA
Organism: Psylliodes chrysocephalus; assembly: GCA_927349885.1. NCBI lineage: Eukaryota > Metazoa > Arthropoda > Insecta > Coleoptera > Chrysomelidae > Psylliodes > Psylliodes chrysocephalus. Next base: position 38,692,191 of record OV651819.1, on the reverse strand, counting down.
GGGTGCGAACAAGAAGATGAGACCATCTAGCATATTCTCTACGATTGCTCGTCGCTCTTATTTATTAGGAGATTTGTGTTCGGCGAGTATTGGCTAACACCGGCCGATATAAGAGAAGCACCTCTTGGCGACGTTGTCAACTACATTCAATTTGTTGCATGGCTCACGAGCTAGGAGTTGCCTATCTACTTAGAAGGATGCACAATGAGCCTAGTATGACTTGGGTTAACCCACCCTCCACACGTTACATATACACGGGACGTACTACAGTAGCTTTAGAAAAATTACCGTTTTCTTTTAAATGATGATGCACATTATGTATAAACACTTGCTTATTCGGTATTCTTTGATCAGGAAACCTCAGCTGATAATATTGGGGGTTCACAATGACAGAATATAGATCTCAGTACAGATGTAGGTAAAAAACTTTTAGTGTTTTAAAAAAGGTATAATATACTTTTCTACTGCTTTTTACCTTTATCTGTATTGAGATCTATCTTCTGTCATTCTGAACATTAGATTTTTGCGCATAAATTCAGAATTAGTGAACATATTTCATTAGTATGTCGATGCAGTCATCCAAATCACCTGTCTTGAAACCATATTGTATGCTTTTTTCATATCAATAACCATACCAAAAACGTCAAACCTTAAATGTAGGTCACTTTATTTTAGTTTATCTCTTTTAACTTATAAATAATATAAAAATCAACTAATGTAATAATTTTTTGAAAAAATAGTTTTAAATTTTATTTTACCTTTCACATAATTTCACGCACTCTCTCTCTCTCTCTCTCTCTATCTCTATATCTCTCTCTTGAGGCATTCCTATCCTAATACAGCTTTTATTTCATTAAGTAATTTAGGAGAATATAATATAATTTTTTAGTGAAGATTTTACTCTGTTACGAAATTTAGGAGAAGATATATGTAATTTTTTAGGAGTAGATAACAAAAATCTTAAATGATTGTCTGGGCCGTAAGTTCCCCAAAAAAATAATAATGCAATAACAATGCAATGTTTATACTTTGATTTCAGAGATGGGTCCGTCGGATAATGAGATCATGTGCTCTTTTAAGTCTGGCTTCGGTCAGTTGCAATACCCCAAAAACCTTCGAAAAATTCCACTTTATGCAAGTAACTACTTTTTCTATTGATACCATCATTACTTTCCTTTTCACGTCGGAAATGATTGCCAAAATGCATATCCGAGGAATCCTTAAGGTAAGTAATTTATAGATAATTACATGGACCAAATATAGGTAAACGACCTTGATTAATATTCTACTATTTTTGTTGTTGCTAAATTTCTTGAACATTGTACAATTTGGTTCTACATAACTTTGGCACTAATAATCAATTGATTAAAGCCCTCGAGCTAAAGCTCTCGGGCACTAATCAGATTATTAATGTCAAAAATTATGTCTCATCAAATTGATATTAAAATATTCTCGAGATTTAGATTCAACAAAAATAGCCGACTATTATCAAGGTCTTGGTATATTACCCTTGATTATTTTAAAAGATACATCTATGGGTATTTTTTCATTACCTTGCAGGCTTCTAGGTAAATTATTACTTCCCTTATTCTATAAACTGCCTTTACCAATAAAAAAGTTTTACAGTATTTACCTACTTAACTTTTACAAATTATTTTTTAGGGGGACCGACCTTACCTAAAAGACCATTGGTGTCAGTTCGATGCGAGCATGGTATTTTTCTTATGGATATCAGTAATTTTGCAGGTTTTCGAAATGCTTAGCATTGTACCAAGATTCAGTTATCTTTCGATATTACGAGCACCGCGACCGTTGATTATGATACGATTTTTGAGAGTTTTTCTTAAGTTTTCTATGCCAAAATCTCGAATCAACCAAATATTTAAGTAAGTAAACTTGCCTAATATGAATGAACAAAGTACATTTACCAACAGGTACTAATTTTTAAATATAATTTTTTAGACGGTCCAGTCAGCAGATTTACAACGTAACTCTATTTTTCCTTTTCTTTATGTCACTTTACGGGTTGTTAGGAGTACAATTCTTTGGCGAATTGAAAAATCATTGTGTTACAGTCAATACATCGGAGCCCAAGTAAGTATAAAACGAATATTGGGAACTATTTATGCAAACAATAATTATAAATATTGAAAATTCGAGCATTGTACCTAAAATAAACACAAACAGAACCTTCATATAGTCAAAAAAATTGCCACTTTACTATTTTTAGAATTCTATTTTTTTAATTAATACATTTTCAGTTTATGCCTTTATTCTTTAAAATCACCCATTTAGCACAATGAAAATAAATTTCATATTTGATTGTTTCAGTGTCAGAGTTGCATAACCAACAAAATTTCAAATCAACCGGTCTTCGTATATTAATTTAATAGTATATTACATTACGAGTGTGGAAAATCACTTTTCACACAAGTGATGTACAATATTTTTCCTACGACCACAAAATAATTTCATCAAAAAATGTAAAACCAGATTATTATAATAATTAAAATGTATTTAAAAAAATAATCAACAATAATCGTATTTATTAAATTTTCATAATTTCTAAACAAATAAAAAAAAAATTCTGGCACAGCCAGGATTCGATCGCGGTCGTTGGACGGTCTCAAATTGCAAAGTTGATGCTCTAACCAACTGAGCTAACAGGCCTTACGGTAATTGATTGATCTAATCGCTTATGTGTTTAACCAGAATAAAAAGCAAATATATCTTAGTTATTTTAAAATTATTTTAAAAATAATTGTTAAAGATAAATATCTAGGATCTAATTTACAATAATTTAACAATCATATCGATTTTAGCATTAATATGGACATTACATAGATCAAAATAGAAATTATGTGTTTGACATTTTCTGACAGCTACTGCGGAAAGTAGCATATTCTCACTTGGGTGGAAAGTAAATTCTTATTCATACGCGTGTGATATAGGGCACTTTCCATAGGTCTATATAGTGTGATATGTGTAACTTTCCTAAGTGGTCGTAGGAAAAATCATTTTTGTACGTGTCAAAGTTGCCTATTCCTTAAAATTTTTAATTTTTCGTGCCACTGTCTATACCTAAAGATTAGGCAGTTATGTCTAGTAGACACAGTAGGTAAAGTACTTTGATCAGGTGTTCCACAAGGTTCCCATTTGGGACCATTATTGTTCTTACTATATATCAATGATATTGAAAATATTTTCTAATATAGTAATCGTCTTTTTTTTTTACGGATAATCTAAACATATTATGCCTAGTTATAGTGTCAATCATTGTTATCTTTTACATAGTGATATTATTGCACTACATGACTGCCATGACCAGTGGCGTAGCCACGAGAGGGTTTTGGGGGTCAGAACCCCCCCCATGGAGGGTCCTTGCGTCACCATTTCCGCTATAGTGTTGGTTCTGATCGCTATTGACCTTTTGTTTTTATTCACTTTCTTGATGGAACCCCCCCATAGTTCTCAAAAACCCCTTCCATGAAAAATTTCTGGCTACGCCACTGGCCATGTCTGGTCTGTATCTCAATTAATAGGTTTGTTCTGGTTCTCAAAATGAAAACTGTTTTGAAACTGCGCCGGACCGTATGCGTAAAGGCAAAAAATCCCCGACTGTTTGAAATTCTTGGAAAACCAGAACACGTCATAAAGGTGTTTTGTTTATTGTTTATTATAATAATGAAGTTCCTTTTGAAAGCTCAGCTTCAAATAACATTTGCATGTATATGTTTATCATTATCATCACATTTCAATGGAATAAATAAAAACAGAATATTAAAAAATTAATAATTCTAAAATTGCTTTAATTTACAAATAAAACAAGAACAAGAGACATTCGTCCACATATAAATAAACAATTTGGGATTGTATACGTTTCGTATAGTCTAAAAAGCCAATGCAATATTCATAACACTTCAAAAACGCATGCGCGGTCAAAACAGTCCGAGTCGATCCACACTCCCAAGCATGAACACTTTTTGACTGTTTACAACAATCACGGATTATTTCGGATACGAAACCAGAACACTGGACTGAGAGATCCGAAGTAGTTCCAGAAAAACCAGAACACTTTTTATCTACTGCGCATGAGCCCGACAGTTGTGGATCGTTATTTCTCAAAACCAGAACAGACCTAATATGAACAAGTATTATACATTTATTTTTGGTAGAGGCCATGTCAATATTTAATTTGATCACTCAGTGGCGGATTCAAGCTACTCATGAAATAAATAAAGCTTTCAGACCTTTAGGTTTTATCTTAAGGAATTCGGACAATCTCTTATTGAATTCCATTAAAATAGTTTGCTCAGCTTATGTTAGGTCAATATTGGAACATGGTTTGCGAGTTTGGTCTCCATTTTATGATATGATATTTTGTATATGACTATTATTTTTAAGGGATATTACGATCAATAGCCTTGCAATACCCGATACCTTTTGCTCCTTGGATCCTTCTTCAGGTTATCAATGTCCTAAAGGTATGAAATGCATGAAATTGGAAGGTGTTTCACGATATATTATTGGTTTTAATGGGTTTGATGAATTTGGTAAGTAAAAAGCAATCAATGATATATAAGCAACTATATTCATCTTGAACAGAAATCTTATTTTATTGAATTATATATATTTTGATTTGTATCAAAATAGATTGTTAATATATCTTGTATTTTTTTAGTTACCAGTTTTTTCACTGTATACCAAGCATCTTCACAAGAGGGATGGGTATTTATTATGTATAGAGCAATTGATTCATTACCAGGATGGAGAGCTGTCTTATATTTCAGCACTATGATATTTTTCTTGGCTTGGTTAGTCAAAAACGTTTTCATAGCTGTTATAACGGAGACCTTCAATGAAATAAGAGTACAATTCCAACAAATGTGGGGTATAAGAGGACACATACAGAACACTACAGCTTCACAGGTATGAGTCAATTATCATTTGTCTTCTCTTATCTTCCTGTACAATTGATCACCATCTAGGTAGGCTTTTTAGAGAAAACACTCAGTAATCATTTTGTATAAAATAAACATCTCCATTAGTTCATTTGTGCAGTGAACACCCAGTTAAATTTCATAAAAACACATTATTTTAAAATCACATCACTCTTGGGTTTTAATTAACAGTGCCTTTTCTAAAATGGCGCTTGGAAACAGTAACAAAGCCCACACAGAACACGACGCTAATAACCATAGCAGTTGATGCCGATGGCACGAAAGAAAAAACTAAAATATAAATTCAATTTTAATATTTTTATTATTTTCGTACGTGTTAATTTCTATTTTGATTTAACGCGAGAGGTTTCTGCGAATGACTGTGGTTAAAAGGAGAGGTCAACAGATCCATGACACACAATGTGCCCGCTTGAAACAACGCTACACGACGGTTAACTGCGTTTGGTCTGGTCACTCTGACCTTTGATCCCACGTGGCCACATTTAGTAGATTTCTACTTTTTGGTAGATTTTCAGCTTTTTTGGCTAACTTTAGTAGAACATTTTTTTTTTATACATTTTAGTAGAATAAAAAAATTCCAATTAAATAAAATTTCCTATTTAAATAATTGTATTGCTAAAAATGATTACTTAAAACGGGTTTTCGATTCATCCATTATTTTCCATTAATCGATAACTTTTTATTATCCGATTATTTATCGATTAATTGATTAGTTATCGATTAGATATTACCAGAGTACAACAAATTGATTAATAGTTGTAGTATTTAAAAACAGTATGATATTGATAATAACTACATTTAATACAAACCCAAACAGATTTAAAATAGTTCATCAAAATATATTATGTTTTAACATTTTACACCATAATTTTGGTATTTTAAAAACAAGCTAATGTGAGTGTTTCGTTTATAAATTGCTCCTCAAAAAAATATTGGAATAATTTCCAAAAAATGTTTTATTAGCTTGAAAGAAAATCTATTTTTTTAGTTCCTTTTAATTCGATTAATCAGTCATTAGATTTTTTCAATTAATCGATTAATCAAAATTGAATATAGTAATTATCTTTGAAAAATCGAAAATATTCGATTAATCTATAAAATAAACGAATAATTAAAAAAAAGATTATAAATTTTTGTATTTTGTTCGCGGTTTGCGGTGCAATATAAAAATATTTAGATTAAAGTTATGTGGTGTATTAAATTAGTAAAAAAAATAGCTTTCAAATAAAGTGTCACAGTTTACAATACGTAACAGTTTTTATCAAAATAGAGGGAGTTAAAATAAAAACAAAACAATCAAATTCTCAATCAAATTACCTTTTCAATGATTTATCATCCTTGATACTTTCCCTATTTAAATTGTAGTGGTTGTTCACCCCACTGCTCGAGAGTTGAAGTGCCGATGCTGCAATTAGAAAAAAAGTGTACCGCATCAAACTAAAATCGACCTGTTCTACCTTTTTTTCAAAAAACAATACGCCATATTATAGTGACGCAATTTTGGTTCCACTGACAATTTACTTTTAACCAAACTTTTAACAAAAACATTGAATTTGACATACACACGTTTTTACAGGTTTCAGTTTTTTCCAAATATTGTTTGCAGGCCATAAAAAATAGTTTAAAGGTATGTAATTGGTAACTAATTCTTGATTGTTTCGGCCTTTACTTGATGAAAGATGAAAATCCATTTAAAACGAGAAAAACGCGGTAGACTCTCACACTTTTATTTAAAAGAAGGAGTTGTACTTCGAAACAATTGTCTGTAATTTTTAATTTTAATTTTTTTAAATAAAAGTGTGTGAAAATCTACATGTTTGGTTTTTCTCGTTTTAACTAAATAATTGTATATTTGACTTTAGGAATTTATAAAACATAAAAGGAAGATATAATTTAGGTAAACAAAATGAACAAAACGCACTCATAAAGTCTTCTGTCACTTTAATTGTCAGTGGAACCAAAATTACAATCGTCACTAAATTAGCGTATAAATACTGCCAATTAACCAGCATAGACTGTTTTTAGTGGCCCACTCTGTATTAATTAACTAATTAAAACGAAATGAAGATAGCTTGGCGACAAAGATGTCTGCTAAAAAAAGTTTCATCAAAAAATACTAAGAGTTGACTAACGCGATAATATCTGGTGATTCATTGTACAGGAGGTTGAGCATGGCCCCCACAAGGCTGGGACTGACACTAGACCCCTACGCAGTACATTTTTTTAAATTATTATAATTTAGTACAAATTAGAAAAAACTATTTTGAATATTTGTACTCTGCATCTCTGTCTACCTCAACGTATAAATGCAACTAATTAAAGACTTTCTTAATGAGATGTAGATCCTACGAGATTTATGGGAAACCATTTTGAAGCAAAAGTTGTTTCCGAGGCACTCGAAACAGTTGGCATTTGTTAATGAAAGGAAACCAAATGCCTATGTAAAGTTGTCAGCATCAACTTAATTCAAATCGTCTACTGTCTGTCCTGTTCAGGATTTTGTCATGACAAATTTAAAACCGATATTTGCGAGCTGTAAACAAATTTTTTGTGATTCAACAATTTTGGTTTTCATGGATTGAACTAAAAGTTAAAACCACCAATCTTGTCTCAAAGTATCCTTTAGACAGGTTAGTTGAATATATTCTACACATGAAGAACGTCTATACTACAGTCTTCCAATTAGAAAAGGAACCGATGAAGCCTCTCAATTTTATATAAGAGAAAAACTTTCAAGCAAATTTTTTGAACCTGTGTTAGACTTTTTTGTACGACTCCAATAACATGTTTCCAGTTGAAAGACCTTTCAGTAGATTCGCGAACTTTTTGAAAACCTGACAAAGGAACACAATATGCAGTTGTTTTGTAACCATTTAACAACTTTAGCACATACAGAACAAACACATTTCGGAAATATTTCAAAAATATTACACATTGAAATATTTGTAATGTTGCATAAATATTACGAAACGTCCAAGATACATTTTTGGAAGATGCTTGAAATGTAAAATTGTCCTGTAAATTTAATATTTCACAGTAATATTTCTAAAATAAAAGTAAGGCATCTTTCAGGAATATTACATAATAATATTTCAGAAATGTTCCATAAATATTATGAAACGTTTCTAAAATATTTCTCGAATATCAATGCGAAATGAATGCAATATTACACTGTAATATTTTATTATACTAAAAAATACATTTAAAAATATACATGTTTATTTAAAATATACAAAACAGAAACACTGTTTTTTAAACAAATAATAAATAATTTTTAAACATTATATCATTAAATATAAAGGCGAATCGCTTCATTTCCATAAATGCACTAACCTGAAACAAATTATAGATACTTAAAAAAAAGATTTGAGAAAAAATTTATTTAATTAACAGTAGTTTAATGAATATTGCATTAAATGAACTACAAATTAGAGAAAATAATCATGCCTAAACAAAACATGAACAGAAAGCTCATCTTGCTTTTCAATCAGAGCTGTAGAACTAATAAATAATATTAGGGGAAGGATAACAAATGTAGGATATATTTAGATAAAAATTACACTAAGGGTCAGTCTTTTTACTTTTTACCTCTGAGTGAAGTTGAAAGTAACAACTTTACTCAGAGGTGAAAAGTTTGGACCTAAAATATTGGCCCTAATACTGCCTGCAAATTTGATAAACGAAATGGCGTCACTCATCACAGAGTAAATTATTCTAATCTAATCTATTTACCAGCCTTATATTTCTGTAGAAAAGTTTCATAAATTTCTAAAGATTCTGATTCACATATAACAGCACAACTCACAAAGAAAAAGTAAATGGCAGAAACAGCTTAGAATTATTTAGAATATCTCTGAAATAAAATGACTACTACATAACCTCTATCTTCTTCTTACAAATTTTTCATTAAATCTTGGCCTTTTACAATATAACCCGTTTCGTAATCTTTTATGTAACATTTATGACATGTTTCAGAAACATTTCCAGTGAAATATTTAACTATATTTTAGAAATATTTCAGAAACGTGTGTGCTTGAAATGTTATATGTTTGAAACGTTTGAAATATTTCTGAAACTCTTCTGTAATAATGTGTGCTGTATGGGAAAAAATGAATAGATGTTTTCATTCGAAGACATATTGCCGTTGCAAGGGCATTGCAAGAACTTTCGCGATCTATTGGTTTACATAGAAAGTAATAGATATTATTTCAAGGGAAACTGCAAATTTGTCCTTTTGGCAATCTTTCCAAGGTTACAGCATCAGCATAAATTTCTTCTTTTTTTATTGTCTTCTTCTGTAGTTGTATGGGCTCAGTTTTTCACTATCTACCCAGTGCTGTTTCGGTTTTAAAAAGGTGTTTATTTTACCAAAATCAGCCATAATAGCCCTAACTCGTGCTTCTTGTCAAACCAGGTAGACCTCAGATAGTCGAAATGATAATTTACAGTTTCCTTTTAAATAAAATCCTGCTTCTATTACTAGCTATGTAAACAAAAATGACCTTAGAATGGAAATATGTCTTCCGATGAAATCATCTATTGTGGGGCCATGAGCATAAGGAAAGACAAATTACTATTCACCATCAAATTAAACGATTCTTTTATATCTATATATCTTTTTGTAGATTTTGATGGGCGACGATAGAGGATGGAGACTTGTAACTCTCGATGAAAACAAACATGGAGGTTTAGCTCCAGATTTCTGCCACAAAATATTAAGATCCCCGCATTTTCGTCTAATAGTAATGTGCGTAATACTGGCAAACGGAATAGTAACGGCAACAATGCATTTCAAGCACGACGAGCGACCACGACAAGTTTTTTACGAAAAATATTATTACATCGAACTTGGTTTTACGGCTTTGCTCAACTTGGAAACCATTTTTAAAATATGGTGCCTAGGTTGGAGGGGTTATTGGAAGCACAGCATTCATAAATTCGAGTTGCTGCTGGCCATCGGTACCACAATACACGTCATACCGGGATTTTATATGACGGGTTTTACCTACTTCCAAGTACTTCGAGTTGTAAGGTTGATCAAAGCTTCGCCGCTATTGGAAGACTTCGTGTATAAAATCTTTGGACCCGGCAAAAAATTGGGAAGTCTGATCATTTTCACCATGTGCTTGCTGATTATTTCATCGAGCATTTCTATGCAGTTGTTTTGTTTTTTGGATTTCGCCAAATTCGAGACTTTTGTTGAAGCGTTTATGTCTATGTTCCAAATTCTAACGCAAGAAGCTTGGGTGGAGGTCATGGATGAAACTATGCTGAGAACGAGATCTATGTTGGCACCGCTGGTTGCTCTGTATTTTATTTTATACCATTTGTTTGTCACGCTTGTAAGTCATTATTTTTGTATGTCGTTCTAAAGAGAAATCCACAAAAAATGTTTCTAAAGTAGCGCATGACTGACAAAGACAGAGATATGAGCCATGTCCGTGATAACTATGCACGACTCTGAATTAAATATAAACTGACACTGGACGGTCTTTTTACGTTCAGCTAAAGTTCCAGATAACAGATACCTAACTAACGGATATATTAGCCGAGAGTACCTAACTAACAGATAATTAAGTATACGTCTTTTCTAGAGAAATATAATCTGTAGAGAGTTATCTGGTTTTTTTTAACGTTCTGTAGTCATTTCATAGGTTTGTTTTCGTTAACGAAAATGACAGCTACGAATTGCCCTACACGAGCGTATTTTCAATAAAGCGTTTGGATTTTTTAAATCTTTTACAGGACAAAAGACAAATTTATTCCCAGGTGAATAAAATTTGCAAATTTATGTCACACAAATTCAAAATTTTGAGCAAAAGCTTGTTACTCGGTAGAAAAGAACCTATTAGTATTTTTTAGGTGCATGAATTTTCCGCCTGTTCATCCCTAACATCATACTCGACCTCATTTTTAGATATACTAAAAAAATATTTTTTATTTTACAAATCATGTATGTAAGAACTGTCTAATACAAATCACCTATTGCTTTTTTAGCTCTAAATTTTATTCTACAAATTTTTAATTTCAGCAGAAACTGCACAGACTATATTTTCCATTAAAATTTGTGTCATTATTTTTTTACTGCTCGTTGGTTTTTCCGAAGTTCAAAAATCAAATCAAAACTTTTTTGTTTTAAAAATTATTTTACAAACATTGAAAAATTTAATTTAATATAGTTACCCACTACTAATAAAATTTAGGACGATAGTACTTGCCTATTAGTCTAAGAGCTGGCGACACAAAAGTAGGGGTGACTCGGTAAAGTACAGTTTCGATTGTTACCAATATAGCGAGAGGCGGTCAGTCAGAAGTCACCCTGGAAGTATAAAGTAAGGGTAGGGGGTTAAACATGCAATTTTTTCCCAAAATAAGTGATAAGGTACAGCTCTGAAAATTTGCAGTAATATCGGAGATAGTATAAGAAAGTAGGGAAAAAATTGTCAGAAGTCTAGGTGGAAGAGAAAAAGTCGTCAGACGGCGCTCATGTTGCGAAAAATTTAGCAACAATGATGTCACTAGGTACACTTCTGATAATTTGTATTCTTATTCTGTAATTCAAAATAAAATTACTTGCAAATCGTCAGAAGGCTAGGTGGAAGAATACCGGAGATATAAGCGATAGTGAGAGTGCCGGTGCTCCACTCGATATCGCTTATTTTTCCAAGTATTTTTTCGAGAGTTAAATATACAATTATACGAAACAAATAAGTAAACCACTATTTACAAAAAAAAAAATCTTCATCGTCCATAAAAGCAAATAAAATAATATGTTGACTCATATCACATATTATTATATCATATACCTACTTTTCCGTCGGTTAACTACTTTATCAGGAAGTTCAGAGGTAAGATAAGTTATTGTAATGTGAGCCATTTCATTATTCAGTCATGCTCTAATACTCCAAGTCCCTCTCTGTATTATTTGGCCTTTGAGGCTCAACTTGTCCGATTATCATACATAATTAAACCCCTAAGACCAAACCTATGTGACGACTATGGCGGAAGAGTTTTCGATTAATGTTCGAGAAAAGACGCGATAATGTTTCTAGAGAATTTGGTGAACTTTCTAGCTCATTCGCCAAACTTTTAAATTTGTATATAAATATTGGTGGAACCAAGAGGCAATCAGTTATTATATGGACAGTGAAGATAAATAGTAATTAGTAGATAAACAGTGGTGAATATAAATAGTGATCAGTTTAAAGACATTCGAAGTATATATAAATTAGAATAGTTGTGTTATAAAATAAATAAGTGTTTAAATAAATTATTAATAAATAAACTGTTGTTTTAAAGTAAACAAACATCACATTGGTGTCGAGAAGTGGAATAGTGTAAATAAATAGTGGACAATAATGGCTAAAAGACTGTGTGATTTGAAAGTGTCTGAGCTGCGTCGAGAGCTAGAAGATCGTGATCTGGAGATAACAGGGAAGAAAGCAGAGCTGGCAGAACGTCTTAAGAAAGCACTAGAAAGTGAGGGTTTGGATCCGGAAACGTTTCTATTTTCGGATGATGCATCTTCTGCAATAATTTCTTCAATTTCTTCCGTGGAAAGTAAGATCTCTTCCTTAAAAAGCGAAATGTCTTCTGATATGAGCTCTATGAAAACAGATATTTCTTCTAATATTTCCTCATTGGAAAATAAAGTTTCTTCAGAAGTTTCTTCTATAAAAAGTGATATTACTTCCTTAGAAAGTAAAGTTTCGTCCGATATTTCTTCCTTAGAAGAAAAGGTGACTTCTGACATATCTTCTTTAAAAACCGAAATTTCTTCCGATTTAGAAAACAAAATCTCTTCTTTGAAAGATGAAATTTCTTCTGATATGTCTTCGCTAAAAAATGAAATTTCTGCTGATGTGGAAAATAGGATGACTTCCGTTGAGGAGAAAATAAGGTGTTCCGTTGAAGAGAAAATAAAAGAGATGGAAAAGAAGATAGAAGAACTCGAACATACAGAACCGGCCAAAGACGGTGAAATAAAGTGCCATGGGGTGGAAGTCTATGCCATTCCAAATCAAGAGGCCGCAACTGTTGCAGATGTATTGATAAAAGAGTTTATCTGTCGATTTGGAGTGCCCTTGGAGATCCACAGTGACCAAGGCAGAAATTTTGAAAGTCAACTTTTCCGTAGAATCTGTGACAGACTAGGCATGAAGAAGACCAGAACCACAGCATTGCACCCACAATCCGATGGAATGGTAGAGCGAATGAATAAGACCATTAGCAAATATCTGTCAAAAGTGGTTTCAAACCATCGAGATTGGGATCCGTATCTTTCGCTCTTTGCAATGGCTTAAAGATCCGCTGTCAATGAATCAACAGGCCAAACACCAGCAAAGGTCTTGTTTGGGCGTGAGATGAGACTTCCGTGCGACCTCGAGTTTGGGTGCCGACCTGGAGAAGATGTAGCTGGTGAAGATTATGTGATCCAGTTACGAAGAAGAATGGACGACATGCATGAATTAGGTCGCTCCCATCTTCATATCGCCAGCGACAGAATGAAGAAGCGATACGATACCCAAGCAACAGAAGGATGTTTTAAAGAAGGCGACAAAGTCTGGCTCCATAACCCAAAAAGACAAAAGGGTTATTCTCCGAAGCTTCAAAGGTCTTGGGAAGGTCCGTACCTCATAAGGAATAAAATAAATGATGTAATTTACCGTATAAGTAAGATCCCAAACGGTAAACCAAAGGTAGTGCATCAAAATAGGTTGGCGCCATATGAGGGTGACCATGAAGAAGAAGTAAATCAACTTCGAGAAACACCTGACCTTGTCTTTGAAGAATTTATGGGTGCATATGGAGGTACTGGAAAAGCCAGATATGGTGTCACGACCGAGCAACAACAAGATCTGCTCTCGCTTCCGAAAGACTACTCGCTGGTCCATAGTACTTCCGTCAGCATCAGCGACGCGCGAGGACTGGCATATGTGTTCCGTAAGAAGTTTGGTCAAATGCTAGAACTTCAATGTCAGTTACCAGCTCCTGGAAAAGCCTTGAAACTTCAAGACGGGTCACGGTATCTTTTTTATTTAATAACGAAGAACACCTTCCAAGATCAATCCACCTATCAGGATGTATGGGAAGCATTACTTAGTCTTAGGTTAGGGAGCACGTACGGGAGTCTAATGTACAAAAACTAGCCATGCCAAAGATAGAAGGAAATCAGCTGGATTGGAAAATCATTAGGAACATGGTGGAAGTAATCTTTCAAGATACCGGAGTTTAAATACTGGTCTGCAGCCATTCGCCCAGTGCCCAGGTTACAGCGAAGACAGTCCCTTGTTACTTCCATGCAACTGGAAATTGTAAAAGAGGGTTCAGTTGCAGATACAACCATTCCATTTAGTTTCGTAAGAGTTCCAAGAGGAACTATCTCTTAAGGAGGGGGCAATGTAATATGAGCCATTTCATTATTCAGTCATGCTCTAATACTCAAAGTCCCTCTCTGTATTATTTGGCCTTTGAGGCTCAACTTGTCCGATTATCATAAATAATTAAACCCCTAAGACTAAACCTATATGACGACTATGGCGGAAGAGTTTTCGATTAATGTTCGAGAAAAGACGCGATAATGTTTCTAGAAAATTTGGTGAACTTTCTAGCTCATTCGCCAAACTTTTAAATTTGTATATAAATATTGGTGGAACCAAGAGGCAGTCAGTTATTATATGGACAGTGAAGATAAATAGTAATTAGTAGATAAACAGTGGTGAATATAAATAGTGATCAGTTTAAAGACATTCGAAGTATATATAAATTAGAATAGTTGTGTTACAAAATAAATTAGTGTTTAAATAAATTATTAATAAATAAACTGTTGTTTTAAAGTAAACAAACATCACATTATATTTCAGATTAGACCAATTTATCTGCCTGTTACTACCTTTATCCAAAAGTGAAAAGATGACTTTATAAGTTATCTGGGAGATAACAATTACCTGACACTTTATCTGAAGGTGAAAAGACCGGCGCTAAGGGTTATATTCTGATTTAACGATTTCACTTGTTAAATATTATGTACCTATTTCATAAATATGTTTGTTTAAAAATTTGGATAGGGGCGGCATTTTTACGCCTGCACAAAGGCGACAGTGAGGCTAAGAACGGTCCTTTATATAGGTACCTATTTATCCATCACTTAAGTACTTTATCAGTACCTAATATTAGTTATATTTCAGATTAGACCAATTTATCTTACGGTTGGTTTTACCTAGAAATGAAAACATGACATTTTAAGTTATCTGAAAGATAACAATTATTTACCTGACACTGAAGCTGAAGGTGAAAATACCGACCCATAAAAATAAGAAGAATTGTACGCTCCAACATGCGTGAATTTTTCCAAGGCCTATTTTAGAAATATTTTATGTGGATCAATCCATATATCTTATACTACAAAGAACAATATCAAATTTCTGATAAAAAGGAGAATTGTTTTTTTTTTATTTAAGACACCTAAACGTTTTTATTTTTTAGATTGTGTTGAGTTTGTTCGTAGCCGTAATTTTGGATAATCTGGAACTCGATGAAGACATCAAAAAATTGAAACAACTTAAATATAGGGAACAAAGCGCAGAAATCAAAGAAACGTTACCCTTTCGGTTAAGAATTTTTGAAAAATTCCCAGATAGCCCGCTAATGGTAACTCTACATAAAGTACCGTCCGATTTTAACCTACCAAAGGTATAATTAATTATTATGTATAATAGGTGTTTTCAAATGTCAATCTAGGTTAGCTCTCAGTTCAAAATTACATTGAGGAAATAGTTTTCATTTTGCTGTCCGTTATCATCAAGATTTGATAATCCAAACAGTTTCTGTTAGATCAATGCTTTACCTCTCTAAAATAGATTCTAAGTATTAAAACTTGTTTTAATTGTTATGTATCTCTATAATTCCAGCACCACCAGCAGTAGTCTTAAACACTAGAATTATTATTTTTTACCTGTTTTCTCTAAACTAAAATATTAGAATCATAAGAATTCAAATGAGACATAATAGCAAAGATTACCACTATACATTACATATATATGCTACAGCCATAGCTATTTTTATGAATAATATAATACAAAAAGGCAATATTAATGACAAGATTTATATCTATTGGATTTTTAGAAACCTTCCGATAAATCATAAAATTTTACTTGCAATGTTGAAGTTATTTAGATTTAATAATACTCACATCTACATCTCTTTTGAAGTCATAATTTATCAGCGAAAACAATTTATTCAAATCGACAATATATCGTCTACATCTGGTGTACTCCAAGGTAGTATCTTTTGCCCTTTATTATTTACTCTATATACCTTACACCAAGTAGGTATACTGAAATTCTGTAATTATCTAAGCTTGTGTAGAGTCAGCATTCCTTCTCTCGTACAAACTCAGCTTGAAGGTTCCCCACTAGGATTGCGAAGGGATGCTGTCCAGATCAGTGCGTTAGCACAAGTTTTCTTTTGATTGTAATTTTAATTGTAACTTGTAAAAAGTTGCTGTTCCTTTTTTAAAAAAACTTGTATTCTTCAAATCATTTTATATTTGTACATACTTATTGTAATACTCACTTATTGTAGAACTTACTTATTATAGTACATACTCATTTTAGTATTTACTTATTGTAGTACATACTTATTGTGGTACATACTTATCGTAGTACATACTTATTGTAGTACATACTTATTGCAGTACGTACTTATTGTAATACGTATTGTAGATAAGCACTGAAGATGGCTTAATACCGAAAACGCTTTATTATTTATTTTATTGACATTTTCTGGTGTTATAAATAAGATCCAAAGAAAGAAATTTAAGTTTTTAAACAACCAAAAATCGGTTTTTAGGTTAGAGAAAGCTTCATGAGACAATTTGTTTATGAAACGGAAGACGACGAAAATTCAGAAGGGGGTATTAAAAAATTGTGCGAGGAAGTTTTTGACACCAAAGTAATTTACAGGAAGCAGAAGCCGCTGAAAATTTTAAACAATTTGACGAAGGTACGAGTGGTCAATTTAAAACTGAAAAAAACCGCTGTGGCTCAAATCGTCAAGTGAGTTGAGTTTGTTTACCTTTTTTTCTACAATATATAGAGCCTTTAAAAAATAGTAGATATTATAGATGTATTTATGTATGTGGTGTATGAATCCCTTAACTTGTTATCTAACTTCACAAGGACAGGTAGGTAATACAAATTAATTGATGAGTACCTCACAGCTTCATTAAAACACTTAAAGTTTATATATAAAATACGACTTGATTACACTGTTTACCTAATATTTTTAAGTACTAACTCGAAGAAGACATTATGTTACTTTCTCAACAGAGCGGAGTTTGCTTTGTGATTGGTTCAAACTAAATTCTATGCGAAAATGTAGCTACGTTTTATCTTTTGGACATGTTTAGGAGCAAGATAGAAAAGGATGCATCAAAATTATATGATAAATAAAGGGCTGAACAGTTTTAATAGTGTAGAAATAAATTAAAAAGGGCTATTTTAGGAACTTCTACTTTTTCTCGAGTTTTACAAAACATTATATTTTTGACCCACTTATTAGAAAACTACATTGTTACATCAATAATTTAATGATTGTATCTTTTTTTTTTTTTTTAGTGATTCGAACAACCAACGATTGATGCTAGGCGATTCGTCTTTGATTCCGGTACCGGGTACTAAGGGTCCATTAAAACCGCAAGGAACAATTAACAGCATGAAACAGTTACGTATTGATCATAAGAAGTGAGTTCCACAAACCAATTGGCAACCAAATTTTTAAAACAAGTACAATTGGCATGCAAAATTTTTGATTAAATTATAGTTTAAACACTTACCTACTATGTAAATACAAAAGTCAATAAATTACAAATGGTTCTATGACACATACTGAGTAGATGGAAAGAAATTATTGCACGTTTTGGCATGGTTAATTTATTTTTTATAGAATCCTGTGAATCGATGCTGATCCAGGACATCAGGAGTCGTATTTGCATCTTTATCCATGGGCGTCCGCAGGAACAAATTCAAAGGGGCCAATTAAAACTTTTTCAAATTATTTGACGTTATTACTTTAAACGTTACTTAAAACATAATGATTTAACGAAAAGCCCCCTCCGGAAGCCCATGTCGTTATGTTTAATAAAGTGTTGAGCAAAATGGGCGGATCACCCGATTTTTGATATTATTGGGCAAGTATTAAAAAAAAGTAAACAGGTCGATTTTTTTTTAGTAGGTGCATATATTTGGTGTACACTTATATTATTTATAGCGCCATCATTATTCGGGTTATGCCGTAATCATGAGTTTTTAAAATGCCAACGCTATTCTAATCATGAGTTTTTGTAAGGTGATGGAACATGTCAATGTAAATTGCACATTTTTTAGCGTATGGATGCTAAGTTTCGTGATATGTTACCTACATAAAAATATTTAAAAAAAAAAACTAATAAAAAATTCAAGTTATTTTGAATTCGTAACAATATAAATGAATACAAAAAACCTGTACCACAAAATTTGTCTACGCAAAAAAATGTGCTCTTTTAATTGGTAGGAGAGACCAAAGAAACTTTGGATATTTTTGATACACCTAAAATCCATAAAAAACCTTTAATCTTCGTTTGTGCTCCGACAGAATCGTTAATTATCAAATATCTTACTATCGACGACACATTGCAGTATTCTAATCGCTAACAAAATAATTGTATACAGCAAAGGCGGCTCGTGACCAAAATATTGGGGGTTCACAAACCGAATATAGATAGTACAGATTGAAGTAAAAATCTTTTTTATAATATACCATTCTAAATTATTTAAAGTTTTTTACCTAAATCTATAATGAGATCTATATTCTGTCATTGTGAACTCCCAAAATTTTGGTCACAAGCCGCCACTGTATACTGTACAGTATGTATATTTATAGAATAAATTAATTTTTAGCGATATTATGTAATTTTGGGTAAAAAACCTAAAACATATCGGTTTCTATTCTTTATTTAGCAATTTAGAGTATGAAAATATTACCCCTTCTTGCACCCCCTGAATTATGAGCACCTTATTAAAAATTTTAAATAAAAAAGGAGGTATCGTGTGATAACTTGTTTAAAAAGAATTGTAATTCTCTCTTCAGCATTATAGAGATTTTTTAATTTCGTATAACTGAAAAAATAAATTTTAAAAATGTAAAATTTTGATAATGTCTCTAGAACAAAACTTTATGTAGAATATACCAAAGAATATTCCATATCGTATTTAGAATATATTTTTCAATTTATTTTACAATTAATTCGTTGCTTCATTGTACATAAAGTTTTGTAATGGAGACATTATCAAAATTTTACATCTTCAAAATTAATTTTCTCAGTTACGATTGCACCAAATTTAAAAAACAATATATTTCTGAAAAGAGAATTAAAATCCCTTTCAACAAGGTGCCACAAGACCCTCTTTCTAATTTAATATTTTTCAGGAAGTGCTCATATTTCAGAGGGAATGCAAGAGAGGTAGGGGGTTATATTTTCATACTATAAATTCAAATATTTTATTTTCAAAATTTATTATAAAAATTGTTCAAAATGACTACCATTTTCTTCCATACAACAGTTTTTTCTAGCCTCTCTGACTTTACCGAACACGTCTGCATTTAAATTTTGGCATTCATACTCTATCCTTTGTCATAAATCTTCTAAAGGTTCTGGTTGGGTATAGGGAAAGTAAAAGTTGGAAAGGCTTTTGGTAGGTAGAGAGGGGTAAACGTCAAACCACGTCGGACGGCTTCGAGAATTTCGCAGTAATGTTTACCTGCAAGTGTCGTTTCATAGAATAAGTAATTTTAAATTGTTATCGGCGGAATCGGACAATCGCATGTATTTATGGACTACAAATAATTATTAAACATGTATTATAATATTAAAATCATAATTTTACAAAATTTCAACAGCTATTCACAATTTATTAAACTATTTACTCGAAATTGTTATTAACATCTATAAAATAATTTTGTACGCCAATGTATCATGTCCACTTCGAAGAGATCCGCAGCAAACCTGTCAATTTATGTGTATAAAGTGGGAGAACTGGCAAAAGCCTTTCCAACTTTTACTTCTGTTCTAGCACAAATTTTTGTTTTCAAATAACCCCACAAAAATACAAGCAAATTTTCAGAAAGATTATGATCATTTTCTATTATTGTTGTAAAAAGAAAGATCCGACTATGCACACATCTGCTAAAAAGCGTCACAACTCAAAAAATATAGTCTCGAGAAAAAACCGTTTAAAGATAATGTCCGGCATTACATCTGATTTTTTTGAAGATTAGTATCGTTGTTGGATTTGTATACTTAAAATATTTAATATAACATCGTTATGAACATTTAGTCTATATAGAACAGTAATATTTATATTTTCCTGTAAAATAAAAATTCTATATGAGTTATGACTATTTTTTAATATGTATCGACATCTTTTTTATAATAATAATAAATACACTTTATTAAAAATGAATCAAAAAATAGGAAAGAGAAACTTTTATTGACTGCATTTACTAGATATTTATACACCAAGTGAGTTAAATGAATTTTTATTCGCGAGAAGAAATTAGATCGCAAGCCGCTATTCGAGCGATCTTAATTTCTTCCGAGCGAATAAAAATTAATTAACTCACGAGGCGTATACAATATTTTATCCAATTTTGACATTTTTAGATCAAAATATAGGTGTTTTTTTAAATTTAATTTTGTATTTAAAAACCATTTATGGCAATGTAATTGACAAGTAGTCGATGCAATTTATGGTTGTTAGGCGTTGTCAGGGCTTGTTTATTTAGACTTTGTTTATAGTTAGTTGAATTGACTAAAATCTACGATATAAAACATCGGCAAAAGAGTTAATTTTCGTTTAAAATTTTGGAAAAATGGATATCTTAGATTTTGTGAACGAAGAACGTGTTCCAGAAGAAGTGTTAAATGCAGCAAATGAGGCTTTAGCAAAAATAGTACCCAATAAATCTAAATCATTGTACGAGAAGGAGTATATGCTTTTTTGCCAATGGCGAAACAAAAAGCAGGTTAAAGGAGTTAACGAGAAGATAATAATGGCATACATATCTGAAAAATCAAAAAATGTGAAGTCTTCGTCATTATGGTCCTATTATTCGCAACTTAAGAAGATGTTGTCCGTTAAACAAAATGTGGACATAAGCAAGTAGGTTTTTAAATTATATTAAAAAATAGACGTTTGAGTTAATAAAAGGTTACTTTTTCAGATTTCACCAAGTGAAAGCATTTTTAAAGAACCAATCAGTGGGATATAGACCAAAGAAATCAAATGTATTTAGCAGAGAAGACGTCGAAAAAATTTTAGATACTGCTCCTGATGACAAGTATTTACTGCTTAAAGTAGCTTTGATAATGGGAGTTTCAGGAGGCTGCAGAATTTGCGAACTGGTAGCGATGTCTACTAATAATGTTGACTACAGAGGAAGTGTATTAGTGGTGAAAATTCCCGACACTAAAACTTACAAAGAAAGAATATTCACTGTTGTCAATGGAAGCAATAATATCAATTCAATTGATGTATTTCAGAAATATAAGAAATT
Organism: Psylliodes chrysocephalus; assembly: GCA_927349885.1. Classification (NCBI taxonomy): domain Eukaryota; kingdom Metazoa; phylum Arthropoda; class Insecta; order Coleoptera; family Chrysomelidae; genus Psylliodes; species Psylliodes chrysocephalus. The sequence continues at coordinate 38,670,637 of OV651819.1, read as the reverse complement.
GCGCCCGCAAAATGTACCACATACACGACTATTCCTAAACTATAAAAATGAAAAATGCACGGTACAGCCTGTAGGTTTCAACACATTTTCCAAAATGCCTCAGAAGATAGCAGAGTTTCTTGGCTTAGAAAATGCGGGAGACTATACTGGACATAGTTTTAGACGATCCTCTGCCTCTTTGCTGGCGGAAGCAGGCGCCGATTTATCGATATTAAAAAGACATGGAGGATGGCGTTCTGACTCAGTTGCAGAAGGATATGTTGAACAGTCTATTCGCTCCGTGCGAAGTCATGGAAAGGGAAGCAAAAGCGATACTAGCGCTAGCTGCGGATAATTCGTGCATTTTAGAGCGATATTTTGTAATTTTGGCATATCAAATACACGTATATATTTTACTTTTTTTTTAAATAAGTAGGTAAAAACAACACAATAAGCAACCGGAGTTGCTGTGTTGAAAATTGTACAAATACTATCAAAAAAAAAAAACTTATATAAAAAATTTCACTAGCAAAGTGGAAATTAAATCAAAGAAATAAATGGATAGGTGTACAATAAGAAGAAAAATAACCTTTATTTTTGTGATAATAACAGTAATGCTGGAAATAGTAGAGATCAGAAACTTGAAAGGTTTTAAATAAACAATAAATTATCATTTTACGATGTTCTTTAATATCCCTTTATTCTTAAATGTTCATTAAGCAAGGACTAGATTTCAAGATTTCTGCCTTTGATTATAATATGTGGCTGGAATGCAATTTTGTGACTTACTGATGGGAAACCAGTTTTAATCATGCATTGTATGTTTTCTTTCGAACAAAAATGAAAATATAAATAACGATCCTTTTTTATACATTTTAACTTCACGCTATTATTAAATGGTATTTTTTTATTTTGACAGAATTTACTAATTCTTCAATGACAACTTATTAGACTTAGGCAACTTCTCATAAATTTTCCTGTAAATAATGTTGCCTGCCTATATTTTATTATTGATTTTTATTGATTATACATAATTTTCTTTAATTTAAGCGGGAAAAATATATAATAACAATAAATTAATGTTTTACTTGTTTTACAAATCCATATACTTTTATTAAAACTAACATATATACTTTTTATTTACGAATTCTATTAAAAATTGTATTTACCAGTATAGGCAGAAATAGTCCTTTAATACCAAAACAAATTGGTGCTGCTGTCGCGCACGGAGCGAATAAGAAATAAAATAGAAATTTCAAGAAAAATATTGGGTAATGAAGTTGCAGTAGGTGCACCTGAAAAAGCTGGGACAGTAGCCAATAATAAATATAATATATCGGAGAATACATTACAAATTTCCAATTTAAACAATGAACCCATCGCCATCGGTACAAACATCGATTCTAAGAATGGACCCATCCATTCAAACGTAGTTTCTAATGTTTCAGAACAACTAACTATTCCATTAAACAACGAAATTAAGCTCCAGTTTAATAATTTAAATAACAATAACTTTTATTTTGATTATAAAAAATAATTATGCAAAGATAGTTTCCATTGTAGTTTCCATTGTAGTTTCCATTGTAGTTTCCATTAAGTATTATTGTTTTCATTGTTTCCATAATTATTGTTACAAGTTGATTTTTATAATAAAACTTTTAGACTGATTCCATTGTTTATTATATTGGCTTTACATAATATATGCACACATGCCTAAAGAGTGCTAATATCGATACCTAAATAGCGACTTCCACATTTGGCTGTCGACAGTAATATAGGTACATTATTAGGTTAACTAATAGTGACTTAAAAGTTTTTTAAGTCACTAGTGACTTAAAAAAAATTTTAACTCACTCTTTTAGTTGCTAGTGAATAAAACTTTATTTGTTATTGTTGTTATGGAATTGATAAAGTCATTTTAATGTGTCAAAATTGGATAAAAATCATTATAAAACGATGAGAATAATAAGAAATATGATGATTCGTCAACATAATCAAAAGATATTTTTTCTTATTTTCATTAATTTTAGGTTTGTTCCAACACCGATCAGAAACTGGTTAGTGATACTAGGATTCTGCGCAGTTGATTATTTTGACCGCCAAATTATATACTACGCAGAATCCTGGTGTCAGTGACTGGTTTTTGATCATTGTTGGAACATACCTTTCGGGTGCGGTTTTGTAGACCGGTTTTAATTCATTCAGAATTTAAATTTTTCTCCTAAATAACTCGATTAAAAAATACGCATCTTAAAAACAAAATCAACCTGCCAGTTTTTTGTTATTTATCCAATAACGCTAGAACTCGGGTGTTTCGTCCATTTTGAATAACCCTGTATATTAATTAAACATTTCAGTGCGTTATCGTAGTTTACAAGTTGACTTTGTATATAGAATTAGATATTTTTATAGCTCTAGACTGCATTAAATAAGTATGTTCAACTGCCAATATTACCCGAAAATGTTGCTATTTTAACACATTTTTGTTGTGGGATAAGTAAAGAACCGGTCGTAGTACACTACCCTGTGGGACACAAGCTTTTATTTCTTTTATTTTGAAGTATGCCTCCGCTTGCTTCACTCTAAACATTTTTTCCGTTAAATATAATAGAAGATTGTTGAAATATTAACCACGGGCATTTTGAGAAGTTTCTATATCAGGCCAGCGTGCGAAACCTTGTCAAATACTTACGCCACGTCAAGGAATGATATGGGTTTTTCTGTTGTTTCTAAAACCAAAGTGCTGCGAAGGAATAAGGTTTTGGTTGAGATGCACTTTGACAAACTATCATACATCTGATAATTTAAAGTTTCTTTGCGGTAGAAACAAAAAGTTTATTAATGTTGCAAAAGTGCAAATCAACCAAAAGTTTGTATAACAAGTCTTTAACAAACTAATTTCTTTACTTTAGCAGAAAGCACAACTGTGAAAATAAATTCAAATAAAATTCCATTTTCAACAGATTCGGTTCAAGATCTATAAGAAGAAGTGTCCGCAGCGGTTCCATAAAATTAAAGCAGACTTACGAACATCTGATGGAAAATGGTGATATCGGAGTAAACAGGGTCACATCGAACAGAGCCAGACCACATGACTTAGATATTAAATTGCTGCAGGCTAAAAGACAGCAAGCTGAAATGAGAAGGTATATTTTTTACAAAAGAAAACCTTCTTCCAATGTTGTATAATTTTAAAAATATCCATTTTTATTTAGGAACCAGAGAGAAGAAGATTTGAGGGAAAACCATCCGTTTTTTGATACGCCACTTTTTGCCGTCCCTAGAGAAAGCAGGTTTCGAAAATTTTGTCAAATGATCGTTTATGCTCGATACGATGCGAGATTAAAGGATCCTTTAACGGGCAAAGAGAGGAAGGTTCAGTACAAAACATTACAGTAAGCAAACATTTTTACAGAAAAGGCGTTAAACGATTTATTACTTATACTCCCTGGGTGATAGGTATATACGCGTGTTTTATTATTTTATGCTAGTGACCATTAATGTTTTTGATCAAAAGAGTTTATTATTTGTTGTATTCTTCGCCAGCAAAATCTGTGGGGCTCCCAAGAACACCAAAACCCAGATAGGTAGCCACCAGGTGAGTCTCTCAAATAATATTGACTAGGGCTGGGCGATTATCAAAATATATAATCGATTATTTAAAATAATTAATCGCAATAATTGAATAATCTAAATAATCGTTTAATCGAAAATATTCGATTAGGTAGTCTATTATCGATTTTTCAAAGAAAAAAATTGTCGACTAATCGGTTTTTCAAAAAAAAATAATCGATTATTTGGCCCATCCCTAATAGACCTCTTCAGATTTTTTCTTATTAAAAATTAAAAAAATTTATTACACCGCCTATTGAGGCAAGGTTCTCTTGCACCTAGGGTTGAGCTAAGTTGAAGGGATACAATTTTATACTGAAGATTATAAATTGTTGATCCCAAAATAGTTAAAATGGCACTTATTTAGCCCCTAAAATTAGAATTCAAACTACTAGTTTTAGCGTCCGGGCTCAAAAATACAATAATTTTTAAATCTACGGTTACTGAAATATGCTTGCTCATAAAACTATTTTTTTTATAATTTTGACATGTAAAGTGACATTTTTTGTAATTGCAGCAAGTGTCAAAATGATCTACTTTACGCAACCAGTTGCATACTGTTGAACATTATAAAACTGGTTACGAAAAATTCATTGTGTCACCAGTTGCAAAAAGAAAACAAAAATAAACATTTTTTTTGTTTTGAAATCAATATATACATTATTATTGAAAGTTTATATCAAAGAAGGAAGGTTGACTTATAAAAATAGAATTTGGTTAAACTTGCAACCTAGTAATAATGTTGTTTTGATTTCAGCAATTTTCTTGGTTTAGTAACTTACCTCGATTGGGTGATGATAACCATGACAACATTGTCGTGCCTCTCTATGATGTTCGAAACACCGTCTTATCGAGTTATGGAAAACGTTAGTTTGCAAATAGCAGAATACGGATTCGTGATATTCATGAGCATCGAACTGGCTCTTAAAATACTAGCAGATGGTCTCTTCTTCACACCAAAGGCGTACGTGAAAGATGTAGCTGCTCTATTGGATGTCTTCATTTACGTGGTAAACATATTTTATTTTGTATTTTTGCAATATTACACCTAGTTGAGAGCGACCAATCAGCAATTTTGTTTTAAGCTAATCTATTTAAAAACAATGCTTAAAACACTTTCACTTAATTATCACACCAGGTCCGAAGGTTCTGTCCTCTTCAGTATTCTTCGTATTTTTGAGCAAATCTGTTAATTTTTTCTTTAACAAGGACCATGTTGAGGTCCCTGGCCTGTGTTTCGTATATAAAATGGAGCGTCCACGATGTTTTGAAGTATTTTGTTTTGGAATTTTTGAATGGGTGCTATGTTGATTGATCTGGCGCAGTCCCAGATCTGTAAACCATGGGTCCAAATATGTTTCAGAATCATTTATTTCATCTTTATTATTTTAAGCAAAATGTACCGTTTTTTACGTTAGAAAAACAAACACTGATACCCGATATTCTTAATACAAGTTTAATTGTAGTCAAAAATTTAGTTGACTCTGAACACAAAAACAAAACAAACGTCATGATTTTGACAGAAAAAAATCATAATCGTTTATTGTCGACAGTAAGTGTTTCAATAGTTTGTTCACTTTTTTTCTTATAGGCAAACGATAATTTTGGTATACGGTGTCGGCCACTGAACGTCTTCCAATACGCGATGCACAAGTGCGTGTGAAAACTGCAGAGAGTTGGCATTGGAGAGAGCAGGAGGCGATTAATATCGGCGTTGCAAGTTTGGACGTCCCGACCCCATTGAAACGTTGGCAAGGCCATATAAACTGGCATCGCTAGTATTATTCGTTTCCTGCTTGATCTAATACTGGTTCTCTGTAGTTTTCACACTCACTTATGCCAAGGGGTATTTGAAGGTGTTCGATAGCCGATAGTGTACATCTAAAGTGCGTTCAAACCACCTATTTTGACCTCTACAATACATGGTAGCTCCATATTCCAGCAATTTTGGGTATATACTTAAAAAAATTAAAATTTTAAAAATTTCGTCCCCCTTAAAATTTTTATCTTTTCTTTTACTTTTGTTCTAACTCTGTCCATTTCAGTCAACCCCCGATTCCTAGTTATGTTAAAGCATTCTAATTCATCCTCTCTACCTATTATATTTTTCCTTTTATAATTGCTTCGTACCAGTTTAAATTTTATTCTTATCTCGTTTTTATTCTTACATAATATCCTAATTTTTCTTCCATCCTATGCGTTTTAATTTTATCCTAGTTTTATTTTTATTTTTTATTACTTTTTTCTACTTTTTGATCCTATATGTTTTCTTTCACATTTTCCTTTAATTAATAAATATTTTTTTATATTTTTTTTACATTTAATATTTATAACTCTTCATTACCTCCTTTTTCTTTAATTTATATTTTTATATCTTCTATTTTTATCTTTATATCTTTTTCTTATGTATTTATTTCTTCTTCATTTATTTCTACTTTTTTAGTTTCCTCTTATTTATCTTCAAAGTTATTTTAAGTTTCTAATTCTTCCTTTATTTTATCCATCTTCTCTCCAGTCTCATCTAGCTTCTATGCATTCTCTTCTAACTTCTTCGCATTCTCATTTAACTTCTTTGAATTATCATCTAACTTCTTGGCCATCTCATCCATTTACTCTTATTTCTCGTTTATCTTCTTCCTTTCTTATCATTAATATCTGAAAAATGTCAATTTCTTTCTTAAACTCATTTGTCTTTCCTTCCTCCATTCCGAACTTCTACTTGAATCTGCATCTCTTCCCCTTGACCTATCTCTTCTGTGTTTTCCATTTTCATACCAGTTCTTAATATCATATATTTACTTCATTTATGATTATTCTATTTTATTTGTTACTACTACTACTACTAATACTACCTAAACATATCCCCACTCTCTCAAAATTTCCCCAATTTCACACCAAACACACCACACTTACGCACAAGGATCAGTGTAATACAGTAACAAGAAAAAATCTCTTACCAATCCTTGCTGTCAGACTTCCGCCAAATTTAAGCCCCACGTTGGGCGCTAATTTGTACTAGTTTGATACTAGAAGAGTCAAACCATTTCAATATTCTAAAGCTTTTAGGTTCTGGCTCATATGGCTCCTTACAAAATTAAAAAATAAAACCACTTAATAATTGCAATCTAAAAAAAATAAAAAATCTTCTAGTCCCTCTCTTTCACCACATCTCCTAAACCTGGTCCAACTCCTGCTTTGTATTTTCCTTTACATTCTGCTCTGCTCACCTGGTCCCTCTCACTGACTCCTTTTTAAATACTCCTTTTCTGCCTTTTATGTTTAACTCCTTGTTAACTTTTTTAAATTGCACTCGTCCTTTATATTTTAATAATCCTTATTTCATTAAAAATCCATATCTTTACAATTTTTCAACCCCTCTAACAATTCAAAAACCTCTCTGAAAATCCTTCATAAATCCCCATTCCAAAAACAAAAACATATTTTTAAAAGCATATTTCATTACTATCGGAGTCACATCTCTAAGGCCTTTTCGAATAACTTTTTGATACCAACGCTAAGGACGGAATTATGGCACCTTTATTTGGTATTACACGTCTAAAGGCGAATCATGACATTATAGAGTAAATATAACACTGGACCAAGTACCTTGCGGTACACTTACTTTTATTTGTTTTAGTTCAGATTATTTCTTAGTTCTATTAATTTTAGCATATTTTGTCCCAACGTTTGAATATGTTGAATTAATAATCTTTTTCTTTCTTTCTATAATTGTTTCTTCAGAAATATTATAATAATAAAAAAATACTGTGAATCAATTTATTATAATTGATTTGCTGTTGGTGAGAAATATAGAGTAGACCCCAAATTTTTATCGCTGTACAAATAAAAAAAAATAATGAAAATATTTCTATTGCATACTAAATATTCTGTATGGTGGGATCCTGGGATAAACTTCTATATTTTTTTAAGGTTAGTCTCACTTTCCTGTGTTGGATGCCGAAAAGCGTGCCTCCAAACTCAGGTGCTCAACTTCTGATGATTCTACGTTGCTTACGACCACTCAGAATTTTTACTCTGGTTCCCCACATGAGTAAAGTGGTGTACGAACTGTGTAGAGGTTTCAAAGAAATTTTACTAGTATCGACCCTGCTCATTTTACTCATGTTCATATTTGCCAGTTTCGGGGTGCAACTATATGGTGGAAGACTAGCTAGATGTAATGACCCCAACATTACCAGAAGGGAAGACTGCGTGGGTATGTTCATGAGAAGAGTTTTTGTGACCAAAATGAAAGTGCAACCTGGCGAAAATGAAACTTTTCCTGCTATAATGGTGCCTAGAGTGTGGTAAGTGACTCATAAAAAAATAAGTGAAAATACTAAAATCAACAACAAAAATCAAATTGTAACTGCAAAAGCAAACTATCTTAATTAGCGATACAGGTCTGATCAAAAACATGTTTTTTAAATTTTTAAGTTAATGATTTATATCAGGCGCAAGTCAATAAATTAGCGTCATTGTTTCGGTAATTTTTAAAGGAAAACAAACTTAACAAAAAAAAAAACAAAAAAGCAAAAACAAAGCAAAAACAAAGCAAAAAAACAAAGCTTAAAAAACAAAAAAAAAACAAAAAAAACAACAAAAAAACAAAAAAAAACAACAAAAAAACAACAAAAAAACAAAAAAAAAAAAAACAAAAAATGGAAAAAACAAGATATAAAAAACGAAATAAATACAACTAATCTAATCTAAATCAGAATATTTCAATTTAAGATCGGGAGTTCCTTAAAGGTCATTTCTTGGGCCTTTGTTATTCTATAAATATACAAAATTTTATCACAAATTCAATATTGTAATTTCCATCTTTATGTAGGATGAGATACACAATAATACTACATTTTTATTTCCAAAAAAAGATGAAAACGAAAAAACAAAAAAAAAACAAAAAAAAACAAAAAAAACCAGAGAGAAAACCCAATAAAAACAAAAAAAACCAAAAAAACAAAAAATAAAAAAACAAAAAAATTCAAAAATGATAAGGTTTTTTTTTAAATACTCTAGTCATAGGGCAAATAGAGGTGCTATGATATTCTTTTATTTATAAAATCTGTAGACGTTTATAAATAAATTATATATTTATTGAAATTTTTAGGGCAAATCCAAGAAGATTCAATTTCGACAACATTGGTGACGCAATGTTAACCCTTTTCGAGGTTTTGTCTTTCAAGGGGTGGCTAGATGTGAGGGATATCCTTATAAAAAATTTGGGACCTGTAAGTTAATTAAATTAATACAGAAATTGTAGCAATTGGGTAAGGCTAGATGTATATGATTTAATCGCATTTTCAGGTACACGCTATCTACATCCATGTCTACATTTTCTTGGGCTGTATGATTGGACTCACTTTATTCGTGGGTGTTGTAATTGCAAATTATTCTGAAAACAAAGGGACAGCTCTGTTGACTGTAGACCAAAGAAGATGGTGAGTGTTTTGTAATGTATTTTTAAATATGTATGAATCAAATACCCTCGTCACCATTTGTTAGTTTGAAGAGAATAAAATCGCTTAAATTGAATTTTACGAGTTGGTGAAATAATTTCGATGGCTCCAGGCTGCACAGGTTAGGTAAATTAGTGAAGTTTTTTTAAATTAGAAAACCAGAAAAATTATTTTATTTTGTTCCATATATTCAACATTTAAATTCAAACATCTCAGTTTATGTGTGGTATTAAAGGTACTTTACCGCCCATTCCATTTTTTTAGTGTTGAGATTATTATTTTTAAGCTATCAAGTTTAAAAACACATATCAACAATATAAAGAGTTGTGTTTTCAAACTTGATAGTTTAAAAAATAACAATTTTTATACTATAAAAATGGAACTCAGATGGTTTAATTTAATTGTAAAATTCGTCGGTACAATGCCAAAACCACGAATGTACAATTTTGGCATTATTCGCCTAAGGGCTTTAGCAGACGTGTTAATCTTGAAAGTCATCAATGCCAAAGTCATCGACTGTGCCTTGGCAGTCTAACTACCCTCTACGCCCGATGTTTATTTTGAAAAAGCTGAATGTACCACATTCTTAAAATTGAAAATTGGCATATTCGTGGTTTTAGCATTGTACCAAGGAACATTAAAAAATATTTTCCTAGTATCTAACCTGTGCGGTCTGGAGCCATCGCGAGTTTGCCAGGCAGAAAAATTATACATAAAATGGGAGAAATAAAAAAAATAATTTACCTAACCTGTGCGGCCTGGAGCAATCGCAAGTTGCTTCGCAAAAAAATAAAATTTGATAAATAAAAAAAAAACTAATTTACTAATTTTATAATACAATGCTTTCGATCTTATACATACCATTTAGATCATATATCATTTCGATCATTAGTACTTTTAAAGTAATGTGATTTCGATCATATCTGATTTCGACTGTTTGTAATTTCGATTATAAGCGATTTCTATTATTTGTTCTTTTTTGGTTTCGATTTTTTCTCACTTTCAAACTTTTGTCATTCGAAATTTCTTAGTTTCGAACTTTGGTTATTTGAACTTTTGACATTTGAAATTTTATTTCGAAAAATTTTCCAATCGAACTTAGAAATTTTTTGAAAATCCTAACTTTTGTTTTTCGATCTAATATGAAAAAATATATTCCCCAGTAAAGTAATTATCTCTCATAAATAAATAATTTATCTTTAGGTGTGACTTGAAAAAAAGGCTAAAGATTGCCCAACCTTTGCATCTCCCTCCTAGACCGGATGGGAAAAAATTTAGAGCCTTCATTTACGACATTACTCAAAATATAAAGTTCAAGAGATGTGTGGCTATCATGGTACTGATCAATAGCGGCCTTTTGAGTGTTACGGTAAGAAAAATCTAAAAAAAAAATTATATTTTTTATAGGTCGATTAGTTTTAATAGATTGACTATTTGTACATGCTTTCTTCGTTACTTTAATATAAATTGCATAACAAGAATTCAAACTTTGTCAATTATAAACCACCTAAAAAAATAGAACAAAAATTTGTAACAGAAGATATAACTCACAGTGAAAAAATTTGACTACACGCTCGAATATGGTGTGAATCACAAAAACATAAGAAACAATGGTATACTTTTTCGTCTCTATCGCTAAATTGTCCTTTAGTTTATTCACAAAAATGTTTAGTTTATGTTAATTTCAGACTGTTAGCGTTCTCAAGAACCCTCTTATTTAAAGGAAAGGGAAAATCTTAAAGTCTTAACCACAACAAATTTTATTAAAAAGAGGGCGATAAGGGAGACTAGTTTCGGCCAATGACCATCATCAGGCCATAATATACATGATGATAAAATTATTTTTTTTTTTAAAGTATTGTAGCAGGGGTCAGGACACTTGGGCCTGGGAACTTTTTTACTGCGCATGCGCGGCCATAGCCACGAAGTTGGCTAACCTAAATGTGTCATCTGTCAATGTGTCATCTGTCAATTCTTCTTCTTTTTTTATTAGTTGTCAATTCTTCTTCTTTTCGCTGTCAGTTTTTGTTGGCTGTGGAACGCGGGAGAAAAAGGCCATCGGCTGCGGCGGCGGCGCCCTCTGGCGGTTGGATTAGAATTTGTCATCTGTCAGGTGTCTGTCATCAGCTGTCCGTGTGTGTGTCATACGGTCGATCCGTCAACTGCCCCGATGAGGATTTCGCCAATGAGCGGCGAACATAACCCCCAGTTTAAACGGTCGTTAGACAGCTGCCCGTGGCCCCGGGGCCCGCCACGAGGCGCGCGCCACGCGGAGTCGCGCCGATGAACATAACCCCACTTTTAACGGTCGATCCGTCAATTGCCCCGATGAGGATTTCCGCCGCCGAGGTGAACATAACCCCCGCTTTGAACGATCGGCTGCCCGGGGGCCCGCCACGCGGAGACGCGCCGATGAACATAACCCCCATGGGGGAGTCGTCAATTCCTAACCTCTTTTACGTTGAAAAAAAATCTATTCGAGATTGTAAATTATGTTGGTTAACCTGTAAAAATAATAACTTGTCGTCGCTTCTGTCAACTATATATATATATATCCTCTTACGTCAAAGCTGTCACTTGCGCTTCGTGGGGTAGTGTGTATTGCCTACAATAAATGTCCCGCAGCCCAGATGTCATCTAAAAGTAATATGTGTTGCCTAACATTAATTTTGCTAAACGCTGTCAGCCAACGTTAGTTTGTAACTTCCTACATTTTACGTTAGCCACACAAGGCCCCATCTAGACCCACACCGAACGTCACTACCACTACCGCATTCTTCTTGCTGTCAACATAAATAGCAAAAATGATGATGTTTACCCCGAGTCGTAAGGGAGCAATATTTATTTAATGAAGTGCCAAAAGGGCCGAGGTGGCGAAGCCACTTTTTCCGCTTAATCTTTAAAGAATACACGGTGCTGCATTACCAAAGGGGCCATAGTTGGTTAGTACAGAAAATGTAATACCAAGGAGACATTACTTTTCTGGGTCTCTGAATACGGAAAGGTAGCAGTCAAAAGTTCAGTATTTGAGAATAAGTCTAAGAAGTCGTATTGTTCGTATTGTAGTCATACATCATCGTCGTTTCCTTATTACTTACAAGTACAATAAAAATACTATACGTTTATTGTCGATGATAAAAAGGTAACAAAATACTCTTCGTCCATTATCGTATGTAAACCTGCGCAGTACGTTATTGTCGTGTCATCGTCTTAATCTTTATTAAAAATAAATACAATTACAATATACCATCTTCGTTTGTACTCGATTATCTTCACATTTAACATTTTCAATCTTAATAATCAAAAACATTTATTATTACCATCTTTTTTTTTTCAAGCTATCAACCTAAAAAATATCGCAACTATCCAACCATTGTCATCTCTACAGGTTTTCGTATGCCTATTCAATATTCTTTTTAACCTAAAAATATGGCATCTGTCATTTGTCACTATTAAAAACGTTTGTACTCACTTTTTTCGTATATTATTATTTAGTTTCAGTATTTTTGCATCATCTTCTGTCTCGTATGACTCGTTAAATCCAATAAAAAGGCCTCATTTATTTTTAGAAAGTAATTATCGATTGCTTTTATATTTAGCATTTCTATCCTAAAAATATGACATCTGTCATCTGTCACTATTAAAAACGTTTGTACTCACTTTTTTTCGTATATTATTATTTAGTTTCAGTATTTTTGCATCATCTTCTGTCTCGTATGACTCGTTAAATCCAATAAAAAGGCCTCATTCATTTTTAGAAAGTAATTATCGATTGCTTTTATATTTAGCATTTCTATCCTAAAAATATGACATCTGTCATCTGTCACTATTAAAAACGTTTGTACTCACTTTTTCCGTATATATTTTATTGTTTAGTTTCGGTTTTACATCTTCTATCTTAAAAATTATGGCATCTATCATAAAAATCCAATATAAAAAGCCCCATTCTTAGACATTTAAATACACTTTTTCATTAATTACTGACATTTCAGTATGGTATCTTCGCTTATATTGTATCTTTCATTATCCTAAAAATATGACATCAGTTGTTTTTTCAACCCAAAAAGATAATAGCTATCGTTAAAGACATCTGTAAACCTTTGTACTCACTTTTCCCCTAATTATTGACATTCATTTGTTACGATATTCTTACTTATTTAGTTGCTGTATATTTCTACAAAAATAAGACATCAGTCAGTAAATTCGGTTAGTATTAGCACCACTAGGTTATTTTATACTATCTTCTGTCTATGCTATCTTCATAATATTCTCATTTTTGTTTTTAATTACATCTCTCATTAAATCCATTAGTATTAAAACTTTTGTACTCACACACATTTTCGTTTTCTGTTTTTAAAAGATTTCTATATAATAATTATCGCTGAGACGTTGTTCAAAGCAATATTATCATTTCTTGTGGTTACACATCCTGTAAAAACTCAACATATTGTTAGATATCTACGATGTATTATACGACAAAAATATATATACAGGGAAATATCTATCTAAAAGTATACACAGTGTAATAACAAAATTAATTATAAAGGCTACCGAAAATGTTTTAAATACATACGTTTTGAAAACATCAAAAATAAGAAAAAGAAAAGAAAATATCTATAGGCAATCTGTAGACAGATATCAATACCAATGCTAATAAATGTAAGTTTTCAATCAACAAACTCTTATTTACTTTTTGTACGACTAATTCTAATGTTAGATTTCATTCAAAGTACAACAAGTATAATTTTCTACGTCAAAGCTAAGTTTTCATTCAACAAGCTCATGCAATATGAAGAGTATGAAGGACTTATACGAGAATATTTATAACAAAACATGGAGCTTAAATCATATAAAATGACAGATGCATCTTCAAGTATCATTGTCAAAAAAAAAAAGTTTATATTTACTAGAACATTTTTCGCAGGAAGTCATTAACGTAAAACAGAATCCTTCCTGATATAAAATCATCTCAAAACATTAAGTTAAAAGATAAGTTTTTTTTATATTAGCAAAAGTTTTATTTTTGACTTTTATTTTGAGTGGGTAAAAAAAAGCAGAAGTCTTTAGTATTATTATTTTATTCATAAAAAGAAATAATTTTTGTTAACATAGTTTTCAATTGATTCAATATGCTATCATCAGGACATGGTACTCCAAACAGATTCCAGCTAAAGGTTCCTGCTTCTACAACTTTTCTTGTATATTCACTGTATTTATAGTAGGTATTTCGATAGAAAAAGTATATATGTCCATCTATATATCTAAATGCAGAAGTTAGATCTCCAGGAATTCCAGGAAACAGATCTCTTGTTCTTCCACGATTAAGTATTTCTCCAGTTTCATTAAATTCAATGTATATATCATTGTTGTACAACAGGTATATTCGCCCACTGTTTGTTTGAAATAGGGCATTAATAACTTTAATATTTTGAATCGGCAGATTAAAACTATGTTGAATGTTTAGATTAGGAAACGTCACTACGTACACCATTTGTTTACTGATTGTAACCAAGTCTCCAACAGAGTTTTGAAAGATATGTGAAATGTTGTGAGATTTGAGCTCTCTAGGAAGATAATCGACAATAAGTTCTGATGTGAGTGGAATATGCATATCATTTAACTCTAATTTCCACAAAAAACTTTCGTGGCCTACATACATTCGATAACTAGGAAAGCTTTCTGCCGTTGCTAAAAACATGAAGTTAGGTATTTTAATATTGCATAAATTTGTAGACGATTTTTGCGATGGAATGTTGGACAATATATTTGACTCCGTTGTAGCTGTAGTTGTGTGTGATTTAGTGTGGTATTTAGTTGACGTCTCGATGGTGGTTGGTTTTATAGTTGTGGTGCTGGTTGGTTTTTTAGTTGTGGTAGGTTTTGTAGCGGTTTCAGTCATCATTTTAAAAATATTTGGAGGAATTTTAGCAAATTTTTGTCGACTTCCATACAAGGATTCCATGCCTATTACATCATCTTCATCGAGTGGTCTATTTTCTTCTTGATACCAAGGATACATAATTGCATTTTTATTACTACTATGCCCTAAACCAAGTGCATGTCCAATTTCATGAACAAGCACCATAAATAAGTTGTATTGTTCTTCAGGTGTTTTTCCATCTCCTATATACCACGGTTCTTCTTCATCAATATGAATCTCGATGCATGTGTCATTACTAGGAAAATACGAGTGAGCGAGTTCTCCTCCTGGACCATCAAACTTAAATGTACATTCATGATTTCCTTGACAATTAAAGCGAGTGTTATGATTCCTTTTTGTAACGAAAATCGCAATATCTGCGCTTGGATTAGGTATGCGAACATTTTCAAATGTTAGAGTAGTATTCTGCGCCCATATATCAAAAGCCTTCTTAGCTATTTCAAAATACCTTGTATGCCGTCCCGCTTGAGGAAAGTACCACTTTAAATGTTTTTTGTTCCATTTGGAATGTACAGTAAAAGAATTATCGCCCTGAGTACATTTAGGTCTATTTATTAAACGAACGGTTTCTTTGTTTAATTTTCCATCGACCGGAAGATTATTGATTTCTTGAAAATCTATCAATGCACTAGTAATATCAGTAAGACCATTTTCACTTTTATTTATGTAGCCGAAATTTTGTAAATATGTCAAAGCATCATCTTGAGTTATAGCAGCAGCAGCAGCAAGAAAGAATAAAGAAAGCACGTCTGTATTCTTAAACATTTTGAATGATAATGAACAATGAATATGAAAATAAAAGAAAACCAGTTTTCAAAAAATCATTTATTTAAATCATTAATTACAGAAATTTTATAAAAATAAATGTACTCTCTAAGAGCGTGGTTTAACAAATCGTTTGGAAGTATTTCACACATTGAAAATAACAATTGTACAGAGTCATCACGTGTTTTACAGAAATCGATAATATTATTATAATATAAGCAGAAATTAAGTTCTTCTAATAAAGCCACTCTATTGGACACCAATTGTTTGTTAATTTCAAGAATTTCCTGCACTTCCTCTTTACACAAATAGTATTCAACGCCATGTTTCTTCACAACCAAGAATTTGATGTCGTCATAAACCAGTTGCGTAATCATACAATAATCGCCACATGAAAATGTTATAGGGTCATACTCGTCTGGATAATATGTAGGCAAGTCTTCCTCGAAAAAATCATCCATCTTTTGTCTGAGAATATTGACAAAAAGAACCCATTCGAAAGTTCCAAAAGATATTTTAGTAGACCTAAAGTGTTGAGCCAAAATGATTGCTGGAGTAAACGATCTCGCTGAACTTATACCGCATCGAATGTCGTATCCTGATAACATATATGAGGTTTGAAGTAGGTAATGCACCTCACGTTTTGCAGCATCTTCATAGGATTGTACAATTTTGTCAAGTTCTACAGAAGGTTTTAGCTTTTCGAAAAATTGATCGAATTCAGCATCAATATCATCCATAATATCACTATCACTATCACTCTCGACTAATACTTCGATACCACTGTCTTGACTGCACATTTTTACTGATCGACTGCAAACAACTGAGAACGTCAAGCTTGATTTCTGCAATTTATACTTTTGCTCTCCCCACTTTTACCTCCTATTCATAGTCTCCCACTTTTACATTCGGTAGATTGTACAAAAAGGCCCGTGACTTGCAGAAATTTGTTCGTGTTTTCCATAAGATCCTATACAAAATCATCGTTTTTGATCCAACTGTTACCTTTTAGCCCCAACCATTTAACGTACATTTTATTTCCTTTGCGTTTAAGAATCTTCTCCACCAAGTAGATATCAGGATTTGCGGTTTTCTGTAATTCTTCTTCGTAGAATGCGCCTTTGATTGGTGCACCCTCCATGTCCTCGAGAAGATACGTAGCGGGATTGGTTATCTTACATTTTGCAACTTTAAATAATTCTGTAGTCCAATTGGGCGTATAGCCTTTTTCAAAAACGTGTTTCGCTTTACTAATGCGTACAATGTCGCCGACTTTAAGTTTTCTAGGCCCTGCAATTTTCAAGTGAGAATATTTTTGTTTCAAAATATATTTTTCGTTTGTCTTGTTTACCTGCGCAGGCTTACATCCAATCGTTCTATGTCTGGTTTCATTATATTCTTTTGTTAGGTTAGGTAAGGCATCAAGCCACTTGTATGTTCCAACTAAACTAAAGTATTTATATAATTTCGATTTTAAAGTTCTTATTGCTCTTTCGGCAATTGCAGCTTTGACAACACTGTATGAATTATAATGATTAATGTTGTATTTTTTCATTAAATTTTGGAATTTTGTATTGAAAAATTCGGTTCCTTGATCTGTTTGTACATTTTTCGGTATTCTTTTGGAGTGAGCGAGAACATTGGCAAACGCTTTCGTTATTTCCTCACCTGTCTTTGTCTTAAGTGGGCGTGTCCACATAAATTTTGAAAAACAGTCTATTATAACCATAATCATTTTGAAATTTTTATTTTGATGCGCATAAGGACGCATTTCAGCCAAATCCATTTGCCATAGATCATCTAAACCTTTAATAATTGTACGACGTCTAGGATAGTTTTTACGAGCAGGTCTATGCAACTCGTTGACAAGCTGGAGCTTGTCCTTCGAAGCCATACTATTGAATAAAAGATTTAATGTTTTATAACGAATTTAAGCATTAGTGAAAAAAATTCTAAGAATGAGTAGTATTGACGATTGCTTTAAAATTTGCATCCAAATCTAAAATCAATTGATTATCTTGCAACAATTGTTCAGTCAAATTATCTATTTTAACAATCATTTCATTGCGAATTGATTTCATATCTATATATCATATAACTTGACGAATTTTTCGCTGATACTTTCAAGATCTTTTTGATGTGTTGATACTTGTTGCGTTACATTCGAAAGTTCACGCTTAATGTCAACATCACCTATTTTAATCATATCACCAATTTTTTGTATTTCTAAAGATAATTTATCGTTAATTTGATTAATAGAAGTATTCAAAGCAACGTTCACCTTATCTATATTTCTTTGATGAAGCAAGGTCAATTGTGCAAAATTCTCATTTAATGTTTGTATTTTCAAAAACAAATCATGATTGCTTTTTTTCAACTGATCCTCCAATTTTGCGATATCGCTTCGAAGATATCCTTTATTGGTTTTAATCGCATCATCAACGTATTTTTTGGTTGCCATATGTTTGCCTGCTATAGGTGGATCTCTCGTGATGAATGCCTCAATGTCTCTAGTTTTATCTGCAATACCGTTTACACTGTCATTTAACTTGTCCAGAGTTACTTTGTTTATGCTATAATTATTTTTAAAACTGTTTTCCAACTGCCTTAATTTAAGCAATGGTTCCACCGCCTTAGAACTTTGTCTACGTCCAAACTTATCGAGACTCATGATGAAAATGATTATAATATGTAATGTACTCTAATATATGATATCTGCTTCTCGAAGTTCGTCGATTATGCTAACGATTTCGTTGTTTACCGAAGTATTTCCAGCATTCTTCGAAGCCATCAACAACTTCAATCGATCGCAAAGTTCGTTGGGATCATCCCAATAAACATATTCTATAGGCTTCTTATTGTAAATTAATTGGTTTTTATTTAACATACCTTTACCAGAGTACTTGACGACGCCGATCCCTTTACCACCCTGTATAAACATAGGTTTTATTATATTTAAATATTTGTCTCTCCTTGTACCTTTCAAATTTCCTAAAGAATTTCGGTGTACCTTAGACATTTCTAAAAATTGTTTATAGGGGACCAAATCCTCCTTTGTATAACTAGGATCACTGTAGAAAATAAGCTGATATAATCCTGGTGTTCCCTTTGCATAATACCACTTTCCATCAGAATTTAGGATTTTTATACTTCCCATGTTTTTGTCAAAGTCTATACGCTTGTCACCTAAATACCACCAATCGTTTCCAGGTTCATAAATAGGACCATACACGGGATCAATTTTATCATCTTTATTCCAAAAATCTTGAATGTATGGTTGACTCATTGGCGGATACTGTTCAAGGTATTGCTCAACTACTGCTGGTGCCATCCGTTCTTCAGAATGTTCAGGTTCATCAACTTCGCTAAATTCTTCACGGGTACTACCTCCATCATCTTCAACTATAGTGTCTATCGGTATGTAATTTGTAAATTTAGGAGATTGTTTAGGGGATGAGACTCTTTTCGGAGTGAATGCAGAGAAATCCTGATTTGTTACCTCTGTTTTTGGCTCGATCTTTGACACGTTTAACAAGTTATTTGAATTTTTTTGAATTTTTCTCAGAGGTTCGGCAATTGGTTTAAATAATCTATTAATAGATTCATCCTCCTCCGTTCGACCTAGTTTCAGAGCCAAGTACTTTCTTCGAATAGAACGTCTAAGTTCGGCAATTTTTCGTTTGCGAGCTGCATCCGTCGACATCTTGACGCCAAGTAATGAGTAACGTATGACACCTACATTTTTATATATTTATCAAAACCTTTACGATATCGGCCATCGTTAAGATCAAAATCTTTTGCGATTACAAGAGTACCGTATCGATCGTTCCAACATTCAGAACATACCTTTTTGAAATCATCAAAGGTCATGTCAGGCGAAACGTGTTCGTCAAAAATATGTTTAAGGTTAATCTCATCCTGTTTAAATACCACAATTACATTACAGTTATCTCTCACCATCTGTTTTGGAACTTTAGAGTAAGTTTGACAGAGATATGCAGCATCGATATCTTTGTGTCGACACATGGAGTAATATTCACGAATTTTCTGCTGCCCATCGCATGCTACATCATCAAATATAAATATTGAATTTGGTTTAGCATCGTTGGGACTTAGAATTTCTTCGTTGTCTTTGAATGGGAAATAACCCACCTCCTTCATACCAGATAAAACTTCTTTCAGCAATTCGTACTTTGGTTGGTACAATGACTTTGAATAAACATAAACATTTTTGAATTTAGCTCCATTCGGATCGTAAAGAAGCGCCATCATTGCGTTCGTTTTCCCGCATCCACTAGGTCCACAAATAATAGCACGAAACGAATTAGGTAATAATTTACCATGTTTACTTTCAGTTTTTTCCGTATTAAAATCTAAGTTGCTTATGGGCAACGTCTGAGTCTGTTGAACTACCTTCATCGTTTATCGTAATTTTATTGCGATACCCTATATATAAGCAAATTCACTAAAGTATACATCATTCTAAATGTTGGTGTACGAGGGACAAGGTGTTCTCAATACTATTATCAACAAGTTACCGTTTGAACTTCATTTTCCGGGTTATAGATACTGTGGACCCGGTACTAAATTACAAAAACGTCTTGCGCGTGGTGATCCTGGCATTAATCCTTTGGATACTGCATGTAAAGCACACGATATTGCATATTCTAAGAATCAGTCTCTAGACGAACGCCATAAGGCCGATTGGGAACTTGAAAACAAAGCTTGGGAACGCGTCAAGTCGAAGGACGCGACTTTTGGTGAAAAATCAGCCGCTTGGCTTGTTACTACAGGAATGAAGGCTAAACGTAAAATGGGTGCAGGATTAGGCGACCAAGCTGTTGCTTGGATGCTTAAAGTGGCTAAACGAAAACTTGGGTTAGGAGCGATTACAGGAAAAGTAGGAAAATCTTTGAAGAAGAATCCTTCATCGGATCTGAAAAAGTCAGCCGCTCATGCGTTGAAAGTAGCACGAATGTTAATTAAAAAATCTGGATTCCAAAGAGCGGAGGATTCCTTCCTTTGATTCCATTATTTGCTGGTCTATCAGCTCTTGGTGCGTTATCAGGAGGCGCGGCCGGCATCGCCAAGACAGTCATCGATGCCAAGAATGCTCAGAAGAAACTTGAAGAAGATCAAAGACATAATAGAGCTATGGAATCTATTGGTAAAGGATTATATTTACGAAAAAACGCAAAAGGAGGATTGGGATTATTTTTAAAGAAACAAAAAAACTACCGTTGAAGCTACCCTCTAGACCTCTATACGATAAAGACTTGATTGCGTATGCTAAACGTTTAAAAATACCATATTTTCGTGGAGTTTTTATGAGAGACACTTTACCAAAGACATCTCACCAAAAAGAATCCGCCATTTTAAATTTAGATACGTCGAGAAATCAAGGAACTCATTGGGTAGCTTATAGAAAGATAAACGATATCGTAGACTATTTTGATTCATTCGGTAATCTAAAGCCGCCGAAAGAACTTGTTCGTTATTTAGGTAAAGCAAAAATATTTTACAACGACGATCCATATCAAACTTATAACCAAATTAATTGTGGACATTTATGTTTAAAGTTTCTATACAATGGAGGCCATACTAGCGTACATAGACGGAAAAAGGACGCTGCAATCCCTTAAAGAAGATGAACTAAGCATACTTCCTGTCGACTATTTGATACGGCACGTTAGACCTGGAGAATTGTTGGATGTTTGGCACAAGTTACCTAATGAATATAAATGTAATTTTAATTTACAAATTCGTTTACCTTGTTACGTACATTATAATAGGCCTGACGCTCAAACTCACTTTGATGGGCCTGCAGATGCGCAGGCTGATTGTCACGCTTGTAATTATTATTTAAAAAAAATAAATGAATAAAAATTATAAATGTGTATATATATAAATCCTTACATCACTCATTCTACATCAGTCATGTTGTTAACCTTAACGAGTACCACTAACGAGTTTTCATTCGTTCCGCAGACCCCAATCATATTAAATCCTGAAAATTCATATTTTCTAGGATTGTTGGGGTTCTGTTCGTACAATTCAATACCCAATATTGATGGAGAGAAGTTTTACTATTATGAAAATAATAATCGAAAAAAATTAAAGACCATCGAAATTCCTACGGGGTGCTATGAAATTACGGATATCGAAAAATATATAGAGAAGGAACTGGAGGTGCGAACCAACAGCATTGACGAGTTTTCATTGCAGCCGAATAACAATACTCTCAAATGCGAAATATACTGCCGAAATCACGCTATTTCATTTGTACAGGATGATAGTCTTGGTAATATTTTAGGATTTTCCAAGACAATTCTTGCTCCAGACCGAAAGTATGCATCGGATCTACCTGTAAACATTATAAAAGTATCTAGCATACACTTTGATTGTAACATTACTGAAGGAGCCTTCTACGGAGATAGACCTACGCATTCAATATACGAGTTCCCGATAATCGAAAATCCTGGATATCAGATTATAGAACGTCCACATAATCCGATATACTTACCTGTAAGCAGTAGCAGAGAAATAACAAACATAACTGTTGTGGCGCTTGATCAGCAGCAGAGACCCGTAAACTTTCGCGGTGAACTAAGTACTCTTCATTTGGAGTTACAAGAACGTTAAATGGGTTTAGTTATAAACACTTCTGCATACGTGACGTTGCCAGTACCAACCAGAGCTCCTCAGCGACAAGTCGTTATATCTACACAAAACCTAATATTTCTTAAATCGATTGGATTAAAACCTAAACGAAATGGGAAAACACCAGCATGATGATGATGGTGATGAACCGGTGATGAAACGTTTTCGATTCGATGAAGGTGATATCGATCCAAAATTCAACCTTTATAAAAAACCACGATTTGATGATACCATTAGAAAAGAAGAATATCGATCCTATAGTCCATACGTTAAATCGTTCAACAACAGCGACGTCATTGAATTTATCATAAATCAATCTGATGCATTTTTCGCAATGCCTGACACTCTATTGGAAATTAAAGGAAAATTGGAAATTACTGGTGGTGGAAAATGTGAATTAGCACCCAATTTTGGAGCGTTTCTTTTCGATAGCTGTTCCTACAGCGAATGCTCTAGAGAAATAGAAGTCGTTAGAGATCCTGGAATCGTAAGCACGGTACGAGCCTTAACATGCTATGGACCGGAATACAGTCGTTTCATGAGTATTGCGGGATGGAATTATCCCGATAACCCGCTTCTGAATGGTTCAAAACATTTCAATTTGCTTATGCCTCTTAAACACATTTTCAACGTTTTCAATGATTATACTATGATTACCTATGGTAGACAAACATTTCGTTTAGTTCGATCACGTAACGATAATGATTGTGTCATTGTCACAGAGCAGCCTATAACCGGAGGTAGTGGTATGACCTCTACAACCGTTAAATTGATAATTGAAAGTATGGAAGTAAAAATTAAACATATCTTCCCTAATGACGAGATTAAAATTAAACTTATGGAACCCATCAAAAATGATCGCCCTATATTGATTCCGTTTAGAAACTGGGAATTAAATGAACTGCCATCAATAACTAAAGATTCTAAACGAGAAATTTGGGCCGTAAAGACTAGTGCTGCCGTAGAACGTCCACGATATATATTAGTTTGCTTCCAAACTGACAGGCGGAATAAACTAAGTAGCGACCCCACTAAATTTGATAATGTTAACCTAACCGGTGTTAGAGTATCTCTAAACGGGGAATATTGGCCAAACGAACGAATGCTTTTAGATTTTAAAGAAGACGACTATGCTATTGCTCACTACAACTACACAGAATTTAATGCAAACTATATAACCGGTACACCGAAAACGGCTCTTCTAAACTATGAAGCGTTCAAACGCTACGCATTATTTGTGATTGATTGTTCAAAGCAGGAAGAGACCATGAAATCTTCTACGGTTGACGTAAAATTGGAAATAGAAACAGATACAGGATTCCCCGCTAATACCAAAGCATATTGCATCATAATTCATGATCGTTTGATGGAATATCATCCTCTTACGGAAGTAGTTAAGAGTATTATATAAGTCTCTCAGTCTCGTTTCTGTCATCATGAGGATCGCATTCGTTGACATCCAAGGCTTCTGCATCGACGGTATTTTTCATCCAAAGGAATTGAGTATCGCAATTGGTTGTAAACAATACCACGCTTTGTTCACACCGTCTACACCTTATTCTAACCTAAATACGCCTGATAGAATTAGCGCTAGATATGTTGAGAAACATATTCATGGGATCAACTATTCCTCTGGAGACGTGGATTATTCCAAGTTAAACTCGATTCTGGAAACATATTTACTAAACTATGCTGATTGTATTTACGTGCGAGGAAGTGAAAAAGCCGAATTTTTACTGAAAAAGTGTCACGTGTCACGTCCTATAATAGTAGATGTATGCAAGTTCGATGGAACCCCGTGTGCAACAGAAAAATTCAGTAGTGACTCCAAAACCTGCATGTACCACGCCAATGGATCATTTAAATGTATCCAGAAGAACGTCGAAAGTCTACGCCAATGGTTTCTTAATTGCATACCTTTGTAATTTTTTTGTTATTAATAAATGATTATTAAAGGAAATGTTTTTTAATTGAAACCCCTTATTAATTTCATGCATTTATTTTCGTTTTACAAGAAGAATAAAATTTTTTATTTATAATTTTTACAATAATTTTCAATATTATAAACAAAGTAGATGATAGTGTTATACAACTAACTACATATAATTTAGAATATTTGGGCTCTGACATGTCACTCAAATCGATCGGTGGTGGTGGAGTCGTAACAGCATACCAATCTTTGAATTCTCCTTCAGTGCCATCATTAAAAATCAATTTTAATTTGTATCTCTTTGCTTCATCGATTGCTATGGAAAACGTATTTAGCTTCATATTATTTACCACCGAGAAATTCATCTTTCGCCATTCCGTTTGATTATCAAAACGTATCGCCATCTGTTGTACGCCCAACGGTACATTGGTATGCAGTACGTTGTTTAATATAGCCGTAAGTATAATGAAATTAGCCTTTAAGATGGCCATATTTGCGTCGGTTGGATTCTTCTAAGTGGATACTGATTAGGATAATATCTCTCAAAGCCTTTATCCCAAAGACTTAAATTTGATAGGTCTTTTAAAACTTGTTTTTTATCTTCATATAATTTTATGTCTCTTCTTAGTTTTTGAACTTTCTCTGCAAACTCTTCAATTTTACGTCTATTCTCTTCGCTAGACATCTCAATACTGAATACTATACTTATTTTACTAATATTGTCGGGTGTAGGATACGCCTCCTCTCGGAGATCTAGGTTGTTAACCTTGGCGCTCGGCCAACCCAGCTGTAGTAGTAGCAGTAGTTATTGTACCCTCGATACTAGCAGAAACTAACAGTCAAACGTGAAACGTCAAACGTGAAACGTCAAACGTGAAACGTCAAACGTGAAACGTCAAACGTGAAACGTCAAACGTCAAACGTGAAACGTCGAACGTCAAACGTCAAAACGGTAAACGTCAAACGTCAAACGTGAAACGTCAGTCGTTAAACGTCAAACGTCAAACTTTTCGGTGCACATACCTTGCGTGCGTCGCGTGCGCTGCGTGCGTTGCATACGTTGCGTTGCGTGCGTTGCGTGCGTTGCGTGCGTTGCGTGCGTTGCGTGCGTTGCGTGCGTTGCGTGCGGCGTCGTGGCGCTGTCGTATTCGCAGCCTTTCTGGGAACGCAGGTCGCCAGGACGTCGGATTCCCAGAACGGTGGATTCCCAGGACGTCGGATTCCCAGACCGTCGGATTCCCCGACTGTCGGATTCCCAGGTCGTCGGATTCCCCGACTGTCGGATTCCCAGGACGCCAGGAAAAAGACGGATACTCATTCGAATCTGTCGTCACGATTGCTGTCATTAGCTAAGGTCATTTGTCAACCCATCACCCCGTCATCGGTCGCCTTAGGTCGAAAATGACGGGAATCCGGTACTCCAGCGATCCGTCAACTGTCGCCTGGAGACTTAAAGAAAAACATGCGCACTAAGCGGAAAAAGTGGCTTCGCCACCTCGGCCCTTTTGGCACTTCATTAAATAAATATTGCTCCCTTACGACTCGGGGTAAACATCATCATTTTTGCTATTTATCTTGACAGCAAGAAGAATGCGGTAGTGGTAGTGACGTTCGGTGTGGGTCTAGATGGGGCCTTGTGTGGCTAACGTAAAATGTAGGAAGTTACAAACTAACGTTGGCTGACAGCGTTTAGCAAAATTAATGTTAGGCAACACATATTACTTTTAGATGACATCTGGGCTGCGGGACATTTATTGTAGGCAATACACACTACCCCACGAAGCGCAAGTGACAGCTTTGACGTAAGAGGATATATATATATATATATATATATATATATATATATATATATATATATATATATATATATATATATATAGTTGACAGAAGCGACGACAAGTTATTATTTTTACAGGTTAACCAACATAATTTACAATCTCGAATAGATTTTTTTTCAACGTAAAAGAGGTTAGGAATTGACGACTCCCCCATGGGGGTTATGTTCATCGGCGCGTCTCCGCGTGGCGGGCCCCCGGGCAGCCGATCGTTCAAAGCGGGGGTTATGTTCACCTCGGCGGCGGAAATCCTCATCGGGGCAATTGACGGATCGACCGTTAAAAGTGGGGTTATGTTCATCGGCGCGACTCCGCGTGGCGCGCGCCTCGTGGCGGGCCCCGGGGCCACGGGCAGCTGTCTAACAACCGTTTAAACTGGGGGTTATGTTCGCCGCTCATTGGCGAAATCCTCATCGGGGCAGTTGACGGATCGACCGTATGACACACACACGGACAGCTGACAGATGATGACAGACACCTGACAGATGACAAATTCTAATCCAACCGCCAGAGGGCGCCGCCGCCGCAGCCGATGGCCTTTTTCTCCCGCGTTCCACAGCCAACAAAAACTGACAGCGAAAAGAAGAAGAATTGACAACTAATAAAAAAAAGAAGAAGAATTGACAGATGACACATTGACAGATGACACATTTAGGTTAGCCAACTTCGTGGCTATGGCCGCGCATGCGCAGTAAAAAAGTTCCCAGGCCCAAGTGTCCTGACCCCTGCTTATTGTGTTAAGTAAACCTAAGAATACAAGTGAAGGTAGATAATTTTATACTAATAGCACATGACAATATTAATGAAAAGTGGTGAAAAATTTGTTTGACTAAGTGACACAGTAATATAAAATTAAATTTAAAGATTAAGAAATATACGGTGTGGAAGAGTCAAATGGAATAAATTCGGTAATAAATAAATGGGGGCGTGTTCGGAAAAACGATCGGACGCGTCGATTGGTATTTTTAGTTGCACATTTTTTAAATTTTTTTTTATACAGGATGTGTCATGTAAAAGTGGCCAATACCAACTTTCTTATTCTAACGTTTGTTTAATTTATTTATAGTTTATTTATTTAAAACACTTTATTTACAATTTACTTATAACGTACTAATTAATTTATATAATACTTAGACACTATTATAACTCACAATTATAATTTATTTATTACAATTTGTCTTTACTATCCAACACTTAAATTGAATCTTCACGACCGTCGGCAAACTCGCGCTATTTATATAAAACCAGCTCTGTACCAGAACACTCTCGGCGGTCTAGAATCTTCGGGAACTCCCTCTCTGAGACTCAGACGCCACATAGCAATCTATCCGGTAGCTTCTCGAAGCAGTGCGTTTGTCTCTATATGCCAGCGCTAGACTTCATACCGCGGCAAGGAGTAAACAAAGAATAGAAACGGCTTCACGTCACATTGTATATTTTCCTTTTTTTGGATTCTTCAGAAAATTCTAGATATATTTTATGTACTATGTCTTATACCTAACTGTTTCGGAAATATTAAATGATTTCCGATTTATTGCAAAAATTAACGTAACAAAATAAAATTGTTTGATTAAAGAAATTCGCTACAACACACTCAATACTTATTTCCCATTTAGGTTTTGATAATGAGAAAGTACGCAAAAACCATTTCAGCGTTCATTTTTACTAATATGAAATAAAAAAAGACACTTAAATAGTTTTGTTTACTTTTGTTTAACACGCCTGACCTTAGCAAATTGTTATCTGACTGCATGACAGTAGTTGTCAGTGTTATAGTCGTTTGAATTTCCTTAACTGCATATCAGAAAAATGGTTCAATTAACAGAAATGCATAAAATAACAATTCTACAGATGATTGGTTATGAAAATAACACACGGACACAAATGGAAGTTGCTCGCTTATTTCTTGAAACATTTCCAAATTTGCCGCATATATCCCAAGGGACAATTAGTAAAATAGAGAAACAGTTTCGCGAGCTTGGACATGTAAGGCAGATAAAAAATAGCTTCAAATGCAAAAACTAATACCAAATTCGGTATTATACCTGAGTTTCAGGAAAACCCACATACTTCTAGTCGACAAGCATCCCCAATGTTCGATAATAGCCATTCATCGATTATTTGAACATTACAAGAAAATAAAATGCATTCCTATAAAATAGTAACAACTGAGGAGCTCATGATGGCAATGTTAAATAATATAGTGATCCAATTACATGTTTTTTTTTCTGATGAGTGTACCTTTACACTTCACGGTCATGCTAATCGTTAAAATTGCCGCTATTGGTCTAAGAAAATCCTCCTTGGATGAGAGAAGAACATACGCAATACTCTGAAAAGGTTAATGTTTGGGCAGGAATTGTTGGCGATCATATCATAGGTCCTTTTTTCATTGATGGCAATTTGAACGGCTATAATTATTTAGCATTGCTCCAAAATAATGTCATTCCAACTTCAACGAACTTATATTCAGAACCAGCAAACCCACACGGTCCAGCGAATATGATATGGTTTCAGCAAGATGGAGCATCGCCCCATTACCAAATCAATGTCCAGTAGTACCTCAGTATTTCCAAATCAGTGGATAGGGAGGCGAGGATCGATGGAATAGCCAGCAGGATCCCCTGATCTGACATCATTGGACTTTTTCTTATGGGGATATGTCCAAAGTATTTTATACAAAACTAAACCTCTCGACCTAGCTGACTTAAGAAGACGAATATCGCTTGCGATTAGATATGTCACGCCTGAGATGTTGAGTAACGTTAAAAGACATTTTTATTTCAGATTAGGATATTGCCAAGAGGTTCGCGGTTAGCATTTTGAATATCTCCTATATTGAAATGTTTTTTTACATTATCAAGAAATAAACAGTATTGTAACGAATTTCTGTAATCAATTAATTTTATTTTATTGATGTTAATTTTTGCAATAAATCGGAAAACATTTAATATTTCCGAAACAGATATAGGACATAAAATATGTCTAGAATTTTCTGAAGAATCCAAAAATTGAAAAATATACAGGGTGTTGCATTTAAAATAAGAAAATTGGTATTGGCCACTGTTACATGACATACCCTGTATAAAAAGTATGTTAAAAAAATGTGCAACTAAAAATACCTATCGAACACGCCCCCATTTATTTATTACCGAATTTATTCCATTTGGCTGTTCCACGCTGTATATAGTTAATAGTAGTTATGAAGAAATGCATAATTGAATAATGTACCAAATGAGGTATTAATAATTATGCAAATGAGTAATAAGGTGGAAAATCCTTAGGTAACCATGACGGTGACCCGTCAAATGCGCCCCGACAAATGCGTTTCCCGACATAATCGCCCACTACTTATGCGCCCGACAAAATTAATTTAATTTTAAATGGTCAAAACAGAAGTTTCTAATTTTATGTTGGACGTATATACAGGGTGCCCCATTAGTGCATAATTGCTCGATATTTCAATTTGTGTTGTAGACACGCAAATAACTTTCAAATAAAAATTTTATGGATTTGAAAGAGGCATATTTTAAAAATATTAATGGATATTCAAGATGTTACGCTTTTGTCTGGCAAATAAAAATGTAATTTTTTAATTAAAACACACTGTATTTTATTTGGGTTTTAGATTGGTCACGTAATAATGTATTCAATACTAGAATATTACCGTTTTGCCAAGCCATCAATATCTGAAATTATGAAATTAGAGAATGATGCAGACCCCAAATAAAATTATCATAATTTAGGTAGGTTAGCAATGCTTTCAAAATTGTTTAAAACACAGACTTATAAGATATCAAGCTAACGAATAGTAGTGATAGAACTGGTTTAATTTATACAGTGTTTTGACACATGTCTTAAAAAATATGGCTAAGTTTAAGTTCAATTTATTCAATTTTTCAAACTCATTATCTTATCTTATATATTATTTTGGTATAAAATTTATTATAAATGTACCTATTCAATGATGCCAATAAAACATTTTAGCCTATTATACATATACAGGGCATTGTAAAAAAAATTCAAGATAAAACCATCAAAATCTCGAGAAAAAATGCGTTTGGGTATAGTAAATGCCAAACAAAATGAAAAATTAAGAAATTAATTTACATATTAATTGGTGGTATAACATATATTTATTACATTTGAAAAAATTGAGATTATAGTAATCTCGCGTTTAAACACACACTGTATTGTAACCGCCCACCCCCCGGTCGCTTCTTCATTATTTAAAAGCCCGTATTACTTAAACTACCTCCCTCCCTTCTGTGAAATTCAAAGTAATTCATACTTACTGTATTTGGCTTTTTTCTTCTAGTAGTATTGATCGTCGAAAAATTATATTTCTCACTGAGACCTCACATGTGTCTCGCCCAAATAAACAAGCCACAAGCCACTTGCCATTAAATATATACTGTTGAAGAATTCTTGAGGATATACAGCAGACGTCCTCAAAATTGCATTTAATAATTTTTGGTTTCGTCGTTTACTTTTTTTATATAAATGCGCTTAAACTGATATACAGTCGTTGCAATAACAGACGGATATCCCTTATACTTCAGCCTTACCCAGGGGGGGGCTATGTAGTGTAGTTCTTCAACAATAGAGCCGGATCAATACCAGCGAACTACCTCTTATGTTCAGATCTACCAACGGTTCGAAGATTGAGAGATAATTATTTAAGATACTCCAACCATGCAGTGACATCAAGCATATGTGTGTAAGATGAGAGTCTATCCGTTCGAAGTGTCATTTACCCCATTCATCTGATATTTAGTAGCTATTGACGAGGGTGCATTGGCACTTCGGTAGAGCAAATTCTTAAATAGTTTTAGGCTGGTATAATAAAACGGAAAATGCATGTACTGGGACGTGTCTATCTAGCAAGCGGTCCAAATGTGACGTTAATGAACAATAAAACATTTTTATTATAATGAATAATACAATAATAAACTTCTTTTAAATTATTAACTCACCATCTATTTCAGATATTTCAGACGTTTTTATATTATTGTTGATACGTGGAAGTGTTGCTGATTTGGAAATATTGAAGGGGCATGAACACGTAGAGCACCGGGACATTGAAGGTCGAAATGTATAGCAGCGGGTCGTAGAGATGGGGACGGGTCGTAGAGATGGGGACGGGACGTAGAGCGTCGTATAAGAGCGTCGTGGCGTAGAAAGGTAGGGAAGTAGAGCGTCAAATGAAATATAGGGCATCGGTACGTAGAGCGTCGGTTAAAAGAGATGATGTCGGGGCATTGAGCGTCGAGACGTAACAACGTTCGGGAGATAGGTGGTCGGGATGTAGAACGCCTATAGGAGGTAGGATATGAACTGCATGGGTTTAGGAAAGGTACTGAATACTGAACTGAATACTAGATTTCACAGTAATGAATGCTGGGGTTTGAAATTAACTGAACTGAATTTGATTTCTTAAAGAATCTTAATCTATTTCCTAATGAATCTCGAGTCTCTCGGGTTCGGGTCTTTATACCCGATTTAATGACTGTTTGTGACGTCAACTTATCGTAATTCTGGTGGGAACGAATTTGGGTGGATAGAAAAGGGGTGTTAGATTTATTACTTGCCTTGAAAATTTGTGTATCGATAATAAGGTTACTATTCAAACTTAAGTTAAAAGTACGTAAAGTGTTTCATTGTTTATTACTTCGTGACAAAACTTATATTGTATGGTGGTTTCGGGTTGGGTTCCCAGACACTTGTAAGAAGTTGGATCTCTTACGGGCAGGGTTACAGATATTATTATTAGGTGTCATAAATAAGATTTAATTATCTGGGAGATTTTTCGTTAAATGAAGGATTTTGAATTTATTAAGAATGCAATATTTTCTTTAATAAAATGGAATTAATAAATTATGAAGGTACCTGGGTGAGGTAGATAATAACAGTATACATCATAGCAAATGAATGAAAATGCAAACATTGTTTAACGATATGAAAACAATTAAATCTGTTATCTGTAACTATCTACAGGGTGTTTGGGTTAAAAAAGCATACGTTTGGTTCACCCCTCATTTATGGACCACCCTGTATAATTATGAATAATTATAAAATATGGTCGTACAACTTTTTTATTAAAAATGTCCTCGTCTCATTAATAATAAAACAGCTATCGATCAATTAGGCACTGACGGGACATCAAATCAACAGTCTCCTACGAAATAATGCAATCCATTCCCACACCCCAAGAGGAAAAACAAATAATTAAAAAACTAAAAAAATCTGCCAGTAATCAACTAAAAAAAGAATAAAAATTAAAAAATGTCGGGGCGAATATGTCGGGAAGCTCATTTGTCGAGAGGCGCATTTGTCATGGCACATTTGACGAGGCGCTTTTGTCGAGGCGCATTTGAGCGGGGTGCAATAATCGGAAAACCATAGTAACAAAAAAGTAAAAATCAATGTTGGGTAAGGCCGTCTCGCACCAATTATGATAGCTTCTTAAGGTGGTGGCTACTTCGCATATAGAACCTAGATCGATTATAGAATTGCTGTCGAAATAAGGAGGCTTGTCAACCGGCCAATTTTTTAAAAAACCGGAGTTCTCAGAGGAAAAAACTGTGGAGAAATCATTTGTACTCTCACTGACTTTAATTTTTTCATTTTATTATTTACTGAAATTCGAATCCAGTTTTGAATGCTCAAATTCAGGTAAATTATCTGATCACTTTTGCAAATGTTAAAAGAACATATTTTTAGTCCACCGATTTGGAAATATTGGCTACACCCAATCCGAACCACTTGGAAACCGAACCAAAAAATTGCGGGTTTAATTTGTAGTTTGTTTATTTAATTTATATTTTATTTATATACTCTCTCGAAGCTTTTCGTTTGTAAATAATAGTCTGGAGATTAATTATATCGTTAATTAATTTAGAACTTCTCATTGTTTTGTAGGTTAGAATCATTCAAGTTCTTCTTTTCCAGTATGTGCTGGTTGTCACAAAAATAAAAAATAGGCAAATTAGGTATATTATCTAAATATCGCCGGCAAAAAAGGTTATTTGCAAAGATAACTCCGCAAAAATGTCTTTAATACATCTGAAAAATTGCTCTTTGCTTGGTTAAATATTACAAGTTAGATTCTCCATCGGGAAAACGTTTAACAAAATTAAAGTTGTCACTTAAACGTTTTTATAACGGTTGTTCGGTGGTTTAGAGAACTTCGTTTCATAAATAACTAATTTCAACACCTAGAACACGTTATTTTTGCTGTATTATTTGGTTTGTGCTTATCATCGCCAAAATGCTACTTGTGTCTCGCTTGGACGGACACACTCTTAATTGAACACTTTAGCTAATTAAGCGCTTCTCTAATTTAACCGTCGGGCACACACATAATATCGAGCGTTTTAAGTACATCACACATCTTGTTTTTCACATATTTATGCCGCGTTTGAGAATCCACATCGGACGCATTTTTTACATCTCGAGCGTTTTTTTATCCACATCGGATACATCTACTACATCTACATCTGCGTTTGTTTATCTCAGATGTACCTGTTCAGATTACATTGTTTACATCTCGATTTCAAATGAGATGTTCGTTCCATGCCAAAAAGTAAATGTTCTCTGAAGCCAAGTTTGTCAATGTATCCTTTGTTTGCGCTGACATGAATATAAAAGTGATTAGTCTGTTTAAATTTTTAGATTTCAAATTTAGGTTGATTTTTAGTCTCAAAATTCAAATTTAAAAACTATAAACTTCTAACTTATCATTGACATTTTATCACGTGACCAAATGAGGTCTAGAGCGTTTTTTTATTACATCTACATTCAGATCTAATTCTCTATCACGTGATTAAAAATTCACAACATCTCAGATGCATCCGACGTGGATTCTCAAACGCGGCATTAAGGCTGTATGTCACGATACTAAATTAAGTACTAAATTTAGCACTAAATTAAGTCATTAATTTAGTACTAAATTTAGAACTGAAAATATTTTTTTTCCGTTTGCAACGATACCAATTTTTAGTACTAAATTTACTATGGGCGCACGCGCATTGACGTATTAATACGTGAAATTAGTAGAGAAATGAAATATTCTGTGTAAAACAGACAAGTGAAGTAAATGGTGTTTTTATTATCAATTTGATACTAGTTGACTTGACAACCAAATACAGCATAAAAACCACGGAAAAACACAATAAAACCTACAAAATCAAACAGGCGAACTTTATTCAAGGCGATAATGTGAAATTGTCGCTAATTAAAAATAAAAGGGTACAGAAAATACCGTCGTGTCAACTTTTTCTATGAAAAACTTCTGCGCAACATTTCGGCGCACTTTTAGTACTTAATTAATGACTTTTTTTAGCACTAAATTTAGTACTAAATTTGCTGTTTGCAACGTGAATTTTTTTAGTACTTAAAAAATGCATTAATTTAGTTCTAAATTTAGTACTTAATTTAGTATCGTGACATACAGCCTTTAGTTGTAGGTATGTATTAAAACAAATCATCTCAGATCAATAGAATAGTATACAGTTGTACATCTCAAATTTTAATGTTACTAAAATAATTAATGACACAGATCATGTTTCCAGTTTAAAGTTAAAAAAATTAATTATACAGATTCGGCTTAAATTTACTTGGGTATTGCGAATTAACAGGAGGAACTGCGATAGCTTTATAAAAATTGAGCACGCGTTATATTCCACTATAATATGATGAATTGATTAGAGTGGAGTCGTTCCTCCCAGCACGCCCAGTATGAATTTGAAATTGATTTTAGTTATGTTTAATAATGTACACCTAACTGCAGCAGTTGCAAAAGTATTTTACGATAATGTCTTGAGTGGTCTGTACTTTAAAACAGGAATACCCGTTTCTTTTTAAAATATTTCATACCCGTCTCTCCTTCAAGCCAACTTCAGCGGCAATTTGTCTATTTGAAGATAATGTAGCTTCAGCTACTGCACAGACTTGCCTGCTTTCTCATTTTTCCGTCAATTAATTTCGACGTGGTTGCCTAGAGGGACAACAATTTTGCAGTGATTAACTGAGCCAAAATTATTAATATATAATTTCACGAACTGCATTATATGATTTCTATGATTATATGGGTCTATTTTCAAATGCAACTGCAAATAAATTTATATCTTGAACGGAATGGCTATAGAACCACTTTACTATTTGTATTTTTTCACCAGTGGTATAAACAACGGTCTGCATAGTTTTATTAAAATGAAAACCAGAATCTATTGTATTACCACAGGTGGTATTACCTTCACTCGCTGGTGTGATCTACTGATCTAGGCTGAATTTGTTTGTGTCTTGAGTCAACGGATGAGATCGGTCAGCATCGCGTAGAATAGTCCTTCTTCTACTTTCTCTATCTTATTCTCACTTTATATGAATAGTCTTCTTTCTGTTGCTCATTATAGTTTTGCGCTATACCCAAGAAAAATTTAAGCTGAATCTGTATATGTTTGCAAATCCACGTCTTTTCTTCTACACTAATCGTTCATGAAATTATTCATGATGCATCAGCCCTTTAAATACATAAATATAATTATTCATCATTTATATATAGTGCAGAGTGAGATCAATTATATTTGCCAAAGGACTTTCTACTCGAATTACACACAAGATTTTTTCTATGATCACACCAAAATAAAATAAATATTTAATTTTATTAGAAATGGATTACCTTCTTTCGTTATAATATTTATTTGAAATATACCTACTCTTCAAAGAGAAAAATGTTTTAGTACATATGTATCGATAATTATTTATGACTTAATTATTTAATTATTTACGGAAATTACTGTTAGATTATTTAAAATATTAGGAAATTAATGAAAATATTTTAGATTAGCCTACATTTTGTTTTAAAATACCTATTAGCTTTCTTTTATTTAATTTTAATGAAAATAGACAAGCTTGTGCCAAAGTTACTTTGGCGCACATGTATGCCAATATTGTCAAAATTATGCGGAAAACGTCAACTTTCTAGTTAGATTTGAATTTGCAAAAGCCTACTTTGGATAGTGATCGTAGAAAAAGTACATTATCGTTTTCTTTTGCAGTGGAATAAGGAAGAAGCACATACAGAAATTTTAGCCACGGTGCATATAATCAGTACTTTAGTTTTCGTGGTAGAAGTGGTAATGAAAAATATCGCATTTACTCCTAGAGGGTATTTGCAATCAAGAAGAAACAGATACGACCTCTTTGTAACCGTCATGGGAGTTATTTGGATGTTTTTCCATTGCATGTTTAAGGTAAATAATGTTTACATAAAAGGTATTTTGTTTCGTCAAAAAATGAATTTTATGGGAACTATAAATTATTGTAACGTTTATTTTTTTATATTTTTTGTTTACTTTATTTTCACTAAACCACTTATTTATCTCATAACTCTATTTATTTGTACTAAATACAACACTAAGGGTCAGGCGAAAAGATCGACCCTAATTTATATATAATTTACTTATACACTAATTTACAATAACAATATTTGTGTGAACAGAACGAAATCTTAACTTGAACAAACTTAAATTGGCACCTCCACCATAACGTGCTACGGCAATGCATCTACCAAAATTGAGGAGCGATCAGCCAAAACCAGATAAATCCACTTTTGGGCAAAAATGATTTTATGATTGATCCCTATTTCTTTTGGTGAGATAAATCCGATGGCGTAATCAGTTTTAACCAAAAC
Source organism: Psylliodes chrysocephalus (assembly GCA_927349885.1). Taxonomy (NCBI): domain Eukaryota; kingdom Metazoa; phylum Arthropoda; class Insecta; order Coleoptera; family Chrysomelidae; genus Psylliodes; species Psylliodes chrysocephalus. The sequence goes on along the minus strand of OV651819.1, from coordinate 38,633,760 downwards.
TCGTTAAATCCCATTCAAAATCGACCTCAAAGTCGAACAATTCAAGCAAAACCAGATAAATCCCGAAAATTAAATGGCATTGGTCTGTTTCGAACAAAAAGGGATAAATCCGTTTGCGAAAGCGTTTTTTCGGCTCTTTCCTACGCCAATGTCGCGTACGAATATCGGGCGGTTATAGAAAAATAATATTATTTAGTTTAGTTCTGTTATTGTAATCGTTGTCAGCGTTGTGCGATACGGAAACCAGTGCACTTCCGCGAATATACGCTGTATGAGTAGGTTTCTGACAAGTTTCTTCGTTAATTCGGCAATATTTTTGGTTTTTAGTAATAGAGGATAGACGAGCACGACCGAGACATTGATATATCTGTTCGAGAAGGTAAATAAATTTCTATTAAATTGCTTATTTTATTTTTACAAGTACGCCTTTTTTAGGAAATACTGGCAGCCGCGTTAAAAGCCCAAAACTCCCGAGAAACGAAGATTAAACAAGCAACAAAAGTATGTTGATAAGGATCCTAGACTATTAAGGTTTACGACACCATGCAATCATAACACTGCTAGTTATAAGTGCAGTACTGTTGCCTTGGCTGATATTAGACTTATTCGACGAAAGCTCTATGCTGCTCCTGATAAACTTACGCAGGATATTAAGTTATGTCACATGCTGGGTGTTTGTGAAAAAGTAAGGAAACGCTCCAACAAAGTAAGTCCAAAAAAACGCCTCCTTAATATTACTTATTATCTTCAATCAAGAACTCAAAAGAAATCCATAAGAGTTTGTCAAGCTTTTTTACTAAAAGTTTGGGAATATCAGAAAATCGAGTCAATACCGTTGCAAAAGGTATTCACGATGGAGGAGTGCCAAAGGAAACTCGTGGGAGCGATCATGTTTCCAGAAAAACAAAAGATAAAAAAAATAAAATAATAGAGGTTATTGGAAATTTAAGGGGTACCGAAAGCCATTACAACAGAAAGAAGTCTGTGAGAATATATTTGCAAGCTAATTTGAGTATTGCCAAATTGCATAAGATTTTTAACTCACAGCAACCTGCACAATATAAATCAAGTTCATCCATGTTTTATATAATTTTTTGTGGAGAATTTAATATAGGTTTTTCATCACCTGCAGCAGACTATTGTGCTCTATGCATACGTCTTAAGGACAATACAAGAAAAGAAAAAGATCCCAAAAAAAAATCTGACCTGATAATTGAACGTCGAATACATAGAAAGAGGGCAGACGCTTTCTACAAACTTTCAAAAGAAATTCAATAAGTTTTTGCTTTGATATGCAGCATGTGCAGCCATTGCCTCGCACTCCCATTTCAGATGCCTTTTATTTTATTTTGTTGCGTCGACATGAACTCAAGGCACCCTACCTTTTACATCTGGACTGAGATACAAGCTGGTCGTGGGTTAGTTCAGATAGGTTCAGCTCTATTAAATTATTTGGATTCACTGGAACTCGAAGACATTGAAGTATTAAAAATATTTTGTGATGGTTGTGGGGGCCAGAACAAAAACTCGCATATTGTACATGCTCTTTATTTTTGGCTCAAAAATAGGCCCCCCGGCACTTTAAAAGAAATCCAGTTGACTTTCCCAGTTCGAGGACATAGCTTCCTTCCGGCAGATAGGGTTTTTGGCCGTGTGGAAAAATGTTTAAGAAAAAACCCAACAATATTAAGCAAGGACGAATACTTTGAAAAATATTCTGAGTTTGGAACAGTGAAAGAACTTGGCATTGACTGGAATCTTTACGACATTAAAAATCTGCAAGATTGTCTTAAGAAAATTGTAGGTATTTCCGACTACAAGCGAATCCTTATCAAGAAATCCCGTGATAAAATAGGACAAGATATCGTGAAAGTACAACGTCATCGGAATTTTAGAATGGCAATTTTAAATGAAGTGCCCCAACAGATTCTTAATGCACGAAAAGAAGTTCCAACAGTATTAGAAGAAATTTCTTTAACGCGATCTCTTCCCGAGAAAAAGAAAAAATCCCTAGCTCATCTGATGGCTCAACAGTTTGGTACAACCTGGGAAAATGATGAGAATCTAGCGTGGCACAAAAATATATTGCGTGAAGCTCCACTTGAAGCTGGTGCCGTCGAAGTTCAAGAACAAAATGAGAACGAACTTTGCGATTGCCTCTAGGATGACCTAGGAATGCACATTTAAATCGTTTATTATTTTTTTAACTTTTTTAATTTTTGTTTGAATTTAAAATATAATAAACGTTTGAAAATACATCTTTGCTTTATTTCAAAAGTACAACAAAGTTTTAAAAACATATTATTATACTTAGATAATAATAAAAAAAATAAAAAAAAATTAAAATAAAAAAAATTTAAAAAAATTGCCTGATTAACGTAAAAGATTTGGTATTAAACATATTTATATTAAAATAAACACTTTTTACATTATAAAATTAGTTAACTCAAGCAAAAACAGATAAATCCATTTTGTAATTTGCAATAATTACTATGTTAATCATCAAAAAAAGAAACGAAAACAGTATTTACGAGGTCTATATCATCATATTTCAGATACACCATTTATTTTTTTGGTTAAAGTTACGGACGCCCTAATGGACGGTTTTTTGCAATTATCTCAAAACTTTATAAAATTGATTTATCTGGTTTTGGCTGATCGCTCCTCAATTGTTATCTCTAGATTATTCATCGACGGATTTAGTACATTCTAGAATAAAGATTCACTTCGTCTGGCGGTGACATTGCCGTATCATGGGGGTTCCAAAGATTATTTATTTGATCGAATATTCTTAGTAACGACTGGTGGCCGTAAAGGCTCAAATAAGGAAGATAGGGACTTAAGGGATCATAGCAGGACCAGACTAGTCGCAAATTACTAATTATTTCTTATCGTACAATGCATCTTTTCTTTTTCAGAATGATTTAACGTACTTTGTTGGATTCATGGTAGTTATTCTGCGGTTTTTTACTATAACCGGAAAACATGCAACTCTTAAGATGTTAATGCTAACAGTAGGAGTGTCAGTTTGTAAAAGTTTTTTTATCATATTTGGAATGTTCTTGTTGGTGTTCTTTTACGCTCTTGCAGGAACCATAATATTTGGCACCGTAAAATATGGAGAAGGTATAGGAAGGTATGCAAATTTAAATATGTACCTTTCTCTAATATGGAAAGTACTATCCTTGTTTGTTAACTTTTAGGAGAGCAAATTTTGAATCTCCTGTAACTGGAGTCGCCATGTTATTCAGAATAGTAACAGGAGAAGACTGGAATAAGATTATGCACGATTGTATGATACAACCTCCATTTTGTACCCCAGCTGCTAACTACTGGCAAACTGATTGCGGAAATTTCTATGGATCTTTAATATATTTCTGCACATTCTACGTCATTATCACATACATTGTGCTGAATTTGCTAGTGGGTAAGCACAATCGTCCTTTATCTATTATACCTTCATCTATTTTGTATTTTATTACCTAGTTATTCTTTGTATTATCCATACAATGTATATTTTTTTTCGAAATGATATAATAAATATAGAATCAAGCTCTATTGGGCCAAAAATTCAAATTTGGCTAATTGTTTTTTCCTATGAGCACATATTTAAAAAAATAAACAAACATGATATACATTTCGTAGGCCGGCTCTGGCCCTTTACAGGCCTTGGCAAAATTTCGAACTCGCTCTGCTCGAAAGTATGTATGTAAATTATTAAAGCAGAGTTAAGCGATAATAGTATATTTTCACACTAATGCTTAATCAAGCCTTTAAAGCATGATCAACGAGTTTGGCTGACATACCGAATTTGGCTGACAATGTGGATCGAATATTTTGCATTAGGATAATTAAATTAATTTTAAAAGAATGAAAAACTGCTTCCTTAGAAGAACAGCTTGTTAATTTAATTAAAAAAGTTTTTTGTTGATAATAAAAAATTTACCATTTTGATGTGTTGCAGCTATTATCATGGAGAACTTTTCTCTATTTTACTCCAATGAGGAAGATGCTCTTTTATCATATGCTGACATTAGGAATTTTCAAAATACCTGGAATGTTGTTGACATCCACCAAAGAGGGGTTATACCAGTACGCAGGGTAACTAAGATATTTTTGTTGCTTTTGTTGTATACCATGTTTAATTTTTATTCGTTTAAGGTTAAATTTATCCTGAGACTTTTAAAAGGACGTTTAGAAGTGGATCCTCAAAAAGATCGTCTTCTATTCAAACATATGTGTTACGAATTAGAAAGACTTCACAATGGTGAAGATGTAACTTTCCACGATGTTATAAAGTAAATTTTTCTTTTCATAGTTTTTTTTTAAATTACTGGTTTTTTGTTTGTAAAATATTTCATATTTTAGTATGTTGTCCTATCGATCAGTAGACATCAGGAAAGCTCTACAACTGGAAGAATTATTGGCTAGGGAAGAGTTTGAATATATTATAGAGGAAGAAGTTGCGAAACAAACTATAAGGACGTGGTTGGAGGGGTGTCTTAAGAAAATTCGTTCTACAAATGTAAGTAGAAAAAAAGAACCCTTAGGTTAACTTATTTGGTTTTTATTGGGATAATACATATTGTTTAATGTCTAGACATAATATAGCTACTTGTGTATTAAGAGCGAAAAGCGATACTTTGCCGGTTGAGACAGAAATATGGCGAGCGACGCGTAGCGGAGTGCGGCAATCTGCTGAAAGCGGCAACGAACTTTTCGCTCAAAATGCAAACAAGATTTTTTCTATGATCAGATTATTGTAAAAAATAGATATAAAAACTAAAAAATTGTCGTAAACAGTGTATAATGTGTTGCCTAGATCTACGTTAATCATAAAAAAGAGTTAATATTCAAAGTCAAGTTAACTTGGATAATAAAACAAAAAACAACAAACTACGTACAAATAACTTCAGTCATTTATTAAAAAGAAGTATTATATTATATCTAATTTAAATTAGACGAGCATCACAGCTGTCAAGATAAGTTAAGTAGTCCGTTATGATGCTTTCAAAGAGTTTTGGGACGGTAGTTTTTAATGTCACATTTTTTACCAGACTTGTATATTGGTGTCGCATATGAGAATTTCCAGTAATCCGGAAAATCTCCCGTATTCAATGATTTGTTAAAAATAAAAAAACAGAGGAGGAGACAATATAAAGCTGCAGTTTTTCAGGAGTGAGGGGGGGATTTGCATCAGAAACTGGTCCCTTTATTGTATCAATTAAGCTAACTTCTCGTAAATAGTTGAAATTGGAATATGATACGAGCATACATTAAGTTTCGATTCAATGTTACATTCATACAGATCGATAATCTGGTTGGTGTAGGCTGAAGAAAAATAGTTGGCAAATAAGTTAGCTATTTCCGAGCCCAAGGAAGTTTCAAATCCATCTAAATTCATTTTATCTGGAATAACAATGCGCTAGTTCAGTGTGATGTCATTTTGGTTCCACTGACATTTAATTCTAACCAAACTTTAATAAAAACATCAATAAATGTGACATATACGTTCTTACTGTTTTTATTTTATTTCAAAATATAGTTTACAGGTCATAAAAAATAGTTTAAAGGTATGTAATTGGTAACTAAACGATTGTATATTTGATACATGCTATCTACTTACTTTAGGAATATATTTATAAAAGTGAAAAAAACGATATAATTTAGGTAAACAAAACGAACAAAACGCACTCAAAAAATCTACTGTCACTTTAATTGTCAGTAGAACCATAATTACATCATCACTGAACTAGCGCATATTCTCTTTTTTGCTGTTAACAAAATTCCAGAATGCCTTAATATTACTTTTAACAGAGGTTTGAATAGAGTTTACATAATTTAAATAACACTCTTTGGACAAAAGTTTACAGCGAGCTCTTAGACTACTAAATAAGGCATAACTTTCAGGAGATTTCGTACTTTTAAAAATATTAGCAATCTTCTTATCATAAATCAAATTTCTAAGATGCGGTGGATACCAGCATGTAAAATTTTTTATTGATATTTTTTTAAGTGGAACAAATAATTCCATTGCTGAATACAGTGCATCATAGAAAGTATTTACTATATTAAAAAATTCTTTATTACGAAGGAGTGTGTCCCAGTCAAAGGCTTCAAAATACTATCGTATAGGAGTAAAATTGGTATTACGGAAGTCGTAATAATGTTCTTTATCGTGCGTAGTAGTGACGATATTTGTCTTGTATTGAAGAGTCATTTCAAGCGGCGGGTGGTGAGCATCAGGTGGGATCAGAACATCGATAGTCTTGCAAACAGTAAGTTCAAATTGGGAAAAAAACAAGATCAAGAATAATTCTCCTTTCGTTAACAATTGTTTGATTGGAAGAGGTTTTGAGAAGAACAAAGGTTTGAAATAGTATCTATTGCTTCAGTGATAAGAAATCAGATGAAGCTGTGGAAAAAAGTCCTCAATATTCCGAGCAATATTCCATACAGCATTAGGGAGATTGTAATCTTCAAAAAGAAAAATTTTAAGAGGTGATCTTTTAATGTTTCAACTTGAACAGAGTGCATATGATATGAATTGGGATGAGAGTTAGCGGTAGATATATTGTACCCAATATAAATTTATTGTTTCCAATGGAGACAAATAATTGTTCAATTGCTGAGTTAGATGGAATAAGGCAACTAGAAAACATTTTCTTTACTGCGCGAAACTCGACTCGGCTGTGCGCTCTTGTCTGTAGATTTTTTAGTTATAAAGACCTAGTTCAGCATCCGCAAAATGAGCAAATAACCAAGTTTCAATGAAAATAAATATATAATAGGAATAATTTGAGATATTAAGGCAAAGTTTAGATAATTTGGTGTGCAATACTCTAACATTCTGGTAGTACAAAGAGAGTTTGTCCGAGTCAATGGGCTTTATATTAGTTTTTTTGTACGGTCTTAGGAACATTGTTAAAATATTTTATTGTGAGATTCTGTTCACCGTTGTTTAGACGCCCGGAAAGTTCACTTCTTACATTTTCTAGAACATCCCTCTGTTTAGGAGTTTGGTCCAAGTGAATGAACATTTTTTGTCGACAATATTACGCTTATTTTTATATATTTTTTGAACATTGTGAGCGCTTCTTAATATAACCTTAATAGGACGGTTTCCATTTTTATTCTTCTTGCCAAATCGAAAGATTTTTGCAACTTATATATTAAACTGGTTCTTCTACAGCTTGTTTAAGTTATTAACCCTTTTTGAATCGATTGAATTGGAGTCATACTCCGGTAAATTAAATATAAAAAGATTATTAGCCCTTTTCTCACGTTCATGCAATTCGCGAATGATGTCCAGTGATGACAAAGTTCTCGCTCTTTTAATGTCTTCACCTCTGACTTAAGGTTTTCTAACGATCATAGGTACACTCTTAAATGCCAAAGACGATTCGCACAAAAATAAACCATCGTTCTTTTCTGGATAACCGCCGCCGCTCGGGGCCCAGATGCGCCCAGGCCAGTGCACTCTTCATTAGGATGCATTGTAACATGACAACTATCTCAAGAAATTGTCTTTTCGCCTATTAAATCATTACAGGTTGCACACTTATTAACCTTTTTTTTCGCGTATAACTCCTGGACTATAAAGATTTTATTTATATTGACCAATTCTTATCTTATCACTTATCAGCTTGGAGTTTTTGTTAAATGTTTTTGATTTAAAAGCCCAGAAATGCAACTTATTTATGAATCAGATTGCCTAAAAAGAAATAATTGAAATACGAAAATTTATATTAGAACTGCACCGAGAAATAATTAGTGTTTCACCGTTTTCAAAAATTTTCACCTAACTTAAACGCAGAAAAGCACAGCACAAACACGTTTTAACAAAATGTATGTTTTTTATAATAAAAAATCAAGCTATATAAGGGATTGAAGCTGATTGATTCTGAAAAAAATCTGATTAAAAATGGGAGTAAAGGGTCGTCTGTTAAACTTTGAAGAGTATAATATAGAATGCCAATCATATATTATTACATATCTTCAGTCTAGTTTTATATTTATTGGTAAATAATAAAATTATTATTATTATTATCATTACAATTTATTTTATTTGTTTTCATTTCAGAAACAACAAAACAGCTTAATAGCCGGCTTAAGGGCCACAAACGAAGCACTATCAATGCCAGATCCGACTGAAGAAAGCAAAACGGGCAGTCCCGAACAAGAAAACGAAGCCGAGGCAAACAAGGAAAACGAAACTCGAAAACAAAAAGTTACCAATTTACCGAGATCGGACAGCATAGGCAGTACTTCAGGCCGAAAATTTTTAGCGCCAACGCTGTCCGACCCGTCAGCTAGACAAGAAAAAGAAAGAATAGTACCCAAAAAGAAAACCAACAGACCTTCGGTTGTTGTTAATAAAAATTTGTCTCACGTAGCCGAAGCGGAGAATAGATTACCCAGAGAGGTTTTCAATAGTAAAACTACTGTACCTAAGGCTAGTAATACTATGCACGAGATCAAAGACTGGTGGAATGAACAATTGGCTTATCTTTCTTCAAGTGACGAAGAATGAAACATTAAAAATACATGTTCGGCTTAAATTTTTCTTAGGTCACTATAAGGAGCGAGAATAAGAGAACGAAAGCAGAAGGCGTTGGCAATCCCATGAAGCCGACCGATCTCATCCGCCAACTTCGACACGCAAAGAGTATTGGATTTAAGGCGTGCTCGCTTTTTATAAAGCTATCGCAGTTCCTTCTATTAATGGGCAATACTCAGGAAAAACAAGCTGAATCTGTATAAGGATCAAATTTAAAATTATGATGGGAAACTAATGAAAGTTGAAAATATTAGAAAACAAATTTTCTGCGGCTATAATACAAAACTACATTCCTTTATTTGATAATTCTCATAACACAAAGTAATCATTTCCGTATCAGATCCATATCTGATAACACAAAGTATACAGTTATTCTCTAATTATTTTAATAAAATCATGTGGCATGATATGTCATACATTAAAAAAAATCTAGTTATTTTGTGCTTTTGTTGTTTACATTTTGTTAATTGTCTTCATCTGTTGGTAGAATTAAAAAAATTAAACATTAAGTAATAGTACATATATTTGACGTATGAGAGTAATTAATTTACCAAGTTCCGGACCATATATTTAATGTATTTTTATAGTTACATAAAAAAATATCCTCATGTTTTTTATGTTATATTTTCTGTTTAAAAATTACTTCAACTGATGAACATGAAACTGTACTGGTTTCCTTTATAGGTGTGTACAGAATAAAATTACCGATATCACTTAAAAAACTCTTTTAATTTTGAATAATGTATGAAAACCTTAACATCACTGCACTTATTACATTTTTTATGCTTGTTTAAATAAAATTAAATGAGGAAATGCATCACATCCTTTAGAAGGTACTCTTTCATTTAAACAAAAAGAGAATAATTTCCAACAAGGCGAAGGTACGCCGGTATTTTAAATCGTTGTAGACGGGCGTTGCTCTTGATCTCGATGCGGTGAGAAATAGATTCTGATTCAGTTGGATTACGCCACTCTACTGCCAGGTGGCCTATCGCGCTGATAGTTTCAACCAACCATCTACGAGTTAGTGCTCACGTGACAGCTTTTACTACCAATTTGTGGTATGTGGCAAAACTGATCATTGTGGACTTTGATCTTTCTTTACCTTATAAAAACTCATCAACTACCCCAAATATAAATATTCCTGCTAGTCCAGCAACTGTAGTCAAAAATTATATAGCATGAAAGTTAATTGCAACATACTTTAACAACCTGTTATTTTAATATTATAAAATATAAAAATCAAAAACGGGTAGCAGCATGTTATAGCCATAGAAAAAGTATAGTGTACAACTTGCAAGGAATGCTCATTGAGTGCCATTCCTTGCTCGTGAATCTATATACTATAATAATACATGATTTTTTTACTGCTACCTTCCTGCACGACTTTTATGACACAAAGTTGAACTTTTACGCACTAGTGGCGTAAGGACAAGAGATCTCGGCAGTATTTAAATCAAATACCGAAAATAAATAAAAAATGTTGATATAAGCCAATGTTGATATTACTAATATTTTTTTTTTATTGGTGATTGGCTTCGACAATACAGGTCATTGTTCTATGTAGGTTATGGATTGTACTAGGTCTAATATACTCCAGGAGTACTAGTACTCTAATAATCCTGCAACCCTACAGACATGCCTTGTTACTGTTTTCCTGCGCCACTTTAGGAACAGCACTGTTAATTAGAACCCAACAGTGAATGGTCGAGTGGGGAATCCTATGTATGCATTAGAATTATTATTTAATTTTTTTAATTAAATAAAAATTCCTTACACCTCCCGATTCTACCCACTGAGCCAACCCACCCCAATATTGTATTTTGGTTAAAATAATTATATTGGTAACTATATATTTGTTTTCTATTTTAAATTTTATACACGGTCGTTGAAAAAATTGTGTTTATAACTCAGACGATGATATACCTACACATTTTTCGGTTGAAGAGTGGTATTAACCTCATATTTAAGTGCGAAGTAATTTTATATACCTATTTTAATAAAAAAAAACTTAAAAAGTTTAATTGGTATTAGAAGCATACTAAAAAATGAATAGTTTGCCTGGTTAGGTACATTATGTTACTTATTAGAAAATTCTGAAATACATTTTTTTTGTTATTGTTGATAATATACATGTTTAGATTATTAAATACATTTAGTAAATATTGTATTTTTATTATATATTTGCCTTAAACAAATTAATCCTTACCTTTTGACGCCTTCGGTACGGAAATTTCACGAGCGCCAGTTGTGTTAACGAGATTTGCTCCATAATCCTTCGGCAGCTTTAGATTGAGGTATCGAAAAATTCCAGGGTCACATTATCAGACTATTATTCTAAGGTAACAATACTGGATTTTAATTTCCTAAAGCTGAAAAGAAACAATAGCGGTCCGACACACGGTTAAAAAAATCACAATTAAAAGCAACCGGTAAAATCACCGTGTTGGATGAAAAATAGGAGAAAAAAATTTGACTTTTACCTATTCAAAAAAATATTTCAAAACCAATAATAATCCAAATAAAAATTGAATATACCTTTGCTTTAGTGAACTAATGAAAAAAAAATTTAAAAAATTAAATAAAAAATGTACATTGCTTACGAAAGTTAGTTATCGATAATGCACTTAAGAAAGTATTTCAAAGTCCACCCTTGTATAAACCCTTAGATATTTTATCTAAGTATAAACCCTAAAAAAATAAATTAAAAAATATTCGATCGGGAACTAATTCTGGTTAATATCGTCGGTGATGGGATCTTAATCAGATGGTAACAATAAATAAACCGTTGAAAAATAAAAACATCAGGAGAATATATCTGTACCTTTGGGGGAAACTTCACTATGTCGACATACACCGTATGCAACTTAAAATTAGGAATTTTTTTTTAGTTAGGTTTGTAAAAAGTGCATAAATATTGTGACAATACCCAGGTAGCAATGAATCTTGGCTGTGGCTTGGCAAAATGTTGGTTCCATATTTGAAACTTGGACCAATATTAATGACCTGCAGCCAATATTGGCAAAAGAACTTCATGTTATGACTAAAAGATATTGCTTTATAATATTGCCCTTATATTAGTCCAACATATGGTTCTACCGTTTATATTGGCAACACCTATTTTCACAATATTGATCCAATATAATTTAGCATTTTGGTTCCAATGTGGGCGAGATATAGTAAATAACGGCAGTTTATTAGATTTTTAATGATTTTCTATTTAGGTTTAATATTTGTTTTATAGATAGGGCCAATCTTGAAGAATTATGTTCTCTAAATGATGAAAAAATAGCAGTTGCCCATATTGGTAACAGAATTCAATTTTATATCAAAAAAATATTTGTTCAAAACATATGATTAATATCAGCCCAACATATTTTTCTAAAGTTCATAGTGGCAATGCCTATTTTTTCAATATTATTCCAATATACAGTATCACTTTTGTACCAATGTGGATGAAATATAGCAAATATTGGTAGTTTATTGTATTTTCTATGTAGGTTTAATCTTTGTTTAGTACATAGTGCCAATGTTGGAGAGCTATGTTCTGTCTATAATGTAAATATTGGAGTAGGCTAAAGAATTTAATATTATATTAAAAAAATATTGATTCTAAACAAAGGATTAATAACAGTCCAACATATTTTTCTAATGTTAATATCGGCAACGCCTATGTTTTCTATATTAATCCAATATAATTTATCATTTTTGTTCCAATGTGGGAGCAATATGGCAAATGATGGTAATTTATTGGATTTTTATTGATTTTCTATTTAGGTTTAAACTATTTTTTGTTGATATTGCCAATGTTAGAGAGCTATGTTCTCTTAATGATGACAAAATAGCAGTAGCCTATATTGGCAACAGAATTCAGTCTGATATCAAAACAATATTGATTTAAAACATATGAACAATATCAGCACAACATATTTTTTTAATGTTCATATTGGCAGCGCCTATTTTTCTAATATTAATCCAAAATAATTTACCATTTTTTTGCAATGTGGGTTCAATATAGCATATAATGGTAGTTTTTTAATGATTTTCTATCAAGGTCTTAAACTAAATTTTTTAGATAGTACCAATGTTGGAGAATTAGTTTCTTCCATCTCATATTGGACAAATAATTCAATTGTTCAATTGTTTGCAAAAAAAGAGATTTTGTTTCAATAATCCATTAAAAAATGCGTTGTGGGACGAGACGAGAAGTCAAATTTTGCATTTTTTTAGAACAACTAAAGAGTTAAATATTCAAATTATAAAAATATAAAGGTAATAATTTAATATGGAAATAGCTGATTTTTAGTTTATGGAAATTTTTATAAATGCCTACTACCTATATTAGAAAAGTATTAATTTTGCAAATAAATTCTAATATCAATATATACCTACGAATTTGACCACTACATCACAATATTTTACTCAAACCAAATAAATGTTCTGGACAATTATTATTGTATTAAAATTATTAGGTTTCGAACATTTTACTAGGCAAAAATGTATAAAAACAAACTAGCAGCTAGTCCCAGTTTAACCAGAGCTGTTATGAAACAACCTTATCCACCCCTCCGACCTAAGTCACGTGAGTGATCACGAGATCACAGGTCAAGCCACGCGCCATCCTGCCTCACTGCTCACTGCCTCAGTCAGGCTAGGGGATCTTTAATAGGGAAATGCTTACTCGTGTTGTAGTACTGTGCACCACCCATAGATGGCGCTACTTTACACAAAGTTTGCTCGTTGCATTCGTCGAGCAGATTCAGAGTGTATTCAGAGCAGGTTCAGAGTAACGCAAGTTGTTATTTAATGGCAATAATGGTAATGTTTGATTTGTTTTATTAGGTTAGTTTTTCGAAGAGAATTTTTAAAGCTTTAAACATATATAATTATGGTGCGAATTCGTCCTTGTGCTGATCCAGATTGTCAGGATAAAGTTAGTCGCAGGTAAGGAATACATTTACAATTTTATTTCTTTACAAGTAAAAACTTCTTTTTATATTTTATTCTTAAATACTTTGCCAAATTTTAACAGCATATATTATTACTTAAAAGTACCCAATTTGTGAAATAAATTTCCAAAATAATGCGGGTAACCTAATGTTTTCTAGGAAAAATTAAAAATCTTAACCTAACTTTTATCATTTTCTATACAATTTCAGTAACTAGATAAAATATGTGAATATTAAGAAGATTGAAATAAATAGTGTTATTAGTATTTTTTTAGAATTATACAATATGTAATGGATACTTTATATTAGATACCTATATACAATTTTTTTTCCGAATTCAAAATGAGGTACTTTTCAAACATACCAATAATTGTATATTTTATATTGTGCGACTCTTATTATTTTTTGCTCCATATACTGTGACCTACCTCGCCTAGGTATTTTCACAATTTATTGATTCCAATTAATAAAAGTTGCATTCTTACTAAATTCAAATTCCTTTATTTTATTGAAAAATCTTCTACGATATATTTTTAAGAAATGCCGATTCATTCTCACTAGCTAATAAATTAATAGCTCAGCTGAATTGACTCAAAACAAAAATAATAAAATTGAACTTTATATTTTTTAACTGATACTCTTCTTCATTTTTTACATGAAAACGAATCAGCAAACACTGCAATAGGAAGTGGCAAGTACACCCAACAGCAGCCAGAGCCAATTTTCCCCAGGAACTTTCGTTACAACTTCTAGTGCATACAACCATGGGTGAATTTCGTAATAGTTTTATATTCATATTTCTTTATTATTGTGTACTGTAATAAGAATTCGTGCAATTTTAATTCTAATAATAAAAAATATATGGTTATAATCGTGTTTTACTTCATAATAAGATGTATTTTTTGTTCCACAAATCCAAAATTATAATTTTTCGTTTTCTTTTTAACTTAAAATATTTCAAATTTTATCTATCACAGAACATAACCCAATGGATTATATCCATCTAAGTATGTTGAGTGAAGAATAAAATGTTTGAATCATTTTAAGTAAAAAAGAACGAAAAATTATAATTTTGAAAACTTAGTAGTGGTTTATTAGAAAGGCCGAGTTTGAAAAACCCGCGCTCATTGACCCCTACCGCCATCTATATAATAAATCTTGAACAAATTTTCAATTATTAGTTTTTTTCTTTTTTTTTAACTCAACTATTTGCAACTGCTACGGATGGCGCTGAAAGATGAGTAAAATTTTTCACTGTTGAGTGGCCCATCTTTAAAGGGTATGGTCTGTGGCCTCAGTCTTGTAATATTAATTAACATATCTGTATGGACGCAGGACGCCTCCCGGATACTTGTTTTAATATAAGCTACGAATTTTGTTTAGTGAAAACTGTGCTTTTGAGTGAGGGATGTTTTTTCATAAAATGTAAGTACAATCTTTTTTTGTCAATTAACAAATAAGAATTCAAAGCTATGTATTTTGAAATGTTTGCCAATATTAGGCCAATTGTTTGCCTATATATCTCAAACCAATATTGAATGTAATCGTTAATTATTTTAGACATGTGGCAATCCGGCAGTTTCAGTTTACTTTGTTAATAGTTGCGCGCACCTATTAAACCTGTTTTGCTAATTAAAAAAAAATATATTATAGTTTGAAATTATCGCCAATATTAGGCCAATTGCATATCTATCTCAAGCCAATATTGATTCTAATCGTTGATCACTTTAACCAAATGGCAATCCGGCTTCAGTTTACAACAGGTCTGTTCCAATACACACTAAAACCATAATATTACGGTACGGTACAAAAAAACACCATGCGCTGTACGCATAAAATTCATACAGTGCATAATTTGTACTGTAATATTTTGGTATATACCTACTTAATATTTTGAATTTCGAGTGTGTAGTGTGTCAGTGTTGCCAGTCTAGTACAATTTTAAAAAATCTGATATTTGGTGCGCTCAAGGCAAAAGCTAGTGGGTACTTTTATTCCCAGCCTGTGCGTATGCCTTCATTTGGCTGGGTGTCTATTAGTGTACCTATTAGCTACACTTTTTTTTAATTTTTTTTGCTTTTCTATGAATATAATCAGACTGTCACTGGTAAAACACATAACAGAAAAATATTCTGGCAACACTGAATAATTGTTTAAAGAAATAATATTTTCTATTACTAAGATAAAAGTTATTTTGTTTAAACATTTTTAAGAACCTCCCACATAACAACTGATGTAGTCTTTTTACTATTAATTGAAATATGTAACACGCCATGATGTAAAATGCCGGATTACCGTTAAAGCTTTATGTTTCCACACATTTTCTTTTAAATTTGAGGGGAGCTAATTTTTTGTTTTTTTATTTAAAGAGTTTTCTGCATTATTGAGAAGTGCCTCTTCATCTGGATTTTGGATTAAAAGAAAAATGGTAAGTAGAAATCAATGTTTTTGTTTATTAACAAACAACCGAATAAATCGACTGTATTTCGAAATATTTGCCAATATTAGGCCAATATCATGATTGTCTTGGACCAATATTGATTCGAACCGTCAACCTTAATAAATTTATAAAAATGTATAAACATGTATTATCAGAAAATACATACCTAGGTACCCTATGGTAATATTTAGGACAGTGATGCCACTTTCGGATTTACAGAATCATCCAGGATTCTTGCCAAAAATATTTTCCAATTTTCATAAAATTACTATAGGTATTTTTTAATTCTTTTTTTTTTATTTGTTTCTAAACCTAAAATGTAATTCTAAAAATCTGATTTGTCATACCTAAAGTCATAAATATGATGGTCTTTTTACACTTTTTCTCAAATTTATCGAATACAGTTTTAGGAAAATCATGTATGAGACAAAAATTATAGAAAATGATGACACAACAACTTTTATTTTAAAAATTTTCTTAAAAATTTGAATTTTACACTTTTTGTCAAATTTCTTGAATACGGTCCATTTTAGGGAAATTATGTATAGAACAAAAATTATAGAGAATGACATTACAGGCAACTGTTATGTAAAGAAAGTAAAAAACAATTTGTATTTTTTGTATGTTTAAAATTATACGTATTTATTCATGTATTAGTTTAACACGAAACAGGACCCTAACCTCATATAAATAATGTTAAACTCAAATAACTTTTATGTCATTTACTAAAAAAATATCAATTTCAGAACTCAGAAATTCCAGACAATGATGCGTGCAGTTAAGTGCCGAAGAATTGACAGGGCGGTCAAATAGCACTTAGCGGATCTTTCTGAAATATCCAGTGATACTCCTCTCACTTCGCCTGAAATTTTCAATATTCAATATGTTTCAGTGAACAAGGTACAGATGATCAATAGGAATGTCAGTATGCCATAAAGAACAGAAATCTCACACCTCTGTTAATACAAATATATCCAACATATCAAATGTATCAATATTTTCTAATGAACATATTTTATTCAGATATTCTTTCCAATAATAATTGTTCTAAAAACAGAACTTTGATAATAAAAAATGATAAATTACCCAAGTCATACAAACTGAAAGTAATGTTTTTCTAGATGGCTATTGCTATACAAATCCGATAAACTATTTCCCTGATGAGGTAGCAATTGACTTAAGAGATTTGGGTATTTTAAAGTTCATGTCATCACATACAAACATTGGAAAGGGTTTCTGTTAAAGAAATTAATATAAAATAATTGATATTTAATCTTGAAAAGAATGTTGTGGTGTTTCTACTGCATACTGAATTATAATTAAAATAAATTTTGTAAATTTTAAGTTCTTCCGATCTTTCATCACATGTATTTTGCATAACAAAAATTTAATTTTTAATTTTAACTCCTTGTTTTGCTTAATGTTATTGTAATATTAATATGTGTTGGTCCTTTTTTTTAAGTAATATTAAACTTTTTTATGAAGTTTTATAATTGTTTTATTATTATAGCCCTTATACTATTCACGTCCACATGCAATCATTGAAATATTTAAAAATGGCTTTTAAAAGCTGTATAGCCCAGTAAAATAAGGAAAAAAGGGCTTCTGGGATCAACATAAACAAACATGTAAAAATAGCGTTTTTCATTAAAGTATTTGGCCAGAAAAAATAAGTATAAAATGCATATTTGGCTCAGTTTAGATAGCGTTATCCTACAAACAAATATGTAATGACTTTATATATACGCTCAGTGAAAAAATAGTGTTTTACTTTTTTGTTCATATCAATCCCAGGAATATTTGTGGAAAGGTTTGAGAATTAATATTGAATGCCAATATTGATATTAAACTAAATGGTAAAATGGGTTTTAAACTAGATTCCAGTATTTATTTCATACCAATATAGTATGACAATAAAAATTGGACCTATCCTGTTGTACATAAATTTGCCGATATTGGTTTCAAATTGAAAGCCAATATTGCATGATAATGATGGCGTAAAATGGGACCAATATTGAAAAAGAATATTGAATTTGGTTTGTACTGCATTATAATTTCTATATTGTATTCAATCTACACTTTAATATAAGCTCAATATCGTTTACTTATATTGGCGAGTTACTGAAATATATATTGGATAAATGTTTCAATACAACGTTGGCCCTTGTTTTTCAGGCGTTAGCACTTTGATCCGCAGCCAATATTTAAATACGTTTTTAACCTAGCATTGTTTTTAGAATGAATGCATAACTTAAACCAATATTATAGAACAATGTAGGTGCAAAATTAAAGACAAATATAGGACCAATGATGAAACTCAATATTAAGTTTTGTTTGTCGTGCGGCATAATTTCTATATTGTATTCAATATACACGTTAATCTTCATCCAATTTTGTTTACTTATATTGGCATTTTATCGAAAAAATATATTGAATTAATGTTTGAATATAACGTTGGCCCTCGTTTTTCAGGCGTTAGCACTTTGATGCGCAGCCAATATTGAAATAGTTTGTCAAGCCAACATTGTAATCTTGGGGCAATATTGACTTTCTATATCAGGCCAATATTCATTGCTACCTGGGTAAATGGGTGTCTAAATGTATTTCTTGTAATATGTAATTATGGAGCCCAAAAAGTGCTCAAACATTTAATCTGCTCTACTGAAAAGTTGACAAGAATGACATAGTGCAGTTTACCTCCGATGCACAGATATTAGATCAAGTCAAGGCAAAATTTCTTAATCGTTGAAGAATTAATTACATTCTTATTAACAAAGATAGATAACTTAATAATATAAGTAAAAATTAAAATTCAAAGAAAAAGAATAAAATGCAAGAAATAAGTCTTTGCTGACTCGTTAGGAAATGAACTTTGGAGTTATTGGGTTTGCATCAAAACGATATGCTAACTCTTATAAGTTTATTCCAAGCTTTCGAATGTGAATACATTCATCTTTAATAAATATTTCTAGAATTTATTTTCAACTGAAATTATACCGATATCGCCACTGAATTAGACAATATTTGTTTTTGATATATTAAAAGATAAATAATTTGAATTACACTATTCTTTAATCTTAATAATGTCATTGTTAATCATATTAGTCAATTCTTCAAATATTCTCACTCTCCTATAGTACCGGCGTATCATCAGCAAATATAGCGAAGTATCCATATTAATAATGACATTATATTATTAACATAAATTTAAATAAAACCGGTTCCAGACCGGATCCTTGAGGAACCCCATAGTGAATCGTAGCAAGCGTTGACGTTTGCTTATTGAAAGAAACTCTTTGTACTCTAGTCTCCAATTAAAAGTGGAACCACTTTACAACTATTTTTCGGAATCCATATTTTTCTACCTTACTCAGCAATATTTTATGATTTACGCACAGTCAAAAGCTTTGAATAAATTACAAAACACTGCAGCAGCTACCCTTTTAATTTAAATCGAGGTAAAATTTCTTTAGAACAGAAAACATAGCATCGGTAGTATTTTTACCCGATTGAAACCCAAACAGGAATATAGATAGCCCTCCGTGTTTTTTTTTTCATTCTCATCTTAACCAATTTTGAAATAATTTTTGCCAAAGTGGGTAATAAAGAAATGAGTCGACAGAAGGACAATTATGATCATCACCCTTGTACACAAATATAACATTGGCTATTTTTAAAGAATCAATCCGAAAAATAGTAAAGAAACCACGGAAATGTAATAAAAAAAAATCGGTAAATAAAGTACTGAAACATGAAATAAATTGGCGCAAAAAGTATCTTAATCGTAAATCCCTTTTCATTATATCCGGAAAATGGTTAAATGAGTTAGCACTGACCAACGTCTATCACGCCCATAAGTCAACACTCGGTATGGTTTTAAATAAAGCAAAAATAAATAATTCGGTTGTCACTAAAACAAATCGAAAAAATATTCGTAATCATAATCCCATGTCTGGTTTTCAACTTTTAAACGCGGAAAATGGTTAAATTAATTAGCACTGACCAATGGCTATAATAACGATGAATATAAAGAATAATGAATTAAGTTATGAACACACGGGTGTTGAGGTATTAATAGAAAAACTTAGTAACTATGGTGATTTCTTAATGAATTCAAATTCTAATTAAAATCGGATAAAAATTGAAAATTAAAAAAAATAATATTATTTATAAAATATTTTCAGTCAGATCTGTATAAAAAATATTAAACGGCGGCAAAGAAAAAAATTACTTCTCGAAATCAAAATCCAAAACGATCAAACTCAAATTCAGAAATATTAAATGATTTAATTTAAAAATATTTATATTTACTATAAAATATTCTCAAAGTCGAATCTAAATCTAACAATGTTATGCAGTTTTATGCCACCCACAGCCATTTGACCAAATATGTTTTCTGTCTAGTGGATGTCAAACAATTGAAAAATTTGGTAGTTAAGTAGTTTAAAAATAATGATAAAAAATGTTTGATTAGTTTTATGGAAATGTGTGTTCTACGTAGGTTTCGTTGTTTCTTCTCTCTAGTCTTCATACTGTTTCCCACTGTCACTTTAGACACAACACCATTAATTAAAACCCAACAGTGAATAAACCAGCCAGGAATCGTATACCTGTGCATTAGAATTAATTTTTAATCAAATTAATTTGAAAAATCCTGGCACTGATAAGATCCGAACCCCAGATCTTTGGATCCGGAAGTCCAAACTAACCACTGATGCACTCCCTACATAGGCTTGATAGAAATTTTGGCCAGCAAAATGAGAATATTTCAAAGACCACTAAATGTGGATTTAGAACTTGTAGAAATAATAAAAGTTGCCTGGGTTCTACACAAGGTTGTTAGAACATTGAAATGCGAATTCAAGATGAAGATAACAATCAAGCCCGATTACAAAATTTAGAAGTTAACACAATGCAAAGAGGAAATTCAAACAGTTTATCAAGCATGGGACAAATTTGCTCAATATTTTGTAAGGAAAAAAATTCAATTTATTAAATATTATTTAAACATACCTAACGAATTTTTATCATCCTCTGACAGGTTTTCATTGGCAAAAATATTTACAATTTATCATCAGCACACTTCCTTCTTTTCTCAGTCACTAAAGTTAGAACTTCAAGAATACCTTTTTCTATTTCAGTTTTAAATGACATTCTGTATTTACTAATCGACTACAAAAACTCTGTTTCTGTCTTTGCCCATATAAATACACTTAATCCTCGACTTAATCATAAACCTATCATAGGCTTGGTAAAATTTACTGAATACCAAATAATGAAAATAAAAACAAACTCAATAAACACTTTGTTCAAAAAACGCAGTGTTTGGATTAGTGCCCTATCAATACAAAAGTTTATTTCCAAAGAAAGTAGGCAAAAACACGAAACGTTTTTTTTTTCTTTGAAATTCGGTTGCTGTCATACCTTATTTAAAATCTGATTTCTTTTCCCAAAATTTTTATTAACTACACTACCTCAAATAGCTTCTTCTATTGAGAGTAATAAAACTGAACAGTAAATCCCAGCCAAAACTGAAATAAGAATAGATTAGATGTCAATTCTTATTCAAAATGTATGTTCTTTCAAAGAGTAAATATTAATATGATCAACTGTTCCCTTACGTATATAGGGATTTTTGACTGACATCACCATCAAGAAGATTTTTATATCATAATTTGAATGTCATTATGAAGTCAATATTTCCTATAAAAAATGTTTATAGGTTTAATTTGGAATCTGTAATCTATAAGTATTTTACAAAAAAAAAACAATTCTCAAAAAAAAATATCAAAAAATAAAATGGGTTTTATGAAGCCATTTCTAGATCTCATTAATAAATAAAATATATTCCTCATACATTGTTAAATTCAATTTATTATAAATAATATAGGTTTATATTACTACTATCATAAATAGTACCAACAATAATATATACCAAAGACAAAGAGCCAGAACCTACAAAAATGTTTAGATGTTAATTATAAAAGGGATTATAAGTGACCCAGTGAGCCCTGTCTTGATCCTTTTCAGATTGATGACTGGTAAACAGAGATTTGTATACATTAGATGCATGTTTGTCTTTAGCCACACTGTAATCTGGTTTCATTTTTCTCAATTCCTCAGCTTTTGTTACTTTTCCCACAGATATCATGTTTCCAATCTTCGAATGAGATACATCATTGCCAGATTTCAGTTTTTTAGAGACGTCATCACATTTTGAAACAATTGCAGTTCTTTTTATTCCTGAACCTGAAGGCTCATTAGCATTAGTATCTTCTGTTTCTTGTTTTATAATAACCTTTTTCTCTTTATTTTTCTTGTTTTGCTGTCTTCTTTTTTCCATTCTCACTTTCATTAGTTGCAAATCCTCTTCATTTCCATTTATTATAACTACATCATCATCTTCAAAAGGTTTTGTGCATTTGTGACAATTCTTAGTGTTTATTTCTTTCAAAGCACGTTCAGAAAATACACAACCACACGACCATATTGCCACAAACCTAAAAGGACAAATAACATTAAAATAACTTTAGCAGGTAACTATCCCCAGGTATAATTCAAATTTTGTGGAGGCTTTGAAGTTTACAGTTTTATGAGAAACATATTTGTATGCTAGTTATTTACATTAATGTGAACCCTTTTTACAAACCTGAACTTGCCGCTCATTTCAAGTCCTAATACAGGGCATAAGTAAGGTGCAGACCTTGAATCCAGAGAACCTTCCTTCTTGTCTTCATTTTTTGCAAACTCAGGATTTGGTGTTAGTTTTAGATCTTTAACGTCCTTTAAGCTTCTTATATGTTTACAAGCTTCTGGTAAGGTACTCCTATCGAGTAGTGCTTCAATTAAAGACATTTTGCTATACAGTTTTCCCAAATGACAAACTACAATGGGTCGTTGAAGTATTTCTTGGGTTATCGTACAACATCTCCATTTAAATGCCAATTCAGCGTCTTTATCTTTAGCTTCTGGCTTCTTTTTTACTCTAACTAATTCATCTCGTCTGGGAATGGTACCCCCATCACAACCCATTTTGTCCCCTAAAATATTAAGTAAAGCATTAAAAAATACCTACATGTGCATGGTAACCTCTTAAATTCTAGTTAAATTAAATATAAATTACTTACAAAACTATTTTAAAAGGAATTGAAAATATAAATACAATAAATGCAAAACCAAAACAGTGCTTACACCTTTCAGTGTCAGTGCAGTGATCTGTCACTTGTCCCATGTCACTTTCTTCTTTTACGTAAAAATTATGTCAGAATAATAGCTTAAACTAATAAGTAATTGCGTCATTAAATTTAAAATTTTTTTTCTTGTATTAATTTATATAATTATATTTATTTCTACAGATTAGTACATGCTTAGTAATTATAGTGTTTTTCGTCAGTGCAGTGGTTTTCAGCTCATTTTTCCCTTGCTGGCAACAATTCAACTATTTTTGCTACATTTATCATATCAAACTCATCAAAGTATATATTCGCCAATATGTAAAAAGCCTTCAATGAGATATGAAAAAGAAGACTCATTTTCGTTTCATGTTTTGATTGTTTTTTGTTTTGTGTTGAATGTTGAATTTTCCATTTATTTACTATTTTTCGCTTTATTTTCTGTTGGTGTTTTTATTATACTGTTTTAACGTTTGATTTGTATTTGCATTATTTCTTCACTAATTTTTTAGTTTGTTCGGAATAATATTTTTTTTACTTTTTAATAAATGTCCGGCAATGCGGCACTTATTTTTAAAGAACTTTTGATGATGCAGGGCATTTTTTATGTTCAAGGTTAATTTTAATGTTAAACGATTTTTTATGCAGGTAACTTTTATAAATTATAAATATATTAATTGTATTTATGGAATATTGATTACGTATTCATTCAATTCTTGAAATAAAAACCTACCTGAAATAAATATGAAAGTTATAACGCGGTTTATGGCTTTTTTTATCTACATATCGATAATTTGGTGAACTCAATCCTACTTTTCCCTATCTTATCAATAATAATACAAGGCAGTTCAATATTTTAAACTTTCGACTTGTTTTAATTCTAGTTTATATGAGTCTGATGAATCATGGATGCAAGAAACGCGCGGGTGAGTCCCCGAATTTTCATTTTTTATTTGTTGAAACAATTTTTTTTTTCTTCTATATATTTAGATTTGTCCATATTGCAAACCTAATCAAGAAAATGATGGTATTCATATTGCTTCTTCCTTACATAAATTTAATTATTTACTCTTTACTTGGAATAAAGATAGGTGAGTGCTTAAGTTACATATTTTTTCTTTGTTTTATTGTTATACTTTATATACTAGATAAAATGTTATTTTCTACATATTATACAATCTTCTATCTTCACACAAATACTTTAAAAATCATAACTACCTACTTTATTCTTTTTTTGCCAAAACGATTATAGGTATACCTAATATGGCAAATTACACTGAGTTTAATATTTTAAAGCATTTGGAAATATCACTCCTAACAGTTGTAATTTAAAAATTATTCCCAAAATGTTAGATGTAGTATAGAATTCACTTATAATTGATTTTGAGTTCTTGGATAAGGTTTTTAAGTTTTAACTGGTAATTAGTTTCGCATTTGATAATATGATCTCTAAAAACACAATTGTCAAAATAATTGTAATAATTTCTGATTCTATTTTAGTACCATCTAAATTTCAAGATTTTCAGAGCAATTTGAATGACATTGTAAATATACTCAAATTCAAGCTATGATTTGTTATTGTTTTTGATAATTTATTCAAATGATATGAACTTGTTAAATTAGGCGTTTTCGGAAACTTACTAAGATCAGAAAGATTATGGATTCCTTTGTTCCTTTACCTACAGTTACCGACCCTATCTGTGTTCGGAAACTAGTAGATTACTGATCCAGTTTTGTGATGATCCACTCTAAGAGTAGATTAGTAATAGATATGCATGCTCACCTCAGGATTTTCTAAAAGGATAATGCAATTTTTTGGTGTCTGGTGTCTGCCAGTAGTAGCTTTGAAGTTTTTTCTACATTTCATAGAATAAAATAGAATGTATTCGTCAATAAAGTATTTTTTTTACATTTTTACAATGTTTAAAAAACTTATCAGACTAGTCAGCTCATACACAATACATCCATACAAAAAACAGAAAAAACAAAAACACCATTCACACTGTTCAATTTATACAAGTTTAAAATTCTAGAGCTAAGATAATATATAATATACAGAAAACTAACACAAAAGACAGTTAAAATTAACATTAGGTAAAATATATTTTAAGTTATAAAATTAATATGCTAAAAGTTCATCAACAGAGTAAAAGGCCTTACCTGCAAGAACCTGAAACAGCATAAATTTGAATTTTTTAAAGTTTTCTATATTGCCTAAAATTCTAACAGAATGGTTAAACAAGATGGCTCCTTGATAATATGGAGAGTTTTGGCCCACTATTAATCTTGAGAAGGGTGTACGAAGTTCGCCACCTCTTTGAGTAGAATAGGGGTGTATCATATTATTAGTTGTTTGATGTGAAAGATTTTTTTAATATATGACACCGATAGATAAATAAACAAGCATGGAAGAGTTAATATTGATAACTTATTAAAATGTTGCTGACAATGTTCCAAAGGATAGGTTCCTATCATGCATCTAATAATTATTTTTTGCAAGAGAAATACTTTATTCATATGGGCCGAATTTCCCCAGAAAATCAAGCCATATGAAAGTACTGAATGCACTAGTCCATAGTAGGTTAGTTTTAGTACATCCAAAGTCACAGTTGGTTTAAGTTGTCTGATGACAAAGCAAATGCTACATAGCTTAGATACAAGATTATCTATGTGGCTTTCCCATGTGAGCTTGTGAACGATTGTTAGACCTAAAAACTTGACCTCCCTTACCTGGTGTAGAGATTTATGTTCAATTTTTATTAATTGACTTTTGCTTGAATTTTTTGGTTGGAAAAGCATAAATACTGTTTTATTAGAATTAAGCAATAGGCCATTATTCGAGCACCAATGTTGGAATTCATTTGCACTAATATTTAAGGCAGAGACTGTATCAGACAGATTGTTTTCAGCAATAAGTTGATTAGTGTCATCAGCATAACCAACGCTAGTTACTCTAGGTGTTGGACATGAGTATTCTAAGTCGCTCATAAACAAGATGAAAAATAGTGGGGCTAAAACAGCCCTGGGGAATTTCTTCTGTTATTAGCCTGGGAGCGGATTTAGCATCTTCTATAGCTACAATCTGAGATCTTCCCCGCAGATAAGATGCAGCCCAGTCATTTGTGACACCTCGAACGCCTATGCGATACAGCTTTTCTAAGAGAAGATCATGATCTACAGTGTCAAATGCTCTACTAAGATCGAAATAAAGAGCTAGTGGATAAGTTATAACTTCTAATGTTTATGCCCATATTTCAACTTTATTAGTCTGACTACAAATGTTTCATTAAAATGGTTCTTTAACAAATAATATTGACAGCTACAGGGGAAAAATCAAAAATTGAAGGAGGTAATTCCTTGGCACAATTTATGACTAAAAATTTACATATACATTGCTTTGTTTCAAAGATACAGGGTGTTCAAATTTTTAAAAATAATCAATTTTTCATTCATATATATCATAAACACTTTTTGACCGATTTTGATGAAACTTGGCAGATTCATTTTTTGTAGTAAAAGACTAATTTTGACCTAGTTATATTTGAATTATTAATTCCAGTGGCGTCCCCAAAGGCAACTTAATTGATATTTTTGAAAAAAAAGTACGCCACTTACTTTTTCATATCTTTTCTTTTTCAAATTCGCCAATCAAAAACACATATTTTTTGTCTCTTAAACTTTTTCTATTTTTCGTGTTTTTATCAAGATAAAAAATAAAAACTGATTGCACGCCAATAATGGGTCTTTGATCCAAAAAATATTATGACTGCTAACATAACTTATGCTGATAATCTCAAAAAAAGTCATTTTTGTTAAGCGTTCGCTTCATATTCCTCATCACATTCAAGAATGGGAGTCCAGGGCCTGAACATTTGGACACCTTGTATCTTCGAAACAAAGCAATTCAGGATACATGTTTATATGAACTTTAAGTCATAATATGAGCCAAGGAATTACCTCCTTTAATTATGACATGATGTTTAGGAACACCTTGTAGTTCACTTTTTGTTTTATTTTGTACCTTACAGTGAGCCTTGTGATTGGCTGAAACTACTTCCGAACTGAATGCTAAAAAATATTTGAAAATAATTCCTTTTTAGGTGTCACTTCTAAATTCCAGATGGAAAATAATAAAAAAATTAATTGACATCTGAAAATAGATTGTAACAAGATACTTAATATACTTAAAAAACGAAAATTTCATAAAAATATATTTTCAACTGTTTTTTTTTTTCTGCAGGCAGTCTTTAATAAAAAACAGGCATAATGTAGAGCTAAGCATTTCAAAAGGTAGTGATTCTCTTAATCATGATAACAAAGGAAGACATTCTTTTAAGGTAATTAATTTTATTTTCTCACTTAAAATATATCAGAAAAAACTTTATAGTGTAGTACAGCCATACTCAACGTTTTTTCCTTCGGGCCAAATTCGTATGTTTGCTATGTTACACGGGCCACAATATTTGTGAATGATGACCTTTTTTAGGCCATCTATCTAAAATTAGTTAGTGGGGACCTCTAATAAATAAAACACTCTCTTTGTATTTTCAAAACTTTGTTTTATCATTTCCTGCATCCCTCTGAATAATTACTGTGCAAGTTTGGCATATAAATCCGAAAGCCACACTCGCCCATTGATAAATTAAATCTATTTTTCTGGTGGTATATATTTTGGATAGCTTAATCTTTCAATACAAGTTGTCTATTAGAAAGTATGGTTAAAATTCAAATGCACCTGTTACCACTAATACTTTTATTTACGAATTTTCACATAAAGATTTGCTCGTTATGGCTTGACCAATCACTCGTTACAGCTTGAGCAATGACCCGTTACATCTTGACCAATCACTCGTTCACCACGGAGATTTGGACATCATGTGTTATTATCTAGTGATTGTTGAAGGTTAGCTGTATCGCGGAAAGAAAGGGTGACGTAATCATCTCGTGGATTTTGAAACAATCGAGAAAGGCTCTAGTCATAACAAAACAAATGGCTTGGGCACAATGTTGCAGTATTTCTACGAACCCATTCAACAAAAATAAGTAGCGGTAAACCACTCCGCAAATACTGGTACGTTTTCACTCGAAATCACCAAAATCACTACAAATTTTCTCGAAAATTCCAAAATCATTATCGAAAATCATGGCCGTAATCATCGCCGAAATCAATTCGTTGCTGAAAACTGTAAATGTCGAGAAAAAAGATCATCGTATAAAATTAAGGTGAATTTTTAGTGAATTCACCGAAATCACATAAAAAGTTTTTATGTGATTTCCGAAATATAGGTACGTTTTGACCATAGTGGTTTCCCCTCGGTTCTGGCCTTTATCTTGTTTTAGCAGAAACAATATTAGGAATCGGACTAAATATATTTAGGAAAAATAAGTTATATGTCTATTATCTGGTTTTGGTAGACACACTTAGCAATTGAACACAATGTTATAATTATGTTTTGATATAAATGCCACTCCATCTTGTTTGTGTATATGGTTAATATAGAGTTAGTTTTTATTGGCTATCTGTTTATCATAAATATAGACTCCGTTTACACTTGTAGAAAGTATACTTAACTCGAAAATTCCAAGATTATAAAAACAAAAAACCTATAGTTTTAATTATAGTGCTTCGGGCCGCAGAAAAAGCTTGGAGGGCCGCAGGTTGAGTATGGCTGGTGTAGTAGATAGTTCAAATATTGTTTCTTTTTTCTTCATTATCACAACAATAGCCAGAATGACTTATCAGTTAGTAACTCATGCCTCAGGAATTGTGTTTTAGATTTTAGTAGTATGTAGGTTGTGTGTTGGGGGATTGCTTGCATCACAGTCATAGTGCTTGGTGCACTTCACTTCATACAATGTTACCATTTTATTTCACATATCCAATCTAAACGTTTTCATAATAATCTCTTTAAAAGTCACTCACACGTGGAATCCATAAATCTTTTTTATAAACAATTTGTGACTGCAGCAGAGTTTTGTTTTCTGTTTTAAGGAGTGACTACTTACATTAAAACTACTTTTAGATAACGCCCAGTGATTTGTTCTCACAAGGAAATGAAATTGATTTTAGATGCACAATTCTTAGTAAAAGAAAGGAACCAATTTACCTTGTATATGCAAATGTTTTACTTCGGCACACATGGTTTTCATTTCATGACCCAAACAATAATATGTGTGAAAGAAGAATTGAACTTAAACAAAGTATGTATTAATTTTGTTAAGATAGTAATACATTTTCTCCTATTAGAATTAGGCCACAATGCAATTTTTAATATATGAACCTGCTACAAATCCTGCAAACATATAGGAAAAGATATGCCTCATTGATAATCTGTTTTCTTTTTTTTTATAAATATACATCCATATAGCACATTATTGATTTTTTTGTAGATGCAAGTTATAGTACAATTGTAAAATTTGTCGCTGGTGAAACTGTTCTTGTTGGAAATTACAAAATTCCAGTATGTTTTTCTTTTGAAACTGTTGGTAGTAGAAAGGATACTTTTCACATAGTCCGAGAAATTGTAAGTAACTACTTATTTAAAGAAATTTCATTTGAGTAATTCTAAATCCAATTTAAACATTTTATAGGGTCATTATTTTGAAAAATCCATCCAACAGAATTTCATGGTTTACTGTATCAAATGCCTTGTAAAAATCAAAAGCCATAATTTTTTTGTTTTTTATTATATGCTAAATAATTATTTCTTTTGTGATTGATACTTAACTTGGGCATTTTTTAGGACATAGTAGTTGCTGAGGAATTGTCTGAGAAAATTGAAATTACTGAAAGTCCATTTAAAGGTATTCCTTGGCCACGTGACGTCGACATTTTGAAGTCTACTTGTAAACAGTAAGTTTGATAATCTATAGAGTTAATTTTTTGATGGCCAGAGGACAAATATTGTATTTCTAAAAATGTCATTTTGAGTAAAATCGAGTATGCTGTATAGTATTACCTTGGTAAACAGTTTCAAGTGGATGCACAATATTTGGGAACCATAAAGATTTCATTTTAAAGGACATAGAATCGTACATATTTCAATATTTGTCCTCTTAGCCATCAATATATTTGAAAATTTTTATGTTTTTTTGTAGACAATATTCAAATAATTACCCGATACCATATGAATACAAAAAATTTTTGATTAACAATTTAGAGGAATTTCAGTCTATGGATGGATCTGATTTTTTTACTTTGGCAGAGATAAAGTAAGTATTTTTTTAAAATTGAACAAATTCGTTTAAGATTTCTGTTATTGATCTCACTGGGTATTTAAACTTTGCTTGACCAATTTGTCGTTGCATCGAAAAAATGTTTATTAGCATGTGATTGCTTCGTTTCTTCGAGAAATGTTTTGATAGTTTTCTAATTCTTTCCAGGATAGGCTGAATCTTAGTTTTTTCGTAAAGATATTCATTCGCTGGATGGTGAGTGGGGTTTTCAGGATGTCGCATCTTGGTAATGATTCTTAGTGTAGAAGTTTCGGCCACCTGAATGTTTTTTAATACAGGTTTTCGGCAGTTTAATATATAGTGTGATCGTATTCCAGGAGAGGTCTACAAATTGTTTTGTAGATTTTAGTGACCGTGTAGATGTTGATACCTTCTTTTTTGTATGTTAAAGAGCGGAAATGTTTGGCTCTGGTTTTGATTTTTTTTTATCTGCGGGTGTGTTCATTGAAGTTCAGCTTATTATCAATGCCTAGGTATTTCACTGAGGATACGGGATAGATTGATTGGTTAGATTTGATGAGTGTAGGTGATGTCGGTCTTAGATAATGATAAGGTATCATTAATTGACATTTTCGTGGGTTAACTTGTAATCTCCATTTATTGAGCCATTGAACAACTTCGTTATATTGATTTTGTAGTGCTGTGATAGTTTGATTCAGCGTATTTCCATGCAATATCAAGGCCGTGTCATCTGCGTATTGGAGTGTGTAATTTATTGCATTGAGATGTAACTGACCTGAAGGAAAATCAAAGCAATATATGTTGTAAAGGAGCGGAGATAGTGGCGACCCTTGCGGTACACCTTGATTTGCTATGAAACTTGGAGATGTGGGGTTATTTATTTTAACTCTTAGAGTTCTGTTTTGAAGGAAGTTTTTGATAAAAATTATAAGACCATCAGGCATCATAAGTTTTAGTTTAAATAGGAGGCCTTCGTGCCAGACATAGTCAAATGCTTTTTTAATGTCCAACTGGAGAATGGCAGATTTTTTATTGTTCAATTTTGTTGTTTGCACATTGGAAACCAGCAGAGTGGTTGGTACCAGAGCGGAGATTTGTTCTCTAAACCCAAATTGGAATTGCGGAATTCGTTCGTTTACTAATTCTGATAGTTTGACCTTAATAAGTTTTTCGAATAGTTTTCCCAAAACTGGAAGAAGGGTGATTGGTCTGTAATTATCAATTCTTTTGTGGTCTGTGCCTGGTTTTGGGATAACTATGATGGTGCCTTTTTTCCATTGATCTGGAAAGTACGAGTTTTTATAACAGAATACAAACATTTTTATAATATAGATATGTATATTATATTCTAGTTTTTTCACAATTTGCCATGGGATCATGTCCGATCCTGGAGCGGAGTTTTTCTGATTGGATAGTATTTGAAAGTATTTTTCCTCCTTGAATTCTATGTTATCTTCCTCATTGATTGGGTTGTTTCTAAAATATTGTTTGCACCGTGAGTTTACATTACTCCAGTTTTCTTGTTCAAAAGATGGGTCTTGACAGTTTATTTTATAATAGAAGTTTCTTCCCTGTTCTCGATTGATTTCTTGGCAGGTCTGTAACCATGTGTGTTGCTGAAATTGTTTTACTAATTTTTGAATGTCTTTGTTAAAGTTGTTGATGTTTGTTTTGATGAATTTCACGATGTATCTAGGAAGTTCATAAGTAAAATATTTGTTTGCAGTTTTTGTCGTGTTGTTTGTGATAATCTCGGAGACCTTTGTGTGAAAGTTATTGACTTCATTGGTAGTAATATTAGTGTTGTTTGAAATTAGTTAGTTTACTTCTTTATTTATTTTTTCAATGTTTGATTTATTGAAATGATATTTAAGAGGTGGGTCTGCAAAAGGAGAGGGCATTCATTGCTCGATAGTAAACATTATAGGGTGGTGGTCTGCCTCAATGTCGGGGATTACTTCTATATTCTTGATTGCGTTGCTAAGATTGTCAGTGTACATTAACAAATCTGGGGTGGAGTCCTCATTGTTGGGCATCAAAAAAGTAGGAGGAGTATCCGCTTTAATAAAGTTTGTGTTATGCATAAAATTTTGAATCTGTTTTAATTTGCCTGGAGAGCGGTAAACTTTGCGTTTTTTTTTTATAAAAAACGTTTTTATGATAGCGCTTTTGTTTTTTGCTTTCTATAAATTGAAATATGGTTTGTGGTGTTTAAATATTAAGAAACAACAAATATTTCCTGCTTTCGTAAATTTGTTTTTATAATTTAAATAGAAACAAACTAGATCCAGGCAATGTAACTGAATCTAATTACCAAGACTTTTGGGACATCATTCTATGGTTGGAAGAAATGAAACAAGGACTCGGTCTTCAGCAGTACAATATGGAAAATGTAAGTGGTGATTGTTTAAGTGATTTTATCTCCTAACCTGGTAACGTAAAAACTTCGTATCGCCTTAATTCTGGTCAAATTTAAGTTGAAATATTAAATTTTTTTGTGGTATGAGACAGTGCATGGAGGGACGTAATTCCACATACTTTTTATTCATGGGTATCTTGATTTTTTGTAGTGTTTAGTGCACACTTCGTCTTTATTGTCACCTTTAAGATAGTTAATTTGTAATACAAAGGAACAAAAGTGACTCTATGGCATTATAGTTGAATTAGAAAACAATAGACATAAATGTGTGAAGAATGTTGCCATGTGCAATATCTTTGAAGACAAATTTCCTACCATCTTACAAACTACCAATTGTTAGATTAATGACAAATGACAGCGTTTTTCACACAGCTTGAGAATACCAAGTAAAAATGCATACGTTATAAAATATGGGACCATGATTGCCTAATGCATTTCCATCTTTATAGGCCAATAACTAGAGAAGTACAAACCGAAAAAAAAAATCATTAAATCTAAAAAAAAATAAACTTTATGATAAGATAAAGTACGGAATGAATCAAAACTGGCGAATTTTTAAAGTCGATACGAGGTCGGCAAAAAACTAAATTAATTTATTGCTAGACGATTAAAAACGTAACATAGCTGCAAATTTGATATCATTTTTTATCTCAATATTTGTAGTCAAATATGACTCCGGCAAAGTAATAACTTGTGTTAACTAACATTATTTTATCTGATCTGGCAACCAAAATATTAACATGCTTGTAAAATCACAGTATACTTGTTAATATCGCCCTAAAAGCCTGATGGCATGATGCATGCTATTCATTTTGCAACAGACAGACGAAATTAACAATAATCAATATTTAGCTACTTTGTCACAAATCATATAAAATAAATGTATTATTAAAGAATTTTTAAAATGTATCAAAAAGTAACTATGTAACTTGCAACTTTTTTATTATGGACGTACTCAGAAAGTGTGCTCTTATTTCATAATCATTCATAATATATAAAGGGCGTCATTGAAAATTGTGACTTAAGGGTAGATTGGAGAAAAGGTGAGGGGTAGTGAGATGAAAACTATGTGGAATTATCCATTATGCAGTTTCATAGACCAAAAACTCAAGATCTTAAATTAAATTTTACTGGAATTTAAACCATCTAAAGTATTTGTTACTGCACAAAATGAGTCGATAGGATCACTAACAAAAATTAACTATAAAAGAATCAAAAGGTGATTTTTTATTTAAAATTAAATTACGTTACCATCAGTTCTATAATAAAGGAAAATAATTTCAGAAAAAATGTTTAACTAATAATATACTATCTATAATTCACGCCATTGCGAGTTTGATCCCATAAAGGCGTAATTAATAAAGTGTATGTTAAAATTATTAAAATTTATGCTGTCTACTTGCAAAGTATCGATGTTAAGATTTGTTTTTTTTTTGAATCTATATTTGTAACTGCTTTAGCAAGTCCATTATTTTTTAAATATGAAAATTTACTAAAATAAATATTTCATTTGTATTGTTATTCTAGATCATTATTATTGTTTCCAAATATAAAAAAAGACCTAAATAAATATTTAAAATAACAATTAAACATTTCAATTTGGTCATTACATTACAGATACCTTATCCAAAAATGAAATTAATTATCTCTTTGATACTTAATATAAAATAATAAAATATTTTATCTGATAAGATGATAATTAAATTCGCAGAATTGTATATACAGTGAGGCTCAAAAACTTTGTACAGAATTATGAAAAATACAGAAAAATTAATCTTAATAAATATTTGGCTTAAATAAGAATAATTTATGGTTATATTTATAAATTTTTTTTTGCCGCTGTTTGTATTAATAATTAATCGCATCGATATATTTGTATATACAGGGTGAAATATTAATTTTGCTAAAAAAATACACGTAATTTTACACCATTCATTAAATAGTTCTGTAATATACTAGCTTAGTACATTGAAAAATTTGATGCATACTTTTCTTTTCGCAACGCTAGAATAGTTTTTGTAAGTATATTTTTACCAGGTAACCATAAAGTACGAAAATGGCTGGTTTGAGCTGGAGGTGCCAGGTTTAGCAGAGAAACGCCCGTCTATAGTAAAGGGTGATATGGTTGATTTACGCATACACGAAGATCGCGTTGGTTATCGAGGAACAATTATGAGAGTAAATGACAGTACAGTTGAAATAGGAAGCATTGATGCAGAGTAAGTTACACTATATTGCAAAACTAACACTTAAAACGGACTGGATATTTATACTTTAACAGTTACTGATGTTTCTACGGCGTCAGTGCTAAAGTTTATTAGGATACTACACTTAAAAACACCATCAAAATTTAACGCAAAAATCCAAATAGCAGTATGTTTTTGTTATTGCAATCATTATTCAATGTAGCATTAGGACTCTGTAAATTAAGGATACTAAACAATAGTGTATATAAGAACATTTATTTTTTATTAAAGTTGGAAGAATTAACAAAATTAAAGAAACATTTCTGTGTAGGTACTCAATCGCTGTTATCCAAAGTGATGATATTCCCTTTTCAGATTTTACGACATTGTAAAGAAAACTCCCGAGGTACTCAAAGATATGGACGTAAAATTTGTTTTGAGTAGATTAGCTCACGAAAGACAACATCAGGGCGTGCAAAGAGTTGTTCAAAATGGACTAGTGCCATGTTTGTTTCCACCAGAAAAAGTTGGATTCAAACTTGAACTTGAGACCAGGACGCTCAATGATGGAGAGTACGTGTTTCAAAATATAACCCAATACAAAAAATATCAAAGTGTCAGATCGAATATACTTTAAAGGAACGTTAATGCATTTAAACACTTTTTTGTAGTTTCTTCAATTCGACTATTGCCCAAAATCGAGAACAAAAAGCAGCAGTTTTAAAAATTTTGAACGCTACTTCGACTCCTTATCCGTACATTGTATTCGGCCCACCGGGCACAGGAAAAACTGTAACTATTGTTGAGGCTATTTTGCAACTAAAGAAAAAGACCAAACACCATATTCTGGTATGCGCTCCTTCTAACGCTGCGTGTGACGTCATAACGGAGCAATTGCTACGCCATTGTAAAGACGAAGAACTCCTAAGAATTGTTTCTGAAAATGTAGACACGTAAGTCAAATCAAATTTATTTGTTTAAATATTAAAATACATTGCCTAATAATAAAAATAGAGTTATTTAAAGACCTCTGATTGAGCATGGAACCATGGACTTCTGCCTGCTTTTTTCTTCTACTCATTCAGATGGCCTTTTTTGTTAGAAACAGATATTGAAATATACTTATAATGAATTCCTTGACTAAAGATACAAGGTGAATCCTAAGTTTGTACTTTTTTAACTGTGTATGTTAAGGGGTTAGGTGTAGTCAGAGACATGAAAAAATGGCAATTTTAAATAATTTTTTTTGCCAGTAAATTATTTTATTTTATAAAAGTAAAAACATAGCATCATGAAATAAGGTTTCGACTTGACAGAAATTTTAGAAAAAAAAATTTAAAAGTAATGGCTGTTTGTGTTGATCAACCGAAGCTCCTTGCGGTGACCATCACTTATCCTTGGAGATTCATCTAAAATCAATCGGACAAAAAAAAAATTAATTTTATTAATAGATAATCTAGTGCCTGATCGAAGGATTTTTTTTTAATTTTTTATAAACAACTATTGTTTTTCTTTTTCCCGAAAATCTGGAAAACATTTTCCTGAGGCCGCCATCTTGTTAATTAAAAAAAGAAAAAAAAAAGCTTCGATCAGACACTAGATTATCTATTAATAAAAATAATTTTTATTGTCCGACTGATTTTAGATGAATCTCCAAGGATAAGTGATGGTCACCGCAAGGAGCTTCGGTTAGAACTAGATCAACACCCAACAGCCCATTACTTTTAAATTTTTTTTTTCCTAAAATTTTTGTCGAGTCGAACCTTATTTAATGCTGTTATGTTTTCAGTTTTATAAAATAATTTACTGGCAAAAAATTTTTTTTTCATGTCTCTGACTACACCTAACCCCTTAAATAAACATCTCTTTCAAAAATGAAAATTAATATAGAGAATTTAAAAATATCTAAATCCTCCTGGATTTCTGTATGAAAAGTTACGTTAAATAATAAGTGTTTCATGTTTTTATCTTTTTTTTTTTTTTTTTTTTTTTTTTTTTTTTTTTTTTTTTTTTTTTTTTTTCGGGTTTTCTTATGAATCACGATTCAAAGTGTACTGGTACCGGTTATTGTAATTCAGTAGCGTGTTTATCTAAGTAGTGAATTTAAATTGCTCAGTATGGTAAACTGAAAATGAAGTGCGTTTAAAAGGATACATTTTAAATGTTATCGAGGAAGATCCAATAACAAGTACTGTCAAACGGGGTGACTAAGGACGGAATTGTCAGTGTATTATAAATAATTTACGTTAGTATCAATCTATATGAAAATTACAGGTACTATCATCTTTCTACATATATTCGCAACACGTTCACACGATAGAAGAAAAAAATTTGAATGATATTTTTTTTTTTTTAATTCAAAAAGTGTTCCGATTCACCCTGTGGAGTTACTCAGGACATGCGTTTATTCTGCAGTGAAAACATTATCTCACCTACTCTGGTTGAGATGGAACAAATATCACGTTTTAAAAAATGCATTTATCTACTTATTATCATTGAAAATCTTATAAAATAATGAAAACACATCTCAAGAATAATTTTTATTGAGATCAAATACAGTAAAAACAATTTTTTCTATATAAACTTATCGTCTACAAAGTTTTTCAAATTTTTATCAATTTTTCATATTCACATAACATGGAAATTTGACACCCCCTCTCCGAAGTTGCTTGCACTGGTTGTGGAAGTTTCTTAAGAATTTGAGAGATATCCACAACAGATTCATCAGGGACTTGTGGAAAAATGAAGGTATTTTCTACTTTAGAGCTTTCTCTTAAAAAAGTAATACACAGTTGTCCATCATTGTTTCCTAAGATTTTACCTACAAAATTCCTAGAAAACTTTCCCTCTGTAAATTTTGCAATGACAAAGTCATCTGTTTCCAAATCTTTCACGCCTGGTTTTTCTCCGTCGCTTTCTACATTTGGTGAATTTCTTGCTTCCCCCTCTGATTCGGTGTCGTTTATATTTTCTTCGGAAATTTCGCTGCCATCAGATTCCGAATCATTTTCGGGCTCAGAATCAGATATTATTGATTGGCACTCCACACTTTTACCAGGTGTTACGGGAATATTATTTCCTTTTGCCTTCTTTGCGGGGGTTTGTGGGTCGCGCTGGGTTTTCAGAAAATCAGTCAGTGTCTCAATCCAAGTCTTCTGAGATTCTTCTTCGTTGACAATTTCTGGAGGTAAACACTTCAAAACTTGTTCTCTGTCAAGTGGAATAATGCCACAACCACGAAAACCAGCCTTAATGTTATCTTCCAATTTGTCTGCAATATTTAACAAAGCTTTTCTCAATAATCCTGGAAATTCTGGTTTTGGGATAACTCCTCTATTTTTCTTCTTCCAGTCCCCAGATTTTTTTCCACGATTGCTTAACAGGCTTGAAAAATGCAGTGTCAAGCGTTTGTGTGAGATGCATGTTGTTTGGAGGAAGTAAAACGAATTTGATGTTATTTTTTTGATATTCCATGATGATATTTTGGGAGACATGGCTTGCCAGATTGTCACCAATAACAACCTTCGGCCCTTGAAGTCTTCTGAAGTAAGCTTATGCTATTGTTAAAAACCATTCTTCAAATTGGTTCTAATCGAACCATCCACTCTTAGTATTTCCATATCTAGTGCCCTGTGGCCCATCTTTCATCCAGTTTTGATAAAGATGCTCTGATTTGAATACCACATAGGGGGGTAACATTTCACCAGATCCGCTGATGGCAAACATGACAGATGTCGATGTATTATGGTCTGTATGTTTGCTGGACCTACGAATTACGACTCGCTGACGGACAGGGTCACCAGTAAAGTTTGTTTCGTCGTAATTAACTATATGCGAAGGAGGAATATTTTCTAAAGATGTGTTCAATTCATCAAAATATGAATTGATTGTCTATCAACTGCAGCCCTCGCTCGTTTTATATTCTCCGAAAGTCTCAGTGCTAAATTATTTTTGTGGCGAATCAGAAAAGATTTAATCCAGTTTGGCCCTGGCAAGTTAATGGTAAATCTTCTGAGGCTTACACCCCTTTTATCATAATACTGTTTCACCAAAATACGCACGTCCATTGGTTCTAATGGGAATCCCCAATCGGCAAGACACATCACAGAACTAACAATTTTGTTTTCTTCAACGTTCGTTATGGC
This sequence comes from Psylliodes chrysocephalus, assembly GCA_927349885.1. Taxonomy (NCBI): domain Eukaryota; kingdom Metazoa; phylum Arthropoda; class Insecta; order Coleoptera; family Chrysomelidae; genus Psylliodes; species Psylliodes chrysocephalus. Next base: position 38,594,692 of record OV651819.1, on the reverse strand, counting down.
TAATTGTCCACCAGGTTTTTTCACATTCCTATTTTTCACATGCTGATTTATTGTATTTTTAGGTATTCCGTATTTAATCTCCAGATGTCTATAGCTGGTTCCTTTCTCCAGCCTTTCTTGAACAGCTTTCTGCAGATTTTTGCTTTCATAAATCTGATATGGCCTAGAACCAAGCCTCTTGATATATTTTCGGGGTATGTCCCGAGTCGCCCTGAAAAGAACCTGAGATTAGATTTCCAACGATAAAGAAAAAATTAAATTTAGCAGTATAAAAAAATCTTAAGACAACATTGAGAACGTGTCAACTGAGCGAGCAAAACAAATTTCATAGCAAATATCACCTTCCAAAAGTTCAACACCTTAATTTATCGACTTACGAAAACACCCGTTTTTCTGCCGCTCTGATGTCTTAATTTTTTTCGCAAGAACGAAATGTTATGCAGCTGTGGCGAATGAGACACTAACAACTAATAAGTAAACACTACACACTACTCAATGACCGAATTCCGCCGCCGGCCCAGCGCATGCGTCCTCGCTACAATTTTTTTTCAACCGGCTTTCCCGAGTCACCCCGTTTGACGGTACGCAGGTGATTGCAGATTAGGTGGGACTAAAGAAAAGTGTGGATAACATTGCAGGAAAATCAATTTTATCCTTTCACGTTCAACATGTTCAAACACTACAACTTGAATGATTTCCTCGCAGCGTTCAGTTTTGTGAATGGTTCTTACAACCAACGGCATGATTAACATATTTTGACGAAAGTTCTACAGATTATTTAAAGACAGGACCGTATTGGATAAAATAATAGAAGTGAGTCAATAAGGCCATGTACCAACTTATAAAATAATATGCAGGAATAATACACATGCAAATCTCACGATGTATTCTCGAATTTTCAACAACAATTTTAACATCTCTTTTTTTACACTCAAAAAAGACCAATGCGACTTGTGCAGCTGCTAGAGCAACGCCACGAACGAAGAAAGAGAAGCGATACAAGATCAATATGATAAGGAGAAAGTTTTATCAAGAAGAGGATAAGAAGAAACAAAACAAAGTAAAGAAAAAATTATAGTCGCCACTTACATCTACCTTTTATTATAGAAGCAAAATTAGCAGCTGTAACCTAACTGTGACCGAACTTATGTAGAATGCGTTTTTGGCATGAGGGTGAAGGGAAACGGGGAGCCATATAAATAGGTTCTTGCATTTTTAAATACAAGAGCAGGTAACACCAAAAATGATGATAACTTAGAAATTATTCTGTACTCGGATAACTGCTACGGATAGCAAAAAAACAAATTCATAATGGGAATGTATCTGTATGCCGAGTAAAAACTTAAGACAAAGTCAATCACACATAAATGTTTGATCAAAGGGCACACCCAAAATGAAGGGGACAATGTATATTCTATTATTGAGAAGACAAACCTATAACAAAGCTTCAAACAACGAGCAGATGAAAACAACTGATATAAAGGTAATTAAAGTGCAGAAAACGGACCCCGGCATTTGTTTTGTGAAAACTACATACGAACAAGAATATGCGCAGATCAATGTCAGTAATATCTAAAGAGAGCAAGCAAAATTATCTTAACTAGAATGCGTTGTGGCACACAAGAAAAAATGGACATCTCTGCTGTAAAGAAAGCTTATATTCAATGCATTATCTCGTCGAAAAGTATTCCTACATTGTATAAGATTTCATGTTTATGTAAATTGTTTACAAACTACTTTATTTTCATTTTTTATTTTGCAATTTAAGTAGGCTAATAAAGCAGTTAATAATTTTTTTTTTATTTTTTTATACTATAAGTAGTGACCTTTGACTAAGGTCTTAAACTAAAAGTAAAAAAATGTATATTTAAAAACATGGTCATAAGTATTACATAAGGGGTCATTATAACAAAAAACAAAATATAGAAGCAAGAAAAGTGACAACTAAGAGGCCTTACCTTTTCTTACCTGGTAATGCCTTATATAAAACCAGAGCTGCTTAACAGATTCGTATAGTAATTCTACACAGTATAATTGAATTTATGGAATTAAATTAATACTTGAAAGTTAATAGTAACTTATAGTATTTCAACGTTATGTTTTAAACTAATCTTTGAGTTGATTTTTCTCAAAAACTGTAATTTTTAGTTGTCACTTTTCTCGCCGGGGTGCGATCTTTTACCAGAAGAAACAATAAAAATACCATACATTTTTTAAACATCTATTTTAGATCCAACATTCACGAGGTAGTCATACCCTACACAAATTACGAAGGCGATGATATATTTAGAAAAGTTCTTCCCGAAACTCTCAAACATTATCGCATTGTCGTAACGACATTGATTCTAGCAGGAAGGTTTACCGGAAAATACCATCCAGACGTATTGTTTATCGATGAAGCGGCTCAGGCATCCGAAACTGAAGCCTGTTGCGCCATCGCTCTGATGGAAAAGGGAAATAAAATTATTTTGGCTGGAGATCCCAAGCAACTGGGTCCATCTTTATCGTCAGAAAAGGCTGTCGAATACGGATTTGGTTTGTACTTTTTCCTAAACTTCAACTATGTCTATTTATTCTGCTTGTCACCTGTCAAATGTATAACTGATGAAAAACAATATGAGAAAAGATAAAAAAATATTTCTCCAGAAAGATTCGTCCTAAGAAAATTGTCTATGATTACTCTGTCTAAGCTTATTAGGTCTAAACAGAGTAGCATATGTTTTAATAATTTCTCCTCACTTTGATTGGGCTTTACTTATGAATCATCTTTGAATAACCTTCAATCAATGAAAGTCCCATAAATTTAGTTTGAGACCGTCACGTCCAGTTTTTATTATTGTCAGAGACAATCCAGCGAGACGTGTAACTCAATGTATTTTTTTTGTTCGGTAAAACTTATTTGGGCGATTGTAACCACAACCAGTCTATGATGGCGCCACTAGTAAATAGCGGGAAAATTAAAAATGCTTTAGGGCGGGAAATTCAAACATGGTTCAGAAATCGTTTTTGTATACAACAAATTTACAAGAGAAACAAAAACTGTTTCACTGTTTATTAAAAAATATAAAAGCTTCCAATATCATCAAATTTTTATCATATAAATAATCATTTTAATAAAGGAAGTTTTAATCAGTTTAATATAAGCAGTGAACATAGTTTTTATTACTCTTGTAAATTTCGCTAAAAAAACTTGAAAATTCTATTGATTATTAAATATTTAAACTTGGAAAAATAATACACCAAACTCTTTTTCTATAAATTATATTTTTTTAAGGTACAGAAAAACAAACTACAATTGCTATGTTTAGAAAGTACCTCTTATCATTTTGTGACAAATTACAAAGAAAGTAACAGTTGTTATATATTCATAATATATTTAAAAACTAATGTAACAAATATTTTATAAAGTATAGAGTATATCGATACCTTTTTGCCAGACTATCATAAGTGCCATTTGAACAAATGTCGCTTATGTCAGTCTGGCAAAAAGGTATCGATATGTTATGACTGTTTATTTTAACAGAAACCATGGAAACAAAACAAACACACACTCAACACAAATGTATAAGGCCTGAGTCTAAAAGGGAATGAAGGATGACATACTATCATTTAAACAGGACGTTGCTGAAGGCTTACCCCTGTTATTTTGTTTGTGTATCTTGTGTGTGTGCATTCCTGTTGTGTCCCCAGTCATGTAAAAGTTTTCCTAGTCTCCTAATTTGGTTACTAGGTGGACCTTCTCCAACTAGTAGTCTAATCTATTCGATCTGTTCTGCAGCAGGAGGTACTTTTCAAACATAGCAAATAATATTATTAATAATAAACACTATTTAAAGATAAATACATTTTGGTAATTTTTTTGTCATTGCCCCTTACCTTTCTCTTACACCACCAGGGTATACCTATTTTCCATATTCCCTTAATTATAGATTACCTTACAATGTTCGAATTAATATAACATTTTACTCATGAAAAATCTAATTTCATATTTAACTCTTTTTCAATTTCATTTGAAACAATAATTGGTACCTATATTACAATTTATTATCAAAGAAAATTTCTAATAAAGTTATAGCAAATCCTACTTAAACTACTGGTTGTTCTGCAGGATAAATTAACTTTTCTTGAGATTGATCTCTCTATAAAATCCAAAACCGACCTGATGTCCCCAAATTTATTTTCCAATGCATCCTGATTTAAAATTCTGCCGTTTTGTGATTCAATTTTTTTTTCTTCCTTTAGAGTGGCTGTTAGAGGTAGGTGTATGTAAGAAATAGCTAATCTCTAATCATTTCAAAAGTCCTTTGCCAATACTACATTTGCAGATTTTTTACTCAGCATACATTTAACTTTTCTAGTAGATAGGAACTTTGTGCTGCCATTAAAGCTGTCCAGACATTCATCTACCTACTTAATGAACACAAGTAGCTGTAACAATGGATCTCTGTTCCAATTCACCTAAAATAATTATAGTCATTGTGTAATATATTATTAAACACACACATTATACACATATACATAATAAATTGGAAATTACTTACCTCTAGAAAGAAATGTATACAAAAACGCGAGTTTGGTTCCAGAAATTGCTTCATGCAAAAAATAATATGCAAAAATAAACATTCCCCGCAAAGAAAAATAATTAAACAACAAAATCAGACTAAAAGAAATATACGGGGCCCAAATTAAATTAATTTTAATAAAATGCACATGTTCATAACAACATTCATAACATTGTCAGTTGTCAGTTTTAATACTTTTAATCGATATTTCGACGTCAAAAAACCAGCAACACCAGCGCCCTCTGAAAATGGTGTTAGTTTTATTGGAGAGAGAGAGACTTATGTAAAGATCAATGTAAAAGAAAAAGAGGGTCATATATGTAATTTAAATGGACCACCGAACATATTTTCCTATTAAGTTACACGTCTCTGTTATTGTCAAGTTAATCGTAATTCTGCCAACCATTTAAGAAATTTTAAGGTTTTGTCTAAATATTTGTGATATTTTAGTTTCACTATTCTATTTTCTATCTCCCTTCGCAGATTTTCCTACTTTTATTGTTTAACTTAAGGCTGCTAATGACCCTCAATATTTGAATAAAATAGTGGTTGACAGACTTAGTTTTTTCATTTATTGTTGAATGTTTTTGCTGATTCTATTCCGTGAAAAATGGATCACATCCTCAATTTCTTATCAGTTAAACTTTACATTGCAGGAATATCTCTTCTAGAACGTTTGATGGAATGCGATTTGTACACTCAAAATAATAATAATTATATAACAATGTTGATTCAAAACTTCAGGAACCACACTAACATTTTGCATATACCAAATAAGCTATTTTACGATGAAAAACTGCAGGTAAATATAAAATTATTTCTAAATTAACTAGTTTTTAATTTTTTTTTTTTTTTTTTTTTTAATTATTGTTTAGGCAATGTCTGCAATATCTGAAAATGATCCAATTTCAAAAATTTACGTGTTTGCAAAAATACAGGAACTTCACACGAAAAAGAAACAGAAAAAAAGAGGACAGCCTGTCGAATTTTGTAGTTTGCTTTCAAAAGAATCGCAAGAAGGAAAATCACCAAGGTAATAATAATAAATAATTTTTATTTTGATAGTGGTTTTCTTGGGATTTAGGTGTTGGATTTAATAAAAATTACTGTGGTTTAAGTTTGTATATGTTTAATTAACTACTTTGAATTTTCTTCAGTACTGATACTTGTTAATTTATGAATATCATTATTAATATTGTTACGCAGGTTTTGGTATCTCAATTTATTTCAACTCTACTTTTACAACTCGAATATTGTACTGAAAACATTAACATATAACATCTATCATCAAATTGACGTCTGACGTCAGGATCACCGATTTATAAAACTCGCTTTAACCTTCTTGAACCTTCCCGAAACGTCGAGATGTTTCTTGACGTGGAATTACATTTCTCGAATATTCTCCCTTCTTAAACTCGCACCTTTACTTATGACGACCGCAGCACACTGATGATGGGTAACAATATTATTTTTTTTTTTTTTTTTTTTTATTTTTTTTTTTTATTTTTTTTTGTACATTTACTTATAACTTTGTGACTGTCACAACTCAGTTGTCAAGTGGTGTTGTGTCACTTGTGGGAGGTAGATGCGTATATTTTGGAAAAGAGCATCACAAGTCAAAATATAAAATACTTTTTTTGTTTGTATTTAGTTGCAACACTGTCACATCTCTAATTAGTCTGGTTTTTTTAACTCGTACGAACCAGTGGCGGCTTGTAGTAATTTAAACTTTAATACTATTATAGATTAAAGTACAGTAATCTAATATTTAAGTATAGTAATCTAATTGAGAATCTCATTTTATACCACATTTCTGGTACGACTCTCATCTGCTAATATCACCAAATTATATGCGTAACTAAATCTCTAACAGGTCACTTAAAACTAATAAGAAAAGCAGTCTTTCCTTAGGCTGTTGGGGTGTCGGGACATCGAGAATTATTATTTTTATCAATTCACTCCTCATATTTTTCATACTAGTCCAAGAGCTAGTAACACACATTCCATTAAGTGTTTGTTGCACTTTAAAATTTTGTAATTTGAAATCATTTGGATGGAAATGCAGATATACCTGTGTTGGCTAGACCCACCCCGGGACACCAGGTACTGCGCATAATAGAAAGGGGTCGTAAAATATGACCCAAAAAAGTGTTTGATTCAGAGGCCAACAAACAACAATTGAAAGTTTAGGTAATTCTAAAAATACTAGTACTTTAGGCAGACACTTTTGAGAGGGTTTATAATTGATAAATCAACCCCAAAGTTGATTTTTTTTAAATATGATTTAAAGTGTTTGAATCACGCTGAAATTTTAATAGCGTCTTAATTAAATATAAAAAAAAATAATTCCAAAAAGGCAGACACTTTTTGCGGGGTTTAATTGCCGGCCAACATAAAAATGAATGAACCTCGTTATGCGCCACTATGCATTGAATAAGTATATACTTTTTAAAAACTGAACATTTTAAATTACCAAGACTGAAATAATAAAACAATATTTTTCCTATTTTTTTTTTTTTTTAGGAAAAAAAAAAACTAAAAGTTTCGGGGCTCGAACCACCAACTTGCTATCCACACTATCAAAATTTGGATAGTGAGTGTTACTAGCTCTCCGGCTATACTATAAGTTTCGTTTTCAATTATTTGTATTTATTTTTACTTATTTTTATTTTTTTTTAATTTATTTTTTATTTCACCACTTTTATTTCCCTTAAAATGTGAAAATCCAAAACCCTCAATGAAACACGTCAATATTTATTTATGAAGAGTAGCTTCAATTCCAATTTTTAAGTTCCTACCTTTAAAACAATCTAAATTCCCATACCTACAAACTTTCACCTCCCCCCCTTTAAAATGTAAAAATCCGGAAATCCTGAAATACGTCTTTATTTATTTGTGATGAGTAGCTACAATTCCAATTTTCAAGTTCCTACCTTTAAAAAAATCGATACCCCTTTACAAATTTCACCCCCAATTTCCTTCCCTTAAAATGTAAAAATTCAAAAACCCTAAAATACGTCATTATTTATTTATGATGGGTAGCTATAATTCCAATTTTTAAGTTCCTACCTTTAAAAAAATCTATACTCTCATACAAATGTTCACCTCCCCATTTCCTCTCCTTAAAATATAAAAATCCAAAAACCTTGTATTACGTCATTATTTTTTTGTGATGAGTAGCTACAATTCAAATTTTCAAGTTCTGTTCTTTAAAAAATTCGATACTCCCATCAAACTTTCTCCCCCCGTTTTCCCCCTTAAAATGTGATGTTAATAAAATCCGTTCTTAGTGGATGTTAACGTCGAGAAAGGAGTAAATATGCAAAATTTCAAGTCAATCGGGCTTATAGTTTTGGAGATCTGGTTATGAGTCAGTGAGTGGTATTTCGCTTTTATATATACGAGCCCTAACCACTATATGTTCGGCCTTTTCATAATTTTATTTCAGATATTTATTAGGAAACTTATGTTTATATTTGTTTATGATCAAATCTCTATTTTTTTTTAGAGTTGCTTTACCGCGACCCATTTTCAATAACTAAACAAAAAAAATTACGTTACAATCTGTTACAAAGATACCGTGACACTATCAACAACTTAAAACGTCAAACAAAATAAGTTAATGTTTCTTATGTGCATCAAACACGTAAAAAATTCTAAACGTCAAAAATTCCAAAACCAACAAAATATTTAATTTAATAATTGCGGAGGATATTGTTCGAATTTTTAAATCAGTATTTCTCAAAGTGGTCCAGGTGGACCCCCAGGGGTCCACGGGAGACTCGACGGGGGTCTACGTTGGGCGTAATAAAAAATGGGGGCCCACAATCGTAAGCGGGGGCGCATGAAAATTAATTTGGTTTCGATCGTGAAGCAATATACTATTAAACAATTGATTACTCATTTTTCCATGTGATGAAGAACTTCTTGTAAAAAAGTTCAACTGTTTATAATATAAACAATCAACATTTTAGTTACTAAAATGTTGACTTGACTTCTCTTATCAATATAGGCAGATAATATTTTAAGAAGCTCAGCGACTGTTACTTGTAAAAACTTGCATATTCCATATTCAGTACTAACGCGTCGAGACTTGTCGTTGCCGCGCCGGCCGCCGTCCCGTCCGCAACGCTTGTTCAGACGTGCAAATTAATACGACTTGTGGTGTATGTGCTTGCAATCTTGCATGAACGTGTTTGATTCTTCACCAATATAAATACGAATGTCAAGGATAATCGTTACTCATTTGTTTCTGGAATTTCATAAAGAAAAGTGAATCGATATTAGGGTTGGCCAGTGACTGAATTTGTTTCCAGACTTTCGAAAAGAAAAGTAAAGTGAATAGATATTAGTGTTGGCCAGTGACTGAATTTTTTTCCAGTCTTTCGAAAAGAAAAGTAAAGTGAATTGATATTAGTGATTGCCAGTGTCGGAAAAGTAAGTACCTATCTGCAATTTATTTTTATTGCCTATCTTATTCATTTAATTATTGCGGAGTTTTGATATCAAAATATTGTTTAAAAGTTTCTATAGAATTTACAGAAATATATTAAAATATAATAAATGAAATAATAATTTTATATAACATTAAAATAAGTTTAGCCGTTTTCATAAAACTCTATTATAGATCTTAGCGATTTATTGCTTTTAATAAATAGAAACAGTTTGCAGCCGGAACTTTGTTTATTTCATAATATTTATAATAATTGATTAATCATATTATGTTAAAATAGCCATATCCTGTTAAGTTCGAATCGTCTTAAGATTACTAAAACAAAGTTTTTTTTTATTTATTTACTTACACATTTACAGGTAGGTAATTGATATAAAACATGGCCGAATTTAAGTAAGTGTCGTCAGTACAGTGTTGAATATTTAAAATTTTGTTTTCTTCCATCAAAGGCAGACAAACGATTGCCCACATGCCTTTTATGCAACAAAGTTTTGAGCAATGACTATGAAACCATCAAAGCTGGAAGATCATCTAAGAAGGTGTCATCCTGATAAATTAGGTAAAAATTTGAAATATTTCCAAACAAAGGAAAAGTATGAGAGACCCACTGTGCACAGTATGTTATCTTCAACGTCTGAAAGCAACGATGATTGCTTGCGGGCATCTTACAATATCTCATTACTTATCATTCATTCATTTGACAAACTCAAAAGAATTCCTTTGAGTAACAACACTGTACAAAGACGTATTGATGAAATGAGCTCTGATGTTGAAAGTTTATCTACGAACAATTCATTTTTCTATTCACTGGACGAGTCAACTTTACCTGGCAATAAAGCATTATTATTGGCATATGTTCAATTTGTTATGGGCGAAGAAATTCATGAAGAGCTACTATTCGCGAAAACTTTGAAGACGGACACTAAAGGTGAATCAATATTTAATGTTTTGAGTGATTTTTTTTTAAGAAAAATCGATTCCATTCACAAACGTTATTTCGATGGCAACAGATGGAGCTCCTGCCATAGTCGGGCGATATCGTGGCTTTATAAGCCATCTTAAAAGAATTATGCCAGAGGTAATTGCGATTCACTGTGTTATCCACCGACAACATCTAGTAGCGAAAAATTTGAGTGATAGATTGCACCAATCGCTTTAATATGAGATTAATGCAGTTACAAAAATAAGAAGCAATGCATTGAATAAGCGTTTATTTGCACAATTGTGCGATGAAAATGATGAAGACTTCCAACGATTGCTGTTACCGAAGTACGCTGGTTGTCGAAAGGTGCATGTTTATCAAGATTTTATTTACTTTTTGACTCAGTTTTAGAGTTTTTGGAAAGTAAAGATGCTGATTAAAAAAAAAAACTTGATTAATTTTAAAGCAGACATCGCATATTTGACAGATTTGTTCAAAAAATTTAATGATCTCAACTTACAATTACAAGGGGATAGCCTCAATTTAATAAAAACAAAGAGTGTAATTTCAGCTTTTCTTGGTAAATTGAAATTTATGAAGGAAAATATTGGTCGGCGCGAATTTTCAGTTTTCAAACTTGTCGCAGGTAGAATGCATTGATGAAGATATTCAGACATACGTTCAACATTTGATTGCCCTGCATGATGATTTTAAATTCAGATTTGAAGATATTCTGTCGATGGAAATACCACCATGGATTATAAATCCATTTAATGAAACGGAAGTGGAGAATGTGATATTACAAGAGGAGCTACTCGAGCTTAGCACTAATGAGGAGCTGAAAGTGACATTTAAAAGAGGGTATCAAAAATTTTGGTGCAGGCAGAAATGCCCGAAAAATATCCTGGACTGTGGGGAATTGTGCAAAAGCTTCTGATAGCGTTTCCCTCGTCATATCTCGTCGAAAAAAGTTTTAGTGCCGTTACAAACTTATTAACAAAAAAAAGGAGCAGATTGAATATTACAGAAAGGGCAGATTTATGGTTATTCCTTACAAAACTCAAGCCAAATATTGATAAATTGCTGTCAATCCATCAAGTACATCCCTCTCATTAAAATTATATTTTTTTTGTAATTGCCATTGTAGAAATTACATTACGTTATAAGTGTTTAATTTTAATTATATTACGACGGTTATAACAATAATAATTAATTGTGTAATAATTTATATATTTAAATTTAAATAAAAATACCTACAACACAAGGAAATATACTATATTTCTTTTTAAATAAAATTTGTGAGAATTGGTGGGTTCTTGTGCTGTGAGTCACTGTAGATTCCAAAAATTAAAGTTGGATAGAGTCACTTTTTCGTTTGGCCACTTTGACTTTTTGACATCCATTCACAGCACAATCAATTAAAATTTAATTGAAAATTTGTTTAGTCGACTTTATTATCAAATAATTAACCCTATCAAGCATTCAATTCTAACTTTTTTTTTTTTTTTTTTTTTTTTTTTTTCGAAAACTTAATTCGTCGTTAGAACTCAGCCACAACCCAAGTTTCCATAGATAAATCTAATCTTTACTTGTGATTTACTCATATAGGAAAGCAGTTTAATCATTCATTCTGTTTTCTTTCGAACAAAAATGAAAATATAAATAACAATCCTTCTGTTTATACATTTTAACTTCACACTATTATTTAATGGTATTTTTTTTTATTTTGACATAATAGGTTAAATCTTCAAAGACAACTTATTAGACTTAGACAACTTTTCATACATTTTCCCGTAAATACTGTTGCCTACCTATATTTTATTATTGATTTTTATTGATTATACTTTTTTTTTTTAGTTTAAGCGATAAAAATTTTTTACTTGTTTTACAAATTCATATACTTTTATTTAAACATATATACTTTTTAATTACGAATTCTATTAAAAATTGTATTGTCAGTATACGCAAAAATAATCCATTAGTACATAAATGAATTGGCGTTTTTATTATTTCATTTCTACATCGTAAACTTCTACATTTGACATCAGGACATCATTAATATCTAAGATTAACAATAACTAGACTAGAAAACAATAACTGGACCTCAACAAAGATAAAAAAGCATTATTTAGACTAACAACAATAAATAATATTGCAACATTATTAGAATTATAAATAAAATACAATTATTAGGATTCCAAGATTGGAGTAGATAATACTACTATGTTTCTGTGTCTACATAATTTTAATTTGGCATGATTTCCCTAAAACGGATTGTATTCGAGAAATTTAAGGAAGCGAAAAATTGAAATTTTCTTAATTTTTTTTTGTAATGAAGATATAAAAAAAAATGTTTTCAATAAAATGTATGTGGAAATTTTTATCTTTAATTAATATTCTAAACTCTTTTAGATAAGATGAACAACTGTACTCCAATATATTTCCTAGAAAGTCATGTATTGAAAAACAAAAAACAGATATATTTGACTGTTTAAAAACATATATTTATTTTTATTTTAGCTACTATAATATGATGGAGTTACAGATGACAATTAAGTATGTACGAGCTCTCCTATCTTTAGAATTCGAAGATGAAGATAATTCAGTGCGCCAATCTGATATTGGCGTAGTAACACCTTATGTCAGACAAGTAAGTCGTCTCACTTATTTAGATGTTTATCTCAGATTAGCGTTTTTACACAATAAAAATATTTTATAGGTTCACAAATTGAAAGTTCTTCTCAAGAACAAGGGTTATGGTGATGTAGAAGTTGGGACTACAGAAACGTTTCAAGGCCGAGAAAAAAGGATTATTATAATATCGACTGTCCGAGCAAAGCCGGATCTCTTATTAGAAGATCACCAATACAAGTTGGGCTTTGTTAACAACAAGAAGGTTTGTTTCTACAAAATTTAATGTACCATTCTTTATTTGACCAGAAGTTCTAATGTTCAATTGCCATCAATTTCTTTTCTTTTAGGCGCTCGTCTTCTATGAGTTTTATTGTTTTTATAAATATTTAGGGTTGCCAACATGAGAAAAAATAATTTTGTTGAGGAATACACAAAAGACCTTTTTGTGCTCTTCACTTTTCAAATCCACCTGCTGGTCCGAATGTCTTAGGTTCGCCCTCAAAGTTAGAAATGGGTTTATTTCAGATAGGCGGTCCTCTGGAGAATTTGAATGTAAACCCGTGCCCGAAGAATGATCGTCAAATCCGGAGACTGGGAAATAAGGCATTGTTAGTAGGGTGGTCACCTTTTTGAAAAGTGAATAAAGGACTACGATGCTGACAGGGGCTCTGGTGTACAAAAAGTCCTCATCCTTCTTCTGAGCTTGTAATCAAAAAAATCCTCGTCATTCTACCGAGTTTCTAAAAAAAGTCAGCTTAAAATTCACTCGTAAGGGGGTGAATTAGGGAGAGTATTATTATTATTATATATTGAACAAAAATGTCTCTTCCAGAGATATGTGTTGTCAAAAAAGACATTGCCGTAAAAAAGGACATTTCAAGCTTTAAAAAGTCACAAGGACATTTTGCTTCAAAAAAGAACAGGTGGCAACCCTAATTGTTAGTAACCCTATATATTCGCTAATCTATTGGACACCATTCTGTATACATGCTGGTTTCTGCGTTTTCTTGTTACAATCCATATTTTCGTCAGTCTATCTACAAATTGTAATAATAATGGAGATAAAAAATTAATATTTGAAATTTTTTCCAGAGATTCAATGTTGCCCTAACAAGAGCCATGAGTAAATTAATAGTCATAGGATGTGCTCACGTCCTGGCGACAGATGACAAATGGTTGGAATACATCGAATTTTGTGAAAGTCTCAATGGATTTTGTGGTGCACCATTTAATAAAAGAACTCCGGACATTATTACAGATACCACTAAAAGAATTAGTAATATCAAGAAGGACACACAATATGCATCATAATCTTCATATATTATACATTTTCTCATATTTTATTCGATATTGGGATAGTATTATTTTCAAACTATGGGGAATATTTCCCTTATTAATAAACTATGCAATAATATCCATTATGATATGACTGTTTTGTACCTGTTTTTTGCTCACTCATGTTATTCATTATGGCAAACATGACAATCAAAATAATGTTACGTTAAATGTTCAGTAGGTTTAAGTTGAATGTCTAAATTCATAAAAAATGCGACTTAATGAAATACACTTTAATAATACTAACAGCCGTATGCATAGTCGATCGCCAGAGATTCATTTCGGCGTATCGCCAGCGATCCGCCGGCGAAAGCCCAAAAAGCTGGCGACTCGCCGGAGATTGTCACCAGAATGTCATTTCACGCAAGTTTTTATTTTCTTTTATAGGGATTATCACCGGTATCTCTCGCATTTTATTCATGATTCATTTCTTAAAACTCAAAAAATAATAAACGAATATCAAATTTTTCCCTATAAAAGAACATGAAAACTTGCGTGACATGACATTCCGGTGACAATCTCCGGCGAGTCGCCAGCTTTTTGGGCTTTCGCTGGCGATACGCCGAAATGAATCTCTGGCGATCGACTATGCATACGGCTGTTAGATATTATTAATTCTCAAAAATATCATAAGTTTGTTGCCAAATATTGAAATACACTTTAAAGTTACCATTTCAAATGGCCTCAAGAGTATTTTTTTTTTTTAATTTAACTTGTGATATAGATATCGTAGATATTGTTAAGTTTTAACTAGGTTTCTTTCATATTAAAAAAAAAACAAAAATATTTTTTATAAAAGCAATCATAATTTAGTTATTAGAGAATTATTTTAATTTTAGTTGAAAATTATTTTTGAAACATTTGAATAAATATAAAAAACGCATTTTAATTATCAAAAAATAAACAATATGTAGAAATAAGTTTTTAATTGTTTAAGGCTGAAGATTTGTATTTTTTTTTTTTTCTTAATAAATGCCAGTTTTTTAATTTAGTCTTTAATTAGGTATAACGTTGTTTTATAAACATAGAAGAATCCATCACACAGTTTACAGCACAAGGAATTATTTAAGGGTCAATGATTGCACACCTTGCATGCTGATAACAGCTATGAGCATAATATCATCTATCACCTCATTACTGTATCGTAGTGCTAACGAGGCGTTTTCGAGTTGTCTACTTTTTGATCCTGCTTATTATATTCACCATTAGCCATTTTTTGTGGCCAATCTATTGACATCTTTTGTTATAATTTATAATATCTTTAATTTTACCAATTAGCTTTCATAAATTACTCTTTTTAAATTGCCTTAGTGTATAAAGATTAATGTGCCATTTATTTATTGTTATGCAACGCATCATGCCATTACAATTTAATTGTTTTGTGCTTTAAAGCTGGAGTTATACACTTGTATCACAATATCATAGAAAAGGGTATCTCGGAAAAATCTACAGGCATGTCCAACGGACAAGTCTGAAAAGTGCACTTGTCCAAACAAACAGTTGGATATATTTAAAAAAGAAGAAACAAGAAATCACTACTCACTTTTTATTAATTTCTTGTTTGTTTACTTGTAATTCATTACTGAATAACATTTATGTCCAGAATAAAGAAAAGAGCGGAGGACTGAGTGGTTCTTTTTGTAGCAGTCCTTTACAAATACGAAATGTTCAGCATTCACTTTAAATTTGTACTCTAATTGCTGAACCATCGTATAGGTTTTAAAAAATTCTTATCTACCTAAATTATACCGAATTTCGTGATTGCGTTATCGAATGCACACTTGAAATCAATGAAGCCTTCCTACCTTTTAGGTCCGAGATAGACGGACTGCTATGTTCGATTGCTGTAGACAGTGTTGCCAACAATCCACGTCGCACACCCGCTAGATTGGTATATTAAAACCGCTGTGGGGTCTATTCTGTAACAATTCCTTTATATTTAACGGCCTTTAAAAATATTGACGGCCTATAAAAATATGTTCGTATTCGTTAATTTACTTGTCATTATTTAAACAGATTTCTTTAAGATAGTCCTCTAATGTATTTTAAAGATCCCTTTAAATAATGAAGTAAAGAAGAAAATATTTTTAAAGGCCGTTAAATATAAAGGAATTGTTACAGAATAGACCCCAGAGTATCCGCTAATGTAGTGTGGTGTATAGGGATTTGCAGACATATGCACACAATGTTAACGTGATACGTGAATTAAAATAAAACTAATTTTATGTAATTTTCGCCTTTTATTGAAGGTGTTTTTTGTGCCGAAATACTGTTGTAGTTATAGTTGATTTTTTCCAAATTCAATTTATCTCTTAGGACAAGTTGTACACCGTTCAAATCGTGATTTAGCTAAATTCTACTGGTACTTGAACACACCAATTAAAAATGTTTTACTGTCATAAATACCTCAAAAATCATAATTTCTGTCGGCAAGGTTAGTTAGTTTTAAAACGTCTTTATTTACAGTTAAAAAAAAATTTTACATTGGTATTTAACCCTTCGTTAGTCGCGTATTGGTCTGGTAGCACGATAATGTATAATAATTATTCAGTTATTTTTTAAATTATTACTGTTAGGACATTGTAGTTCTATGACATCTCATGGGCAACTTTTAAGAATAGTTGCCTGAATTTTAAGGACAGCATTATTTTTTTTGCATTCCAAAAATGCTCATTTATTATGTCAGGTGTCCCTGTTTATGGCTGATCTACCCAATGTGAATAATACTCTCTTACATATTTGTGTTTGAATCGAGACGTAAAAACTGTCAAAAATACTTAGAAGTAAACAATGTGGAATAAACTGCCTCTGAATTCGAATAATAATTTCATTTTATAAGTAAATAGAAATTATTGCCATACATTATAATGATACTTATTTTATACAAGTGAAATATATTATTTAATCATTAGACAAGAGAGTTAAATTTAGTACTCATGGGTCAGGCAAACCCATCGCGACTAACCACGTTTCATAAGCTTACGCGCCTGATGAAGGGTTAAAAAAGCAGGTGATATGTGGGGTTAAAATGGTAGTTTACAAGTAGAGTTGGGCTAAACCAGATTTGAACTTGGACTGTACAACTGGACTTTAAATAATATTCTTCTATAAAAATTGATTTATATTTGGCAGAAACAGTTGTTGAGCCATTTGAGTCCGATGTTTTATTTTTGTATTATTTTATTTTAAATTTTTTCAATAAATAAAACAGTTAAGTCGTAAAATAAAATTTATACCTACTAAATTGAAAAAAAAAACACCTAGGTTCCAAAGATGAACAACTATTAGACTAATTTTGTTTACAAAAATCAAATTGGAACCATTCACTGTGTTCAATTATTATGAGAGAGTAAGGGAGTCTTGTTGCAAGGATTGTTTATGGTTATAATTCGGTATTGAGTTAACATAAGGCTCTAAAAACAAACAAAAGGCTTTCAAAATTACATTAGGGAGGAATATTTCCATTCTTAATGCCAGTTATCAGTTTAATGTGTTTTTCTCGTTGGAACTATAATAGTCGATTTCCAGGAAAGCGTCGTAGATGTAAGTACTGATTTATTCATAAAATGTGTGCTAGCCCCTTACATAAACAAACTCGCACAAACCATCCCCACTTAAATTAGCGGCCGTTTTGTTCTTTCTAATGCGGCAACCGATGGGATAGCTCTGTGCAGTATAGTGCAGTTCTACAAACTGTAGATGCTGCTTAACCAGACTTCATTTGAAGTCGACTCGAACAGCAGTTATAAAGTCGACAGCAATCCCAAATTGCGGTTCATCTATTTCCTCCCCTAGACGTAAATGCTATAAAATAACTGTAAATAGTTTTGTGCATGCATTTATTAGAGCAATACCTCGATAGTTCTTATATAACATTCTCAAAATAGTTTCTGGCCAGTCAAGAAATTTTTGGATGTATGGATGGATGTTTGTTGCTCAATCACGCAAGAACGGAGCTGGATAAAATTTGGCACAAAGATAGATTATAGTCTAGAATAGCACATAGGCTACTTTTATCCCGGAAAATGTACGGTTCCCTTGGGATAATTTGTTTTTGTTTTGCACAGAGCAAGGATCATTCATGATTTTTGCATAGTGGTAGTGAAACATGAAAATTTGAAATACAGCTACTGAGGATAAATAAATAATGATGTGTTTCAGGGTTTTTGGATTATCACATTTTAAGGGGGAAAACGGGGGTAAAAAGTTGGTATGGAAGTAATCAATTTTTTTAAAGGTAGGAATTTGAAAATTGGAGTTAAAGCTACTCATCACAAATAAATAATGGTATATTTTAGAGATTTTGTATTTTCATATTTTAAGGCGAAAGGGGGAAATGGAAGAAAAGGCAAAAAGGGGAGTAATGGGAGAAAGGTTGTATATGAAGGTACTGGTTTTTTTAAAGGTAGGAAATTGAAAATTGACAATTCCAATTACCTACTTATCATAAATAAATGGACATTAAGGGGAGAAACGAGAGGTGAAAGTTTGTATGAGACTTTCGGTTTTTTAAAGGTAGGAACTTGAAAATTAAAATTTTAGCTACTCATTATTTCAAGGTTTTTGGATTTTCACATTTTAAGAACGGGGAAATGGGAGTACCGTAAAACTAAATAATAAATAAAAATGAATAAAAATAAATAAAAAAATTAAAAAGAATTAATAAAAACTAATAAAAATCAATAAAAATTAATAACGCAGGTATTTTCCTTTTTAAAGCGTAACATACAAACTAATTAGGTCCGTTTTTAAATATGCGAAAAGAAACAAAATAATGTGAAAAAAGTAACATGAGTGACAAAAACCATCAAAGCAAGATTTACTTCTTTACAGATTGTAAAACGGTATACAAATCAGATGTAAAACTAAAGAAAACACAAGGAGAAATCAATTCAATATCTTTTTAAAGCTTCTAATGTAAGTAAAATAATGTATTTGTCTAAATATAATATTTATTGTAAACTAGTCACAATAACACGTATCACGGAGTGTAGTTTATTTTATTACAAGTTTCTATAAAATAAAATTTTAGTCATAGATCCTGACTTACAAACAATTATGCATTAAAATTTACTTACTATATAATAAAATTTGGGTAATCTTGTAGTTGAAGGGTCTGTCTGCACCATTCCTGTTTCGGCTAGTCCTGATGACAGTTGGAATCCTTACATATTGTGACGAGAGTCTAATTTATTTATAGCTTATTTATTTAAAACATACTGTTTACAATTTATTTATGACGTACTAATTAATTTATATAATACTTAGGCACTAACTCACAATTCTAATTTATTTATTACAATTTATGTGTTCAGTCCAATACTTTATACTTAACTAAACTGTCCGCCTAAGTAGGGCAATTTATACCAAGTCCAACTCTGCTACTAGAAGTATCTAGACGCTCCCGAAAATTCCATCTCTGACTCAACGGTACGCTCCGTCCGTTCTAGCCGTTTCTCGAGCGTCAGCGGCATTCCTAAAAGATTCCGTCGCTTCGAGCATGAGTCGGGTGGCAAGCTGATGAAGGTCGCTAGACAGACGGCTTAGGAATTTTCATGACAATATAGTTACCAGGTTATATTTAGTTATTTGGAACCAAGGAATAAGCATATTGAAATAACTATTTTACTTTTAATCATCTACTTAACAATTTTTACATCGATTAAAAATCCTATAAAAATAAAAAAAAATCAATGATACCGCCTTTCAATAGTGATTATAACAAAATTGAAATTTGTGTCAAATTCAAATTCTAGACATCAGTGTAGAGTGGTGTGAATATGCGCATTTCTACAAGATTACCAACATTTGTTTTTCTTTTAGAGTTTTAATGTTACATAAAGAGTTGCTACTATTATTTTTTTGTTGAACCCCAATTTTGTCATTAGTGCAGACTCATTAAAAATATTTAAAAAGAAAGTTAAGAAACTCTTGCTCGAAAAGGCATACTACAAACTGAATGAAATTTTTTCTCTAATCGGTTGAATTAAGTAGCTCATTTTAATTTAAGTATATATTTTATATTTGTAAATTGTTATATTTGTACTTGGTGTTGTGCATATACATTTTTGTTCCTTATATTTTGTCTCGACCATTCACTGTTGGGTTCTAATTAACAGTGCTGTTCCTAAAGTGGCGCTGGGAAACTAACAAAGCCTACACAGAACACGAGGCTAATGGCCGTAGTAGTCGACGCCGATGACACCAAATTAAAAAAAAATGGCATTTATGAAATAGTTGTTTCTTTTATTTGAATTTTAATTTTTTACTTTTGTTTTTGGCTTTCTTATCTATCTGTTAACTTTCTTTTATTTTGCTCTTAAAATTATATATAATTCGAAAAAAAAAATATTTCATCATAACAAATATTTTCGAATTTGGTCATATTTACCTAATTTGCATTTGATATAAATAAAATTAAATAATTTATTAAATAAAACATGCGAGACTTATTTAGAAATAAATACAACAGTATATTATGTGCTTTATTTGGCAATAAACAAGTTTATTTTTATTTTGAAAAAATTATGTAAAATTCCCATAAGAAGCCATGTATTTTGAACAGCACTACTAGCATCAGCGCACTTGCGGTGAATTAAAAAAGCTCAATTAGCGTTCGGTGTTTGAGACCCACATACTTTGATTTTCTTTTACTATACGGAGAATGGTCGCACTGCGCAGCTTTCTGAGTGCCTTTTAAAAGGAGATAGAAAACTCCGCCATTTTGAACCCTTATTACGTGTTGCCTACATCTTGCCGCAATATTTTTAATAGGTGCGTTTTAATCATCCGCTTCTGCTTCGAAATTGTCGGTTTTCTTGTTTTAATCTAACAGGATAAAACGACTAAACCGAAAATTCCGGAAGCAGAAGCGGATGATTAAAACGTACCTGATATTTTTCTTGCTGCTGTCAGTGTCAGTGAATATTATTTTTGAAGTCACAGTTTATTGCTAAAGAATCAGTTAGCTCACTCGGATCAGTTGAAAGTTCCAAAATAACATTCACTTCAGGGATACAAATTCAGGATACGCAGAAGGCTGCTGTTTTATTATAGGCGGTTGTCATATATTGTATTATCCGAGTTGCACAGTCTATAAACTGAAACATTGAGATCAAAAGTGCCGACGCAGAGTGAGCGATCTGATTCTTTTGCTGTAAACTGTGTCACAGGGTTCAAAATGGCCGCGCCCTATGTTGGGCGTGTCGGACCTCTCTCTTGCCTTGTATAGTAATCAAAGTATGTGTTGAGACCACATACTTTGATTTGTGTTTGGGACCGTATTTCGAGTATGCCAATTTACCTCCTTATCTCTACTCTTCATAGTCGCGCACTTCCGATCTCCTTGGTGGAACGGATTTTTAGTATGTCAAGTCATATAGCCTATCCAGTAAAATAATACAGATCTGTTTTATTCAAAAGTGGAAACGTGTGTTGCGCATGCGCGAAATTAAAATAACTAAATTGTTTCAATTTCTTGCAAAAAAGGCAAAATATGGTTTAAAAAAGAGGAAACTACAAATAATAACTGACTTTTATATTTTTGAACGTTTTCAAATTTTCGTTTCATATCTTATTAAAATAAACACAAAATTTAAAGGTTGGAAGTATTTTACAAATGATTTGTCTAAAAAACCGAAAAAAAAACATCCAGGATGGAAATTTAACTGCGTATCTTCTATGCCCAAGGTCGACTACTTTTCATTGAACTTTTTACTACTTTTCCAGATATGTTCGTTGGAATTATTATTCAAAAATTACTTTTCATGAAAAGTTCCATCACTACATTGTTTTAACATGTTGTTTGGGTTTTGTTTTAAGACGATTAATTTATGGATTTCCATATAAATGCCATTTTTTTCATTTTCGTCCTAAGTTTTATATATCTTATATTTATTAAATATTCATTTATTTCAATATTTATTCACTAAATATAAATTATTTATTCTTGAAGTTAATAATTATTTTAAATACATATTTGTTACTGTTTTAACACTTTCTCCCCTTTCCAAAACCAGATATGAAATATTCCAAGCATTTGTGAAGCCTCGGCGGTTTTTTTTATTTTATTTATTTACGGAAAATCTCCTTTTACAAAATAATTATTATCAGTAGATATTTTAAACCTAACCTAAAGTATCACACAAAAAAGAAAAAAAAACTTAAATATCACAAAAACTTAGTTAAAGGACTGTTGAGTCCGTAGTTCGTATGATGGAAGCTAATTGAAAATAATAGTTTCTCTCTAATATTTATGTTGTTAATCTAAAATTTATTAGCTCCAACATATCCGGACAAGCTATATTCCCTTCTAGGAGGTTATGAAGAAATAAAAGATCATTACTAATTAACGTTTTCTCAACTGACAATAAATTTAAATGGTTATTAAGCTCCCTCTTAGAAAGATAAGGCATATGTAACCTCCACTGACAAGTTCTTAGAAACCTATTTTGAACTGCTTCTAAATTTAAAATAGGAGTCCGGTAATGAGGTGACCAGACTGGTGAAACATATAAGAGGATGCTGCGCACTAGTGTTAAGTAAAGGGTTCGGAATGTAGGCACAGAGAATTCCCTAGAGTTCCTGGTCACAAATCCCAATGTTTTCAGAGCTCTACTAATGAGATGGATCTCATGTGTGGGACAAATGTCAAAGATCTATCGAAGATCACACCTAGATCCTTGATTTCACTAAATTTCTCCAAAACAGTAGTATTGATATTATAAAGAAAATTTATAGTTTTTTGATCTTGTGAAGGTGATTGAAAAACATTTACGTGGATTTAAAGATTATTTAAAGCCCAATTAATAAAATAGTTTAAATCATCCTGTAACTTCAAGCAGTCAGGTAAGTTTAAGATTTCCATGAATATAATTTCAGGTCATCGGCGAATAGTAGGAACTTTCAATATTTAAATCCTGAAGCCACTTCGTTAATAAATATAAAGAAGAGTCTATAACTATTTGCCAAAGCCGCTCGACTATGCCATTAAGGGATTTTATTTTTTGCCACTGGTAAATGGATGTTCCTTCGGGACTCCAAGACCCTTTGGCTGGTGATAGTACTGCCTTAATCCCTTAATAGTATATTGACAACAGTTGTTACAAATAGGTCTTTAGACTAGTTGGTTGTTACATTTGGTGACAGACAGCAGTGGTCCTTTAGACTAGTTGGTTATTACACTTATATAGCTAGATCTTCATTCCAAACAATTTTTTTAGGAGCAATGTCGCTATTATTTGTGATACTCAAATGAAGATATATTTTCGAACCGATCTGAAAGACATATAGTTAAGAACCTTAAATTATAGAATTGTTCCATTGGCCTTCTATGTAGCATTTTACTTCAATATCCCAAATAGCCTCAGCTTTTAAAATTTAATCATCAGCGCCTTAATCCTCGAGATACAAATGGGAAAAAGTTTCTTTGTCACAAAAAATATTGATAAAAAGTTTTGCCAAGCTTGAAATTAGTAAAATTCAAAAATTTCCAATACACACTCAATTTTATAAATAATGCAAGCGATATAAACAAATGAAACACAGTTAACAAATAAATATTTTTATTCAATATACTCAATACATAAATTAGGATTTGATTTCAAAAAATTGAATCAAAAAACTTATATAAAACGAATAAATATAAGATCACTTTCGCCCTAATTTACGATCTTACTTTTTTGTTCATTATTTAGATTTAATATTAAAACAACAAAAAGAGTTATCAAAATGTGTCACAAAAGCTGGAAAATTTTATAAAATCACCAGTATTTCTTCAACAAATAATTGCACCCAAATAGGAGAATTAAATTTAATATAATAAAAATTGTTCTAGATTTTAAAATTTCATCAAAAAAATTTGGTTGAATAAAAATTATGTAACTCATTTAAATTATTATATATCAGTATTACATAAAAAATATGCACATTCTTATAAATCTATTAATTTGGATTCATATATTGCTTAAGTGTGACAGTTAGATAAATGTTTTCTTAAATCTTTAAAGTAATATAATATCAAGTATGTCTGAAAATGTATCTGATAATTAATGTTTACCTGCTAATTATTTTTTTTATACTTTACCTTTTTTTATTCGTACCATTATCACTTAAAATAATCGCTTATTAACCAACAGTCATTTGATAAGCGGATTTTTCCACGCAAAATTCAAGTTTCTTGTGACCTTGCAAGCAGATATTGGAACTTCAAAAATTTAGACTAGATGGAATAGTAATTAAAGCGTTTCAAAAGATAAGCGAATTTTTAAAAGGATCGTTTTTTTTTAATTGTAATTATTCAAACAGATCCTGGATCTATTTTTTATAAACTGAAATCATTAAATACTAAAAATACTCGATATTTAATAAAGTACATGAAACAAAAGGTTGCTCTAAAACTTCGATGTGCTATATAAGAAAGTCCCAACTAAGACCTATACATGATAAACAAATCTCGAGAATGGCGGAGCCAACTCGGAGATTCATAAGAGATTCATAAAAAAAAACCAATCGTCTAAGTCAGAACGGGAGAATTACTAGAATAATGTATGTATCTACAAATTTTGATGGAAGACTACAGAAATACAGATCTGTGCTTATTGATGGGTCTCCCACCCTGAGCTTGATGGACGTGGTGGTACATGCAAATTGGTAAATTGATTCGCGAAAAACTTCTCACCTCCAGAGCAAAAGGAATCGAGAATGGACATTTATGCTGACCTTTTAAACAACATTGGTAGTGATTTAGAATTGTTATAAATGTATAATTTCATGAGTACTCAAAACGCGATTTTTTACAGCATTTACAACTTCTACAATGTATTAAGAAATACAAGTGTTCATCTGGAAAAACCGAAATGAACTGAACTCCGCTCTTCTATTTTATTGGTGGCTTCAGCTATATTTGTCGTACTGGACATCAAAATTTGGGACATGAAATCACAAATAACAGATAAAACCGAACATGTGAAGCAAAAGGAAGGATTACTTTACCTTGGGTGATATACCCATCAGTTTTAAATGGAAAACCATGACGAGGTGTTAGAACAAACCCGGCAATAATACACAATCATAGCCTGAAATTTTGAAATCCAAATCTGCTTTAAAAAAAAAATCGCGATTTGACCGTTACGGTTTGACGCGTTACGAAAACCCCGATCGACGGATTCTAGTTCAAACGTTGCGAGGCGGGCAGGCGTTTCTTGCCTCTTCGTCTGCCGGTGCCTTGCGTGGACAGCCAGTGCTCGTAGTGCCTCTCGTTGGCCAACCAGTCCTGGTACTTGTACCACCACTCCTCCCATTTGACGTAGTCGTCCAGCGAGAGGTCGCGCAAGTAGCCTAAATCTTTGTAATACTGATAGCGAACACGGACGTCGTCCCATTCTGCTGTTCTTGATGGACCGGACGCTCTGAGCTTTTCTGGGAAGTGACCAGTTGGTACCGGAGATAAACTGAAAAATGAAATAAATATTTATTAATAATAATGAATAATAATCTTTATTTTAAAATTAAAGGAACCAAAAGAGGTTAACGGATATGTGCACTAGCTTAGATCAGCAAAAAACTTGTATTTCATGTAAAAATTCTTTTATTTAAAAACCAAAGCGCTTTCGGCATTACGCCACATTCAGTACTTATTGTCCATAAAAAGACTAAAATTAATCGTCATCGTGTCTCCAATTATTAAAGGACCCGGCACTCTTCTTATGGAAAAATGGCGGTAAAATTTTCTAAAACTTCGCTAGGTAATAGAAGTAGTCAACTTAGTGACCAAAAGTGTCCATGGTCCCAATTCAATTCTATGGCTAGTTCTTGTTCACACCCACTGCAGAGTGCTGATTCTGACAGCTCCATGATATGGAGATGCTTACGTACTTGGCAATGTCCAGTCAGAATGCCTGTGATCAGGCGCAGATTCTGTCTAGTCATAGTCAAGTATTTGTTCGCTGTAGTGTTGTCAGGATAACTTAAGAGCTCCCTGGCAAGTATGCAGCTTCTTGTTTCATCCCATTTTCTTTGAATTTCGTAAGGGAATGTTCTTCAATTAGGTTTGTCACTACCGATGTCAGTCCAATAGAAGGGCCAGATTCAAAAAATATTTGGTTGGCTGCCTTCTTGGCAAGTGAATCAGCAAGACAGTTACCTTTCGATGTGGTGTGACCTTTGATCTATCTTGAGTTGACCACATTGTTGATACTTTTGCCAAAGCTTTGTGCTAACCCTGAATAAATTCGTGGTGTATCCAGAATGATTAGTGCATATCTGATATCTGTATAGATGAGCATGTTTCTTCCAGTGATACTATTTTGCTGCTATGAGAATCACCGTGAGCTCAGTTTGAACTACACTGTCACTGGTGAGGATGCTCCTTCGTGATTCCAGGACCCTTTGGCTGATGACAGTGCTGCCTTCATTTCTTGATAGTATATTGATAATAGTAATTAAATACCTATCAGTTGGTACAAATGGGCCTTTAGACTCGTTGGTTTTTACAGATTCAGTAACTTCAGAGAAATTAGATAATATAGTAATACATATTGTAAAGCGAGCCATTTAAGACTCGTCTAGTCATGCTCTAATCCCTTAAGTCGTCGCTCTCTGCCTTATTTGGCCCTCTTGCGGCCTCACTTGTTCGATTACCAAGAATATTCAAAGAAATTAGTCAACCCTTGTGGGACGACTAGAGTACTCGATAAATGGATACGAAATTGCAATTTATTACAAATCAGTCTAATAAATGGCGGAATCTTCGGGACCTTTCACCTTGATGTACACTCTTTTGCCGTTTGAAAGACAGTTGAAATTGAGAAACCAATCAGTATACATTATTGCTGTTAAAATAAATTAGTTTTTAAGTAAATGTCTATATAAATTATTATTATTTTAGTAAATGTGATTTATAAATTAGGAGAATAAGTAAAAATAAACTAGTATATACATATATCATGTTTATTGAGTGGTGATACTTAAGGGTGTGAATTCTTGGGTGATTTTAAGAAGTTAATATCAACATATGATACAAACCTAATTTTTGAGCTACAGGGTGTTACAGTTGTAAAAAAAAACCTTTTCGTCATAATATTCCTATTTTCATGAAAATTTTTTTACACCTTTTTAATCATTAAGGAGCATTGAAACTGTTTTTGATATTTTGTTGAAATTTGGTAAGCACCCACCATGCGTGGAAACATTTTTTTGGGGTGAAAATTAATTTTCTACTTCCACCTGTGAAGTCCACGTAGGCATGGTAAGACAATTATGATAAAGTTATTTTTTTCTTAAAAATATAACACCCTGTAGCTCACAAATTAAGAGGTTTATAATAATATGTTGATATTAACTTTTCTTCTTAAAATCTCCCAAGGAGATTCACACCAGCTAACAATTTAATGTATAGAGAATGAATTAATTAAAATAAACTTTTTACAATATTATTTCAATCGCCTGTTTTAACTTTTTAGTTCATTTTATATGAATTAAAAAAGAAGCCTATAAATATTGCAGGTCAAGTTTATCAAAAATGTAATAAATACTAACCTGTACCTTCTAGGTGGGCTACCATACAAGAATTCATCTTCTTCTACTAAAACTTTCATGTTGCTACCAGTTTTCGTAATTTTCATATTTTCCATTTCTCTTCTTTCTCTGTCAGCACTCCATTGTGCAATTTTACCGAATCTATCGGATAGAGTCAAATTAGTGGTCGCTACGATGGGCGTGGGTATCACAGCGGAAGGGCCGCTATCGGCTGAACCGGAGGACTCGCCGCCAGGAGAGCCAGTTCTGTTGCCGGTACGTTCTTTTTTAATTCGTTTCAACATCATCTGCAAATCGATCGGCGTTAAGAAAGTTTTAGAACAAAAAAAAATTCAGTGTTCATTGTTCGCTATTTTAATGATTGATATTATTGAAAAAATTAAGAAATATATGCAATAAAGTGATAAGTAGAAAATAATTTTAAAATAACTGATAGTAGCTTTTAATTGATAACGAATGCAATTGTTAAATCATGAATATGCATTATCTATATATAAGTAGGCAAAGACATAACGGTTCAGTACCATTTTCTCAACTGTTTGTGAACCGATTTTCTTTTTGTAATTTTTGTTTAGTAGCTATTTCCCTAATAACACCGATCTGCCAGAAACATCCCATTTAGGTTCCATGTATGTTTCTGACATAAATGGTACGTACCTACGATGTCTCTAAAGAAACATTTCTGGAATGATTTCTCAAGAACGTTTTAGAAACATCGTAATTATGTATAGGCATAGGCATTCTATTTTTATTTTAAATATTATTTTGAAATATCAATAAATTATCAAATTACTGCAATCGCCAGAAATCTACAATAGTATCAAACTCCAATATTAAATTTGAACATTTTGAACAATATTTTTATTTCACAAGATAACTGGTACAGGTCAAATTTATCTTTATTAGTTCCTTCAAAAAAGAGTGCAAAGCAAATACGACAGAGATGAATATACCCTTCCTTCTGACTCGGCAGGAGAGTTCGGTTAATACTCCGCGAGCTAAAAAAATACACTATCGAGAGAAGCACTCGTGATGGAATCTATTTCTGTGCATTGAAAGTGTAGCACTGAGCTACAGTGCTTATGAAAATATCGTTCCATATATACAAAATGTATGGATGAAACGATATTTTCGATGAAAAGTGTGACAGCTCCTGGTTCACCTACAGTGAATCAGCGAGTCTGTATGGCGCTATGATGGTGATTCCCGAATAGGGGTTGCTCATGCGCCAGTTTTGGTATCGCAGTTTGCTCTGCGTACACCGGAGTGTACTCAAGGTAAACTCAGTGGAGGTAAAAATAATTCCAGGCGGTCACTGCTAGGTAGCCACTATACTAAAATAAATAAAAATAAAACACTTATCTCCTTTACACCTCGTACCCTACGGTACCCTGAAAGAAAACGGTTAAGAACCAGTAATAAGAGAAATACAGGAATAGGTAATAAAATATATATTTACAAAAAAATAAATACAACGGTAATTAAATATGAACGGCTCCCTGTATTCGGAAAATCTAATAAAATTAAATTATAACTGAAAACTATTTAAATATTGACGGATCCCTATATCCGGAAAATTTACGAAAAATAAATTATTGCAATTGAAAACTATTTAAATATTGACGGATCCCTATGTCCGGAAAATTTATGAAAAATAAATTATTACAATTGGAAATTATTTAAATGTAGGGAAATGTTTATGGTTCATTAGCACAGGAGCCTAATCGGTCTGGGAATCGTGAAACGCCCAGTATACGGAAAATTTATGGAAAATAAATTAATACACTTGAAAATAATTTAAATATGACGGTAATCAAATGCAAGCAAATAAATGAAATCAAAGTTGTCGGAACCCCCTCGTATCTTAATAACAAAGCGATGGGAAGCGAAAATTTTCGTATAGTGATAAATATGGTTATTTATTTACGCGGTGTTTTGAACGGCGAACACGACGATCGTAGAAAATAATATTTTGAATTTTGCCCAGAGTCGATCGAGAGCGTTTGTGTGAATTTAAATTTTACAGAAGTCGTCTGGCTTCATTCAATAACTAATTGTGGACGAGGAACGGAATGATTCAAATACGGCTGAATAAAAAAAATTAAAAGAAAATAAATTTTACACGAAGTGATGCGTCTTTTGGGAAAGCAGATACGTCATCAGGAGAGAGAGCACTCTAATCCGGGAACGGATCGAACCTCCGAAAATAGAAAATAAAACAATAAAAAATCGAAAACAGGTCGAATCTCTCACTTCGATGTTAACTGGGAGGTTTTTAAGAGAAATTGGATATAGTCGTTGACAAAGAGAGCACTCGGAGTCTAGCCTATGTCCAGCCTCAAATAAAAATTGCCAACGGTTTCCTACTGAGGGATGAAATAATATATCTTGGATATGAATCAAAATTTTTTACTTGTTGCACGGGTGTCCCAACTAATTATATAAAAGCCAATATAAAAAATAATATACGGTTCCTATCTTAGCAGAAAAACGGGGTTAATCAATGAACTTTTCCGAAATCACGGCACTTCACGGAGCATTCACTAGGTACTAACTAAGGGTGAATAGTTTTCGGCTGTCGGCAATCAAGAGAGTAGAGCTTACGGCGGCCGATAAGCGAGAAGAGGGCGAAATTCCCAGATGTCATTTAATTTATGCTTTTCGGTAAAGCAAGATGGAAGACCAGTAAGCCCGAGTGGGGGATACCACCACTACAGCTGACTGTTTACAATTTAGAAATATAAAAAATGTCCTTCTTGTACCTTGACAAATAAAAGGTAGATAATCGGTACGAAATCGACTACAAAATGCCCATTCGGATTTCGGCAAATATAAGGATATTTTAATCTACGAGGGTACTCGCAATTGTTGAAAAACGGTAATTCCTGGGAAACAGAAATACGGGGGAACTTCTACATGTTCTCAGGCGGGAATTAATTGAAATATACATTTTTAAATTAATTGAGAGCAAAATAGACCTCATATTTGTTTTGCTCGCGGAGTATTAACCGCACACGTCTACCGTATAATCTGCAGTGAGATTCTCATCTTTCAATTTGGCACGTGTTGAGAAGCTTCTATCTTCGTTCTACAGAATGTGATTCTTATGTAATGTCTCTTTCTATTCAACACATAACGTGTTCAGTTCGCGGATAAGAATCCCTGTCCAGATCCAATGACAATATTGACATATGACAGATAGTTCATTAGTATTGACAGTTAAAAATGAAAAGATGTTTCGCCTCGCTTATAATAAAGTTTGGAAAAGTTTAAAAGTAATAAACGTCTTGTCTATAAACTTTTATATAAACTAAAAGTGATAATAGGCGGCCGGATTGACGTGTACAGTTTGAACGTGTACACGAAAAATCACTTTCAATTCAAGGTTTGATCAGGCTTGGCAAATGCAGGAACAATCGTTTTACGTGCAAGAAATTCAAGCCAAAATGAAGAAGGTAATTTAATTTACTTTAACAAAATGTGGCTTTTATACATTCTAGTCATTATTTCTTTATTTGTTAACTTTAAAAATAACTATTTTAGGTAGCAATAATGAGTGTGAATTTATCAGAAGATGCATAGCTCCTCTCAAGGAACGAGTTGTGAAAGTTGTTTTTTTTTTTCACTGGAAAAAAAGAAGTATCCAAGTTAAAAATAGCTAAAGCCATTATGGGTAATTATTTTAACTTAATATCAATTGTTTATATTGTCATTTAATTGAAACATTTTCAGATTCGGTCAATTGGTAAACAAAAAGGAAATTGAAATTAAAATAGGTGAGTGAAGGGCCCCGGAAAGAAATAGACGCAATGAATCAGAGCGTAATAATTAACATTTTTTATTTTTGTGTCAAAAATTTGTTTTTAAATAAATTTATGAAAAAAAAAGTAATAAATTTGATTATCCTACTAAAAAACGTTTAGGTCATTTCTGGAACGTTCCAGCAATAGTATAAAAAACTTACCTAAGACGTTTGAGCAACATCGCAGGATGTTCCACAAACGTCTCTAATACGTTACAAATGACATGGTCATTGCCAGAAACATCCCAGGTACGTTTGAGGGAGGATAAGAAACATGACAGAGACGTTTCTAATGTCCCAAGTGCATGTTTCTGGAACGTAACAATACTGTGCTACTAGGGTGACGAGCTTTAGTGTTATCAATAAAATAAAATTGGAAATAGTATGTTTCCCCCAAACTTCGATATATGAAATCCATTAATCCACAATTATGAATTATGATCGACTAATAAAATTAGCCTATGTTTTATTGCTTACGGTAAAGATAATAATAAAAAATATTACAAACAACAGTATTGTTGGTTGCATACAAATTTTATCACCTTTCAATTTCGATTATTTTGCAATGAGTTAAATTTTTTATACTACAAAAAGCGTAAGCGTCCAATTGTCTTTAAAGTGTTTTGGGTAGTTTTAATACCTTATAGTTCAACCAGCTTGAGTTTTATTTTAAAAATAGGACGTATAACTATTTACTGATTTGAGCTAGTCACCCATGCGGGTCAAAGTCACCTGACTTTACGGTAATTCAAATTATAATTTTATTACATTCCTTCTGGAACTACATAATCTCCACTTTCAAAGGACTTTTAAAAAGCCTTTTTTTAAATATACAGTTTCACTGTTAAAGTTTGCATCATAACGAGATTTTTTTTAATTAGTTTATGCAAATTTATAGTTCATAAACAGTTGCTTCAATAATAATAAAACATACCTGTCACATTTGACATACTTCTAAAAAAATACAACAAATTATTTCTCAAAATTTCAAAAATGGTATGATTTTTTTTTTCTACTCACCTACCCTTTTGAACGAATTTGGAACCTTTGATTCTTTTCTCGTTTTCTCAACCTAACAACTAAAGTAAGAGCACAGAAAAATTTATAAATAAACCAGTCCTTATTTGGAACAACCAATTTATTCCAAATACTATGCTTCCTTTCAGTCTAGAATGTTGGACCCTCTGTTAACGGTGTAATAGAATATCCTCTTTATTCACAAAATATTTTGAGAGACGATTATATATCGAAAATAATGAGCAGAAACACATTTGGTTGGTTACTTGGCCACATACATTTGAATGATAACTCTCCTCTCCAGCGAGTAAGAGGAACGCAAAAGGCCCCATTTTAGAACAACTACTGGAATATTTTTAAAAGTACTATGGGGCTGGAGAGCATCAGTCTATTGGTGAAAGTATGATTCACTTCAAGAACCATTTGACTGAAGCAGTACATGCCCAAAAAAACAATCAAAAGAGGGTATAAACTGAGTATGTGCTGACGCTATTACTGGCAATGTAAATCAGTTTCGCATTTATACTGGTGAAATAGACACTTTAAAAGTGGAGACTGGTTTAGGCGAACGTGTTGTAAAAGATATCACAAAAGGGTCATATGTTTTACTTTGATAATTATTTTTCCTCAGTCTTTCTAATGAGCTATTTATTAAAGAATGACATCCACTCATGTGGCACACTAAGAATGGAACGTGTTTTTTACCCTTTCAGGCATCCCTCTGCTCTCCCTGAGGGATTCCGACAGACTCCCTCCAATCAAGTTTGGGTCCAGCCACTGGCTCCGTTCAATCACGCTTGGGGTCGTCTGCTTTTCCTCCTCTTAGGGTTCGTATGGCGGCACGGAGATGCCTAGTGTGCCACCATTTGGATGCCTTACTCCTTCGAATTCATCATCATTCATTTCACGTCGTCGATGGTTTACCACTAGTCGGCTAAGTCCAGAGATTGCTCATCCAAGACGTGACAGGAGACATCACTGCTTAACAGCTGCGAGACCATGTTAATGTAATGCAAGATATTTTAGAGGAAAAAGAAATGGATCGATGGGATACAGATTGGGCTTCCAATAAAGTGATCTTTACTAGGTATAAAGATAAGAAATGTATTAATTTTCTTTCTAACAGAAATAGTATCTGTCGAGATAAGACAACAAATATATGGGTGGCGTGGATAAGTCTGAATATGTTGAAGAATTTATTTGAAATAAATAGAAAAAAGTAAGAAATAGTGGCATCGAATTGTTTTCCACTTCGTTGATCAAGCAGTCACTAATGCATTTATTATATTTAAATCTAGAAGTCCAGGACTTGCAATATCTTTGAATGAATTCCATCTAGCTGTTGTTATTGGGGATAATTTAGATACACCAAAAAAGGGACACAAATATTTATTGAACAAGTTCAAAAGAAATTACATACAATCGAGTAGGTCATTTGCCACTTCACGGTACGCCAAGAAGATTTGGATTATGAAGTACAACCTCAAAAGGTTATCGGACACGTTGGTTTTGTATAATGTGCCATATTAGTCTCCATTTATCTAAGAATAAAAATTGTTTAGATAAAATAGTTCAGTGTGATGTCATTTTGGTTCCACTGACATTTAATTCTAACCAAACTTTTAACAAAAACATCAATAAATTTGACATACGTTTTTACTGTTTTTAGTTTATTTCTAATTATTGTTTACATGTCATAAAAAATAGTTTAATGGTATCGTAATTGGTAACTAAACGATTGTATATTTGATGCATGCTATCTACTTACTTTAGGAATATATTTATAAAAGTGAAAAAAAAAACGATATAATTTAGGTAAACAAAACGAACAAAACGCACTCAAAAAATCTACTGTCACTTTAATTGTCAGTGGAACCATAATTACATCATCACTGAACTAGCGCCTTATACAGTAGTTTGGTTTAGTTGCTCACTGGTACCAACCTACACCTTTTTTTTAATATACAGTGTGTGTCGTAAAAATGGATCCATATGGGATTTTTTTAATATTACGATTGGAAAAAACATTCTAGGGCTATCCACCTGCTTAAAAACTTAAAATAGCTCACATCAAAGTTGGCTACTGACATTATTTTTCTGTCAAATTTGGATTACAAAAAAATACCCAATTTGACAGATAACTAAATATTTTAAAGATTTAAAAAAAGCAGAGGTGACGTTTTTTTTTCCAAATCTAATATTAAAAAAATTCCCATATGGATCCAACTTTACGGAACACACTGTATATTAAAATTAAATGTTAATTTTCTATTGTAAACTGTATTTATCTAGTTCCTAAAAATAATTTTGTAAAAAAAATATTGTGGACCGCAAGCAAAGGGCTAAAATGTAATACACTCTGCCGAAACAGTTTTCTTTCTAAATTTTTCTAAATACAAAACTGAGTCAGTTAAGAAATGCCATACATTTGAATTTTCAAATCTATCTGCCAATTAATAGACCAATCGAAAGTTTAAGAAATAACTAACATTAATTATTGTAACTCTTTTGAAAATATCAGGTATCAAGACAAAAAATATGGGTGAACGCCATTTTTTATTATTATTGAAGCAAAAGTGGAACACAAATTACGCCACACTAATATATGACTAGATTGTGATCCCTTGTTTAAGAATTTAATACACCTCCGTTTCCGTCAAACAATGTAAATTCTATCAATGATTTCGAGCAAATATGATTCATAAGTGGTGTAACTAACCGGTTTAACCATCCCTTTTTCTCCAGGTTTTTTAACAGCACCAAGCTTGACAGGAGGCTTGACTCCTCTGACGTTAATAATTTCTCCAGTACTGCCTCTTGGTCTAGGAGGAGGTGGTTGTCTTCTAGGATCCGTCGGTCTGTCAGAAGGACTGGGTTTCATCATTTTGCGCTGCATTGGGGGAGGAGTGGTGGGTTTATGAAGTCTTCTGGGTACTGGAGCAGGAGAAGGAGGACGTGCGCGGACACGAGGTTTAGGTGGAGGGGAAACGACACTTTTCGACGGAACTTTGCGAGCTCGTGGCGAGAATGACCTAGACCTGAAATAATAATTAAAATTGTTGCAAAAGGAATAATTATAATAATACAGGGTGTTATAATGCATGATATTAAAGCAGCTTATTATTTGAGGAGCCTATAACCAAAGCGGCAATCTCCATTTTAAAGAATTTTGGATAATTGTGAAAAACTGTTTTTAAGTTCCTATGAGGATTTTTAAAGAATTATGCTGAATTGCATAAATATTAAAAATTCGTCAATCAATGGGATTTTGAAAGATTAGGTTGGCATTTTTTATTTTGATCTCTTATAAAACTATATATCCGTGTTTTAAACTCTCACAGAATAATACAAAAATATTATTTTGAAAATATATCAATAATTGACCTGGACCAAAATGAAATAAACGGTTCCGGTTCAGGTTCCAGTAAGACCAAAAATGTTGGGTTCAATTTTGGTCCAAACAGTTTTTCCCACTACAAATTTTCCATACCAGTGGTTGTTACGTTATAAAGTCGACTTAGCAATAAACACCGCAAATATAGAAATTAGGCTTTTATTTAAAATGAATTGATTTTATTGGTTCAAAAAACGGAATTTGCAATTTTAATGAAACTAACAATTTTATAATTGCCACACATGCTTGGAACAAGAATAATTTTATTATAGATTCATTAGTTTATTCAAAAAGTCAGAATAACGCCAAGTTAAAACATGAAATTTAATTAGGTAAAAGTTTTCATTTTAAATATCCTTTACCTGGTCCTGGCATTCCTATGCGCCTTAGGAGAACAAACCGAGCACGAATCATCGGAACAGCTGCTGATCGAACTGTTCGATACGGACCTCCTTTTCGGGTGCCTGGACGACGGCGGTTCCCTTGGCGAAGGTGGAGAACGGGGCCTGCCTCCCATCGGCGCCCTTCTGTAAGACGGCGGCGATGATCGGCGGCGCGTAATAGGCGACGACGATCGGGAGCGAGAGCGTGCGTTACGGGGAGGCGGCGATCTCGGAGAGCGTGGAGAACGCGCCGTACGGGGCGACCGCGTCGACCGCCCCCCGTACATCGACGGCGACGAGCGGCGCATCGGGGGCGAAGAACGACGACCCAGTGGCGAGCGGCGACCTACAGGTGAGGCGGCGGGCGAGCGCGAACGACTTCGTCTACCGTTAGAAGATGGTGTCGGCGATCCGTCGATGTAGAGGGACTTGTAGCCGCTGTGGCACCACCTGAAACAATTCCAAATATAAGTCGGGGCTGTAATGCTTGTTATTTCTCATCATCATACGTGGTGGGCCAAATATTCGACGTAATTAACAATGTAATGTGTTCAGAATTCTTAGTATCAAAGGCCTCCATATGAAAGAAATTCACAAATATCAAATCTCTATTGAAAAATCCTGTATTAGAATTAAAAAATGGTGTTACATATTAGGTCTATCTAATGAATAACGAGACTGTTACAATAACATATTCTTTATTTATAAATGAGAATAAAATTACCAAAATTAGTACCACACAAAAGAGTATTAAATAAATTTAAAGTTAACACAGGCTACTGGTTTCAGCCCAAGAGCCATCTTCAGGCCTAAAATGAAGATTGACAATGCTTCATAACACATAACTCGGCATTGAATGCGATTAGTAATTTGGGCTCATATAGACCCTTGTCGAAGTTTGGCTTGTCAGCGTAGCTAGACAGAATACAAATTCTTTATTTTTGTTCTAGGGACAAAATACAAAGTGTATTGTGTTGTACACGTCAATATCCACAACTAAATATTACACTAAAATTAATATTGATGCAAAATACTAACAGCACGATGTTCTAATGTTATTGTGAGTGCTAGGTCGACTTATTAAGTAAGAATAGCGTATTCACCAGGGCTAGAGGAGAACTTAGTAAAACCCATAGTGCCATAATTTGCAATTGGTAATTACATCAATAATACAGTTTGTAACCATTTTTACTACATAATCTTATATTAAGTAAGCTAAACCAAACAAAAAAAAAAACGAATAAAATGGATTCTTATTTCTAATCCTTATAGTCCAGAACGCAGTGAATTTTTTTTGTACTTATTTTTCCAGTCCGTGTACATGAATATAATATTCTCT
The DNA here is from genome assembly GCA_927349885.1 of Psylliodes chrysocephalus. Classification (NCBI taxonomy): domain Eukaryota; kingdom Metazoa; phylum Arthropoda; class Insecta; order Coleoptera; family Chrysomelidae; genus Psylliodes; species Psylliodes chrysocephalus. The sequence goes on along the minus strand of OV651819.1, from coordinate 38,557,315 downwards.
TAGTGACAAATAAACAAAATTTTTGAGTCTGGCTAAAATGGTTGGATGGATTCAAAAAATTAAAAAACAATGCAAGTCCACTCATTTTCTGTCATGAATATTTTACATTTACTAAAGTAGAACATAAAGTTTGTAAAAATTGTAGTCTGGCTTATCTTAGATAGCCGAAAGTGTCTAGCTGAAAATTTTGAAAAATCCGTAACCCTTATTTTTACCAGCTTGAAATTTAGCATATAAATTGATACAATCATAAATTGTAACTAAAAATTAGTCTGGCTGATTTACGAAATTGGATAATGAGTCAGGCAGCATCTTCAAAATCGGAAAAATAGAATTTTTTTAGGTTCGAAAATTTCTAGAAAATACACTTCTGATGACATTTACAATCACGAAGGTCTTGCCAGACTCACAAGTCAGGTAGTTAAACGAGGAGAGGAATAGTGGATGTGCATATTTAGGTATTGATGCTGGAATGCGACTTACATGAGAACATCTGCCCAGACCCCCTCTTTTATATCCCTACCTCTATCAGTTTTCATTAAATTATTGATTAGTATTTTTGATTATAGTTATATTTTTCATTGGCCGATGTAAAATACAAACTTTTAAATATTTTTTATTTGATGTGGCAACGTATTAAAAAATTGTATACATTTAAAATAGTGTGGTTTTATGCGTTGGTACTACAAAACTATCTACTCTGTATTATGTGTATGACCAACAAAATGTTCTCTGAAGTAAACCTGATTTTTAATCACAAAATTTATACTTGAATATATTATTATGCACCCACCACTGTCATCAATTTGATTATCTAAAGAACCCTCTGCATGAATCTCTAAAGTTCAACCCAATTAGTATTTTCAATACTCTTTTTTGTATTACAAACATCTCCTAATTGTGAGAACCACCCCAGAAGATGATTGCGATAAGAATGTCTGAAATAAGCAGATCTCAAAGTATTTTTATTTACAACTTTGGTTAATTCTTTTAGAACAAAGTAACCCTTACTAAGCCTACCATACAGATTGTCTACATGACAAAACCATCCCAAATACTTGCATCTTCCAGATGGTAATGTTTACTTTCACCTCTACTTTCAACAACTACTTACATAGGAAGATACTCCTCTACCTATTTTAAGTTTACTTCGTTTCCTCAGTACCAGCAACTTTGTTTAACCTTATGGAGGATACTTCATTTACTTTTTAAACAGTTTAATCAGACTACTTTTGAGGTCGAGTATACATTTTTAGGTTCTCTTTGTGATGATCATCTACCTGTTCCTAATATAAGATATTTGGTTTTAGGGTACCTTACCTGCTAAAATTTGATTTATTGTGTCATGAACCACTGTCTATCTTCCTTTTAGGCCTGAAGATGGCTCTTGAGCCTAAAACCAGGAGCCTTTTAGATTATTTAATAAATTTTTGTAAGATACTGCTTTTGAGAATTTTATTTTCGTTTATGAAAATGGTCACATTTATATCTTTATTCATATTATATTACAATTTTAAAGTTGGTACATTTCTTCGATTTTTGATGAGAAAGTTCGTCCAGAGCATTCTTCATCATCCACATTTTCAAATTCTTTACTTAAATTTTTGTCCCATTCACATTTGAAAATATTCTATTATTGTAACTAAAAATTCAAGATTGACACATTGCTGGACTTATTCAGCTCTTTTTAGCATGTAACAGACAACATAACTGTTTTTTTTAGAATGTAACAGACAATATAATTGTTTTAAATGCCGACAACAAACTGAAAAGTCAAGAGTGTCGATGTTTGGTATGTTAAAGTCACATTAAAGAAAGAGCCAAGAAGCAATCGTGTCTGCGACGGAAAAGCATACAATTTAGAGGTATACGGATGGTTCCAAAACCACTGAAGAAACTGGAATAGGAATGTACGGGCCTAGAACCAAGTACTCTGAAAGTTTGGGCATCACCCAAGCATCTTCCAAACGGAAATTTACGCTATTAAGAAGTGTCTCCAGTTTATTATCAATAAAAACTAGCGTAGACAAGAGATTATCATCATGTCCGATACTCAAGCAATGTTCAAACCGCTAAGCTCTTATGTAACCAACTCAAAAATGATTTGGAAGTGATTAGAACAATTAAATATACATAACTTGGGTTCCAGGACATAAAGGGACTCGAAACAGACTTTGTGGGACTTGATTCTCCAATCACGTTGTGAATGGATGTTGACTGGAACATGCTACAAACGGATTTATTATAGCACAGAAGGCTCTAAGGGTGAAAATTAAAAAAAAAAAAACAAAGTTAATACAATATTAGGAAAGCCAAGAGACTTAAAAAGAATTGGTCAGTAGAAGAACCGACAATTGAAACGATCTCTGGGGTCTAAGACAGGCTAAGAGACTTTTAGGTGATTATTACCAGAAGAAATCAAAAGCTTATATCTTTCTGAGCAAGACCAGGCAACTGACAGTAACAGGGATCCTTATCAGACATTTCAGACTCAAATGACACGTTAGTAAACTAAGTAGAAGATAGTGAGTGCAGATTCTGTGAGGAGGAGAACGAATCCACCATTTACGTTTTGACTGCATGTGTAGTACATAATCCAAGGACACTACGAGGTTTTTCCGGAAAAAACAAAAAATTCGGGGGCGACGTGTCAAGGCGTTGGGGAGGGGCGCCCGGTGGTTCCCTCTCTCTATGCCATCCCCTCCACACTCAGTTCGAGCCAGAGCGCTCTGCGAGTAAGTAGGAGTTTACGTCTGCTTGTTGAAAGTAACCCTTTTTTTACCTGCCGTCGGCATGGAGCTCTCTCTGATTGAGGAACAGCGCATCAACATCAAGTTTTTTGCAAAGCTAGGGAAGAATGGCCGTGAGATTTTTGAGTGTTTGAAACAAGTTTACGGAGACAATTCTATGAAGGGACAGGCCGTCAACAAGTGGTTAAAAAGGTTCCGGGAGGCCGAGAAGCGGTGAAAGATTACTCTCGCTGAAAACGCCCTTCCACATCGAGTTCTGAAGGAATTGTTGAACGAATTCGGGTGTGTGTTCTTAAAGATTGACAGTTAGAATGATAGCTGAGGCTCTGTCAATCCCCAAAACAATCTTCCACGAAATTCTGACAGAAAAACTTGAAATAAAAAAATTGTGCGTGAAAATCGTTCCAAAGCTCTTGACTCCAGAACAGAAAGCAAGGAGGGTTGATTGCTGTGAGGATTGGTTGGAACCGGGTCATCACTGGAGACGAGTCTTGGTTCTACGAATTCAATGTGAAGCTGAAATCTCAAAGCAAGGAGTGGAAGCAAGCAGGGGAACCAAGAACAAAAAAAGGGAAAATCAAGGTCCAATGTGAAAACAATGATGTTTTCTTTGATTCTTGGGGCACTGTTCAACTGGAATTTATCCCTCCCGGTCAGACAGTGAATGGAAATTTCTACATTAAAGTTTTGAGACGTCTCAGAGCTCGTGTGGCACGAGTTCGACCAGATTTGGCACAAGGGGGCAGGTGGATCCTTCATCAAAACAACGCGACTGCTCACACGTCTCTCATTGTGCCTGAGTTTTTGGCCCGAAGCTCAATCACCGTGACAGAACATCCGCCTTATTCACCCAATTTGGCCCCTTGCAACTTCTTCCTGTTCCCAAAATGCAAAATGGTGCTTCGGGGGCAGCACTTGGGGGGATGTGGAAGCCATAAATGCAGCAATGACACTGCAGCTGAAGAGCATCACAACTGAAGGCTTTCAGCAATATTATCAACAGTGGAAACGGCGTTAGCAGAAGTGCATCTTGTCTCAGGAGGAGTACTTTGAAGGACACCATATTGAAATACCTGAATAATTGTAAAATAAACAAATTATTCCACTTTTATATGTATTTTCCGGACAAACCTCGTATACTTGAAAGCATACTAAATAGAAAAGGCCGACCTGTCCAACTTGGAGCCACTCCAAATCATTTCCTTTCTTTGGAAGATATGATTGGAAGGGTCGTTATAGACGTTGACTCTTCCATTGCAGCCTTAGCAACAGAATGGACACAATTAGGGCTGCCATCCATAAGGATTTCTCCGGATTTTACCTAGTTTGAAAGGCGTCCGGGTGGGGTTTCAAAAAAAGTCTGTGTTGTCCGGGTAAAACATTTATTTCGTCAGGGGGAAATTGGATTAATTAAATGATAAGCAATAAATTGGCGCAAGCAGCTAAAATATTCTACAACCGAATGCCCCTCGCCCTTTTTTATGTTGATTTTGTCAAACATTGCCAAAAAAATCGAAAAGAAGTCGTTTAAATAAATACAAAAATTAAAATATTTATTTTTGTGGCAAAAAAAAATCAGCAGAATAAACTGAATTTCACCCAAATGTCCGGGGGTTTTCAGGTTTTTGTCCAGTGTCGGCAATTTAGGTGATTGCAGCCCTAGACACAATAGATGTTTTAGGTCGCAGTGTATTAACACCCCATATATAAAATAAAGTCACATTCAATCATTCAAAAAGATTGAATAATCTTAGAGGTAGGAAGTCTCGTTATTTAAAAGAAAAACCTTATTTTTATGTATTCCTTTATTTAGATTCTGATTTTATTTGATCTTAAAATGGTCCACCATATATGACCACAATGAACAGTATTAAACAAAGAATTAAATTTTGATGTTTAATATATAGCTACTACTAACTGTTCATGAAGAAGTTTCTAAGTACCGGTACATAATATATAAAATTAAAAAAAATATAAGAAAATTAAATGTTTTATATATATTTTTTATAGTTGAATCCATAAATAATGTCAGGAATGTATAAAGAATGCCAACAATGAAAGTCTCATAACTTCCGATAATTTCTCCAAACTTTGGGACAATGACAGATGATAACTTTCTTGGCACATTCCATTACCGACTTTTATTTCCGGACTCAACTATACGGAAGTAATAGTGTTTACAAATATTTTTTACTAATTCCTATTTTTTCTACAAACTACTTAATAAAACTTATTAAGTTTCTATTTCACTTAAAATAATCTGGTTTTCTAAATTGATAATAATTATGTAAAGTAAGATATTATTGCAGTATTCTCAAATCTACCGACGTTTTAAGAGAAATGTATTCACCTGTTCGGATCTTTAGCCTCGACCTCCAAAAGTTTTTTGTCCCAAAATACGCCAGAATTTGGTGATTTTTGGGCCCTAGCTTTTTTCATAACATTATCTATTTCTCTTCTCCTGCCAGCTGGTAAACTAGGGTCTGAAAATATAAAGTGTTCCATAAAAATATGGAATGTTTACTATTTTCTTTACTATTACACAACTTTTAAAGGCAACTGAGTTTGGTTTTCAAACCCCTTAAGAACTTATATTAAGAAAAATGTCCATATAATGCTTTAGAAGTTTTAATCTATCAAATGAAGAGAAAGTATCTTTAATAAATTTAATTGTCACATTTTGGATAGATAATTGGAAACAAATTAACATTACTAAAATAGTCTTTCGTTAACGAATTTATATCAATATACATTTATTTATCAACAAATAGACATAGTGCAGCTGTCACCATACTAAAAGAAAATACCTAACTAAAAAATAGTATGTTGCAAAGGAGTACCCTATATTGTGAAGAACTAGTTTGAAAACCTTTCAAGAATATTTCGTCTTAGATCAGTGATGTAAATAGACAAACTTTCTAGAGTACGAATTTCATAAAACCCAAAAATAAAATATTTAACAAATAGAACATTTAAATGATTTCGAGAATGATTCAATATTAGGTTTTTTCTTAATATAAGTGATTTTTTAAGAGAAATTTACTTGAGATTTTTGTAACTACCTGTAATTCGCATAGCCACGGGTTTTGTATCCATTCTAAGTTTGGCTGCCACAACTTTCTTATCCCTACTCCTACTTCTTCGTCTTGAAGACATTCTATAAAATGTCTGTTTGTATTATAATTTGAAAAACGAATAATTAATTTAACATACATAGAATCTCAGAGAGTCATTGAAAAAATCAAAGTTTCTTTCAAACGGTAACTACTTTTTAAGCGAAATTAACAGTGTTCCTGATATTTGTTGAAGGTAAAATATAAATTGGTTCCTTCAGTTTTTTAGCTTTCTGTATTACCCTATGATTCTTTTAAGTGCCCTATTTATTTATTTTTGTTTACATCAGCAACATCAGTTGCACTCTCCTATTTTGGTAGCTATTATTTCCCAGGTTCACATTAAGAACATTTTTATTAGAATTCACCCTAAATGGTTGGAGAAGATCCTAAACCTCAACCCTCTACAATTAATGATAGAGAATGTGGCAAAAAGGACACGATGAATGGAGTAATCAGACGAAAGTCTATTAACATCAGGACCGAAAATACTTGGGATTTGCCCCAAGATGAAATGTGAAAGAATTAGTTTTGTGAAAAACTTCAAAACCACAGAGCTAGCCTGTAAGAAAGAATGAAGCCAAGAATCCATCGTTTGGATGGTTTCAAAACCATATATCGTCGTTGCCGCGGTGAAACCTCCTATGTGATATTTTATCACATTTTTAGATTTTTGTACCAGTTCATAGAAACTAACATTCTGTACAGTTTAGCGAAACCTCCCATGTAATTTTCTTTTAAAATATTGTGATTTTAGACCTCCCTTGTGCGTAATACGTATAAGGCATCAGAACAAAATTGTTACGTTTTTTTATCTACTGAAAATTTTGATGAAATGTACATAGGAGGTTCCACCGCGACAACGACGATATGGAAGTGGAATAGAAGTGTATGGTCCTAGAACCAGACACTCTGAAATTTTGGGGAAATACCCAAGCATCTTCCAGGCGGAAATTCACGCCATTGAGAAGCATATCCAGTTTAACATTGAGAGAAACTATCATAGACAAGAGATTATCATCATGTCCGATAGCCAAGCAGCCATCAAAGTGCTGAGCTCTTACGTAATTAGCTCAAAAATGATCTGAAAATTCCTAGAAAAATTGAATGAGCTAGGCGAGGATAATAAAGTTACTTTCACTTGGGTCCTGGGATATAACAGGGTACAGGGTAACGAGATTGCAGATAATCTTGCAAGGAAAGGGGCTCAAACACCCTTTGTGGGACCCGAGCTGTTCTGCGGTATCAGCAGTAACACAATATTAGGAGAGATTAATAAAAAAATTGGGCAGTAGAAGAACCGATAATTGGAACAATCTCTTGGGGCTAAGACAGGCTAAGATACTTCTGGGCGAAATAATCAGAAAAGATCGGAAGCCTGTATCTGCCTGAGCAAGAATAGGCTACACATTGTAACAGGGATCCTTACTGGGCATTTCCGACTCAAAGGACACCTTATTAAACTGAGAGTAGAAGATATTGAGTGCAGATTTTGTGAGGAGGAGGACGAAACCTCCATTCACATTGACTGAATGTGTAGCACTCCAGAATCCAAGGGCAATATACCTAGGAGCATATCAAATAGAAGAGAGAGATTTGCCTAACTTGAAGTCACTCCAAATTCTATTCCTTGAAAAGATAGGATTAGAAGGGTCGTTATAGGCATTAACATTTCCTTGCTGCATTAGCGACAGAAGAGGCACAATAGATCTTTCAAGACGCAGTGTATTAACACCCCATTCCCAACATAACATAAATGGTTGAATAAGGAAATCCTTCATATGTTCAAGCAATTTTTAAATTACTTACACATTCTAGACCCTAACCATTCAATATAGGTAACCGATTTGAATTACTTACATAAGACTAAATAATATTTAGGCCAATATATGTTTTGGTGAATACATGTATCTTTAACCGAAAATGTATAATAAATTTAAAACTTTGAATTATGACAATCTGAGATATTTTGTAATAATATTGAATAAAAAAAACTAAAGGCAATAAACTGTGCAGCTTTATAAAAAAAATCTTAATTTACTTGATATTACTAAAGTAAAGTTGATAAGTATGTACTAAAAGTGTGTACCTTTTAAGAATATTACTGTATAAAAGCAGAAAAAAAGTCCTTTAACAAATTAATTTCCTAGTCATTAGCCTAATGACTATTTATAGTTTCTTAAAACGTCAAATTTCTACAGAATTTCTCACAATAAAAAATATGAACAAAATAAATATTTAAAACAAAAATAGCCAAGTACCTATTTTTTACATCTCTTTTAAATATGCTGGTCTTAGTAATAAAACTGTTTTAAATATGGGCAGGAAAAGAGTTTTATTTAGTTCATCCAAGATTTCATCAAAAAAACAGCTACCACTTTTAGAAAATACATATTTAAGTAACTAGTGTTTTTTTATATAACCCATATAGAATTAAATTAACTTAGGGTTAGTATAAAGTAAGCTTTTCATCTGACAATTTCTTCAGTCAAACTTCAACTGAATTAATTCATGAATTTCTTTACAATAGGTATTTTCCTTTGCATCGACAGTGTAGCACTGAGATACGTCACTTCTGAAAATATCGTTCCATCCATACAATTTGTATAAATGGAACGATATTTTCAGAAGTGGTGTAGTTCAGTGCTACACTTTTGATGCAAAGGAAAAGACCTACTAAATACAACATGTTCAATTTTTCAGGCAATTTTTTTCGTCAAGTTCAGAAATACCAACCTACCAACCTAAAATACAGGTTGTTTCAGAATAAAGTACCGTAAACTGGGGGAATTGCAGATCTTAACTAGGTAATTATTAAGGAAAGCTAAATATAATTGTCCTGTAAACCTTGCAGTTTTCTGTCTACAGGGTGATAAACTTTAACACTCTATTTCGATAAATTATGATAACCCATTGGTATAGAATCAAGGACTAAGAAAAGAATTAACTTTAATCAAAAAGTTAATCAACATTCATATTGACTGTAGTTGTGGTATCTTTGTTAGGAACTATTGATAAGCAACATATACCTACAGTACTAAAAACTAAAACTATGCAGCTAAGCTGTCAAATAAAAATTTCTAATAGAAATATCTTATTTTTTCTTGTGTCTGGAAGTATTTTGGTCTAACCTTGGAGTTCCTATGCTGCTATAGTGTTTTTAACACACTCATAAATTATTTCTATTTTTAATTTGAAAAAAACGTTTTGTACATCACTAGTTTACTTATAACCAAATTAGGTACTTTTGAATTATTTTAGAATAATTAATTTGACTTTTTTTAAATTATATTTAATTACTTAACTTTTTTAAAACTGTTAGGTACCAAAAATATTTTTAATATTTCTAAATTTACTGAATATGCTCCTGAAAACTAACGATACTTTTCTTAGATAAAATAACGAGTAGCCCGTCCCGACTGAATGTGCAAAAATTTCCATTTCATGTCAAGAAGGTAGTGGTATTGAATGAGTTGTGACTTAACTTCGCTTATAAAAAAAAATAATGTTGTGTTGGTACACTTGTTAATATGACACAGAATTTCATAAATTATTCCCTTTCATGAAGAAATTGATAGACACAAAACCCACAAAATACAGCACTCCTTCATAAATCACAGATCACTGAGCAGTATTATTACCTATTCAAAGACTTTTATATACTCTTTCCAAAACCAATCCAACATAGCGTTTGTACCGGAGGCGCGTGTTATAAGCGCTGAGAATGCTATATCCTCACATTGCAAATAAGCGCGAAAAATATTGTATAGACTACCCTTTTAAAACACAGGAGCCGCTAGAAAACGTGGACTTGATTGACGTGTGTCACAAGCCCATCATCTTTTGTCTACCAATGAAAACACGCAAACGGGAACTTGGAGGCGTGTTCAAAATAAGTTTTTATAATTTATGGGACGCGGTAAAGACCGGTCTTCGGACTCTTCGGTTATTATGTTGTTATTCAGTAGCGTGCAGTCTGAAACCTTTCTCAAACGTTTGTTATAATACCAATAAATTTTGATTTGTGTTGTACGAGATGGCTTTCTGAAGACCATTTGAGGTAAATGTAGATGCTAATGAATTGCAGGTTAATGATGATATTCACATTAATAATGAAATTACAATAAATAATGAAATTCAGAATAATGATGAAGTACAATTAAATGCAGTACAAATTAATGATAAATACGTATTAATAATGCAATTCAAAATAATGACAATCAAGGTGAAACACAATCTTGGGAATTCAAAAACCAAGACTTACATATTCAAGTTCAACAGGTCATTTTAAATATGTTTGTTTGTCTTTTAAATCAGAAAATCCAAATATTTCACAAACAGATGCAGTTAAAAGAATATGTAAGTTAACAAAAATTCCCTATTCCACAATTTATTTCGTTATTAAACGAGGCGTTATTGAACACAGTCAAAAAAGAAAACGTGTCGTCAGCCGTCGGATAGATGATGCATCTAAAGATGTGATTCGACGAACGGTTTACAACACATATAAAGAAAACCAAGTCCCAACCTTAGAGATACTTTTTAGAAAATTACAAGATTTTGAAGATTTCAAATATAAATCATTAGAATCACTTCGACAAATTTTAATAACTTATGGTTTTAGATATAAAAAGTTAGATAGCCGAATGTGCATTATGGAATTGCGTCGAATTGCGGAATTACGTCAAATTTATTTAAGGGAAATTTTTAAATTTAGAAATAGCAATAGAAATATAGTTTATTTAGATGAAACATGGTTCGACACTCATGATGTCGTTCAACGTGGTTGGGCAGACGGTTCACAAAATTGTGTTTTAAATGCACCATGCTCGAGGGGGAAACGAGTCATAATTTTACATGCCGGAAATGAAAATGGCTTTGTAACAAACGCTTTGCTACTTTCAGCAAAAATATCAATAAAGCTCTGCTGGATTATCATGAAGATATGAATGCAGCAGTTTTTGAGAACTGGTTTGCTGAACAACTTTTACCGAATATTTCACCAAATTCAGTCATTGTAATGGACAATGCGTCATATCATTCCCGGCAAATTGATAAGAAACCAAATAGGGGCTCTAAGAAATCAATTATATCAATATTTAAAAGATAATAACATTGATATTCCTGCTTCCGTAAAAACAAAACCACAATTATTGTTAGAAATTGTTAAAAGTAAGAATATTCCAATACAGTATTATATTGATAATTTTGCAAAAGACGGTGGTCATACTGTATTGAGGTTACCACCTTATTATTGTATACTTAATCCAATTGAGTTAGTTTGGTCTTCAGTTAAACAAAAACTGAGATGTAATAATTTTGCACCTACCTTAACAAATGTGGTTTTGGAAAATATTAATGGCGTTTTTAAAGATCCGTCTTTGACTGACGTTTGGAAAAACAGCGTTAACCACGTCATTAAAAAGGAAAAAGAATATCATGTTTTACCTTCTATAGCTCCAGTAGTTATAAATCCAAACCTCGATTCCTCGACAGATGGTTCTTATTTTATTTATTTATTTATTTATTCAAATAGGTACACTACAGAATTATTATTCTAAATGGTACAGAGTTAAAAAAAAATATATAACAATTAATACATGTATGTAGAATACCTACACAAAAATATCACATTCACAAAATCGCATACATAGAAATCGGTTTAAATATTAAAGCTAAAAAAAAAAAAAAAAAAAAAAAATTTGACAGTTTCAAATTACTCTTTAGCGCATGCAACGTTGTGTTAAATAGGTCACAGTCGGAGTAAAGCTTATTGTAAATGTGGCACATACAGTCAATAAATGCTCTTTGTCCATAGTTGGTTCTATGTCTTCTGATGAAAAACAATGAAGTATGACGTGTACGTCGAGTAGGTGGCTAATTAAGTGTAAAAGGGCGCTACAGTCAATCTTACCGTTAATTAATTTAAACAAAAACAGAACTAGTGCATGTCTTCTTCTGATTTCTAGGCTTTGCATACCACATAAAAGAAGTCTACTTTCGTAACCAACGTTTTGGTAGGGAAAGTGGTGTTTAAACAGCAAATAGTTAGTGAATTTACGCTGAACTCGTTCTATCCTCTCTATGTGGCAGGTGTAATTAGGATGCCATACAACAGAGTAATATTCAAGAAAGCTTCTAACAAGGCTGTTAAATAATGTTAAGATTGCTTTAGTATCATACATATGTTGAGTATTTCTTTTAATAAAACCTAGCATCCGGAAAGCTTTACAGATAATGGAATCAATATGTTCTCGAAAGGACAGTTCCATATCAAATATCACCCCTAGATCATTCACAGATGTGACATTTTGCAGTACAGTATTACCGATTTTGTATTGATTTAGAGAAGGGGTTAACGCTCTAGTGAACTGGATGGTCTTGCATTTACTGGTATTTAATGAGAGATGGTTCACCTTGCACCACTCGTTTAGTCTCTCTAGATCACCTTGAAGGGCAGTAGTGTTATGTGTGACTGTGCTGAAAAATTTCAAGTCATCTGCATATAGAAGACAAGTACTATTTAAAAAGCAGGAAGTTACGTCGTTAATAAAAAGTGAGAACAGGACAGGACCAAGGTGTGAGCCTTGCGGAACACCTGATGAAACTGATACTTTCCGTGATGTAAAATTATGAATAGAAACTTGTTGGGAGCGATTAGTTAGGTATGATTTTATCCAATTGAGATAGTTACCAGCAATACCTATTTCGGAGAGTTTTTTTAAAAGCAGTTGATGAGAGACACTATCAAAGGCCTTAGACAGATCAGTGTAAATTGCATCCACCTGGTGCCCAGCTTCCACAGAGGTTAATAGATAGTCCTGGAAACAACAAAGGTTAGTAGCGGTAGAACGCCCCTGATAAAAACCATGCTGAAAGGGGGAGATATAAGATTTGAAGGAAGCAGCTATTTCATCAGTAAGAATTGATTCAAATAATTTGGAAATTGTGGATATAATAGATATACCCCTATAGTTTTTATATTAGATTTATCACCTGACTTTAGAATTGGAATTAGACTGGAAAATTTCCATATATCTGGAAAAATACCCTGAAAAAAGGATTTCTGGAAAATTAGACTAAGGGGAACAGACAACGCATCACAGCATTTCCTCAACAAAATCGGCGGGATGCCATCAGGGCCCGCACTTTTATTGAGATCAAGACTGTTAATTTTAGAAATAACTTCATGGGGAGTAAAGGTATGAGTACTTAAAGTTGAAGCAAAAGTTACTGGAGTGGGAAGTGCGGAATTTGCGTGGTTCTGATTTAGATTCAGATTAACTTTCTTATTTTTCATTATTGGTAATCTGAGAGTAATCACATTAATACATTTATAGTTTTGTTTTATTTGTAAAGAATTTATTTTCCTTTATGGTTTTTGCTTTGAAATTTCGTTTTCCAGAAAAAAAAAAACGAATGGGGTACAAAAAGGGCTCAGTTCACGTCTGGTACCCTGCTAAACCAAACGCCCTTACAGGCAGGAACATTTTACTCGTCAATTTACGTTTTATAATTTAATATTCAGTTGTAAGCTATAATAATAATTTTTTTTAAGTTTCAAGCAGAATTATAATTAAGTGCATCTGTCTCAATAATGGCATTTAATGCCTTCCAATTATTGATAATGGAAGAATTATACCCAATTAATAATTTAATTTTATTTATTTTAAATAATAGAAAACGATACGCCCATGTGCGCGGTCTCTTTGAAGTCGGCGCTAGTCGGTTATAATGCCGTGTTGGATTGTGTCTAGAAAGACTATACCTATCAACTTATAGAAAAGTGTTTATTTTTTCCCTCATATTTCTTTTCTTTTTTTTTGGGCTCTGTTACTACAAACAATTTAACCATCCCATCATATTGATTGACCTATATAGGTAACCATAATAAATGAATGCATTAATGCTTACCAGACTTAAAAATATTTTTTTAAAAAGGTGTAGCTGTTGATCAATTTTATTTAGTGACACAATTTTCATTTTAAAACATATTTGCAGTTTAAAAAAACAAATTGGAATTCTTATTAATTTGTACAAAATGGAGGCTTGATCTTCACACAAAATTTAAGATGTTATGGGGAACTCACTTTGGTAATTATTTTCAACAAGACGTTCAAAGCTTCATATAAGACGAGCAACACTGGAGAAGCGCGTGTTGCGGGCGGACACAAAGTAGCGACGATGACGCTAAAATCACGAAACGCGTTTTGTTATTCGTGAATACAACAACGAAACCTTTACCTAGCTTTCACAAGAAAGGTGTTTATTCTTGGATACGCGATCACCGTTTACCGTCGGGTATCTAGGAAACGTTCCTTCTGTAAACCGCCGAAACACATGAGTAACACACTTCTTACATATTTAGACGATTGCCGAATACCTACTTTAAAACAGAAGATCGATAATAGCAACAGTCCTTTACACAGATCAAGAATAAACACCTAATTGTAATGTGGTTCATAGCTAGGCTAAGTCAAAAAAAATGCATGCTCTAGTTAGTATTTAAATACCTACTTACAAATCTATAGGTTAATAAAATCTGTTTAAGAAATACATTGTATACATTCATTCAACAGTCAGGGCCAATCTAAGATTTATTATCAAATCTAAATAGAAAATGGTCTTGATATGTTTATAACATTTTAACATAATATTGGTTATACCTAAGTACTTAGGTAATTATTATTTTTTATGCCATGTTAGCAAAATAGCAGTGTTGACACATCACTACCAAAAAATGCTAGTAGCTAAGGAAAAGCGTAGCAAGTAGCAACAGGATAAATCGGAAAAATCCGCCGACGGTCGAATGAGCTTTTTTTTTTAACGATTGTAGACCTTCTGAAACACATTTTTCAAAATGCTTTTTTTGCCCTGCAAACGCTATAAAATATTTTTTTTATTCATAATGCAATAGGTACAGTTTATTTTTTTAATTTAAGCCCATGTTTAGGTTCGTCTGAATTTTTTAATTTTCGTAAAGACTATGACAAAAGATTTGCAGTGTGACATATGTCTAAAAGAAATACAATGTTGCCATATCAATTATCTATTACATAGCAATGGTAATTTTTACCTATGCCATGCGTTGTACCAGGCCAACCAATTGACTTCAGTATCAGAAAAATTATATAAAACTAACGATTTAAAAAATACCCATATCAAGATCTTCTTCCTCGCCCTCATCGGCAGAGTACTCTTTGACGACCTAACCTAAACTAACAATATACAATAAGAAAATGAAGCAACGATTTCTTGTAAATTTTAACCCATACCTGGCTACGCCGACCGGCATACACTCCAACGGCCTGGACACAGCTCAAATTGAAAAAAAAAAAACCTAACCAACCCTCATTAGCGTCTGGCCAGTGAACCTCGATCCCAACTTTTAACGAACGTGTCTTGTATCGTGGGTATTTAATAATATGAAAATATACAATAAGAAAATGAAGCAACGACTTTTTGTAGGGTGGCGGTTTCGCCGCCACCAGAAAATTTTTAAACCATACCTGGCTACGCCGACCGGCATACACTCCAACGGCCTGGACATAGCTCAAATTGAAAAAAAAAAAAAAAAAAACCTAACCAACCCTCATTAGCGTCTGGCCAGTGAACCTCAATCCCAACTTTTAACGAACGTGTCTTGTATCGTGGGTATCTAATAATAAGAAAATATACAATAAGTAGATGAAGCAACGACTTCTTGTAGGGTGGCGGCTTCGCCGCCACCCGAAAATTTTAACCCATACCTGGCTACGCCGACCGGCAGACTCCAACGGCCTAGACACAGCTTAAATTGAAAAAAAAACCTAACCCAACCAACCCTCATTAGCATCTGGCCAGTGAACCTCGATCCCAACTTTTAACGAACGTGTCTTGTATCGTGGGCATCTATTAATAAGAAAATATACAATAAGAAAATGAAGGAATGACATCTTGTAAGAAAATTTTTAAACCATACACAGCTAAAATTGAAAAACATTTTTTTTGTTAAATATTAGATAAGTACCGACATGCCGTAATTAACGTACAATCATCATGAAATGAAATAAAAAGACGGTTGTCTGTGATTACTACAAATGTTTTCACTTCGAGATCCAAATTTACCTGCTGGCCAGACACTATGTAATTTTTCAGCCAACTTTCACTAACCGAATTATTTCCTGACTTATATGTTTTCTTACTCGATTTGGCAACACCGCATTTATAGAAACTAGACACATCAATTGTCTTTATTATGTTTATTTATTTTTCTAACAAACTAAAAATGAAAAATAAGAAAATTTAATCATTTATGAAAAAATTTGGTATGGTTTATTGCTTTATGAATGGTCTTATATTGATATTGAAATCAGTGAAAATGGTTTATTTCACATTTGTTTTATGATGGAGACCCGACAACAAATTTTAAGAATTTTATGGTAAACATTTTTTTATAAATAAGTGTTAGCGGACCCATAATTGTTATGTATAGTATGTTTCAAAGTGTCTAGAAACTCTTTATAACATTTCAATAGTTATATCCGCCGTTCGAGTGTCGGCGTATAATACCGGGTAGACTTCAAAACACGGCAGATAACTTCGAGAATGTTGCAGTAATGTTTATGTCAGTGTCCTTTACATAAAATAAATTATTATAATTTGTTACCGGCGGAACCGGACTAGAAATAATTATTTAAACTAGTCTTGTCCCAAATCATAATTCGACAAAATTTCAACAGCTATTTCCAATTTATTAAACTATTTACCAACATTCGTTATTAGCATTTATAAAATAATTTTCTATGCCAATGTATCACATTCACTTGGGTTAGCTTCCATGCAAAACTGTCCATTCCTGAAGTGGGCAAACTCCGAAAAGCCTTTCCAACTTCTGTCCCTGCTTTATGCTAGAACATTGTGCTGTTTCTTCGATATTGGCAACACTGCTTCACTCACTACTTGAAAGGTATATTTGCCAGATATAATACTGGGCAATTACAGATGGGAGAAATATTATAAGTAAAACTTACAATTTTTAATGAATATGGAAATCATATTCAATTAAATTAGATCTGGCCCTGACGTCACTTACACCCTTCCAGCCAGTCCTTCCTTGGCATCATAAATAATGAACATATAGGAAAAATAAAAGGTAATAACCGATTAAAGTAACTGGCCTTAGTGGCAAACCGTATGCCATGCCACCCACGGTTCACGGCCGCGGCAACGCAAATAAATAGGTCACAAAAGGTGAGAAGTCACAAAAATATATATATATATTTTTAATGTGTAAAGTTCACAGAAAGCATATTTCCAAATATACACTAACACTTCAGTTCTATTGAAATCGAAGCTAAAACCGCCACTCCACGGCGAAAATAAAACAAAACGACCGAAAAAAACGAAACGAATATCTAATTTTACCTTAGTGAAAGGCAGGTAAAACGGACGCGACGAAAATGGAGACCAAGAAATCAATACACATTACACAGAATCACGGCTTAAAACACTACAAATCACTTACTTTTTGTGAACGAAATATTACTTTCGTCCTTACAAACAATATTTTGTTTGTTTTCATCCAAGATTTTCCAAAAGTTTTCGCAAAATACTTAAATTAAATAAATCGGATATAAAGCCTCTCATAACAGTCATAACTCAACACTCACTCATTTTCTGAAGGCTGCAGTGTTGCCAGATGAAAATTTTCAAATTTACTGGAACAGCAGATGTGAATTGGAAATGTGGGAAAAACAGTATCTAGTTCATCGAAACTGAACAGTAGATAATAGGTTTGTTCGGGTTTCCTTAAAACTCGATGCAAACCGTCCGAGAACTAGTGGAACAGTTCAATTCTAAAGTATACGTCGCCCACAACTATTAAACTGTCCACTGGTCAACTAGTCCTCTGATAGTTTTCAATGTATTTTAAAGAACCCGAACAGACCTTTTAATACAGTGGAAAATAATTATGATTTTCAGTGTAATAAATAAAAAAAAAAACAAAATAAACGAAAAATAAACATATTTGGCTTTACCAAATTAGGCAATTAGATAATTCAAATACGGTCTATTTGTCATGTATTTTCTTATTGTGATGCCCTATTAATTCTTTATTGAATTTTAAATCAAAACATGATGATTTGGGTAGAGCTCTTTCTATATCTATGGGTGGAGCAAACCTATATACAATACTGGCTGTATTCAACTTACTACGCTGCTTTGACTTCAGCAAATTTACTTGAGAAAATATTCTTTGTACATTTGCTGAAGAATGAGGCAAAATAAATTAAGAACAAAATTTTTAAAGTTGGCGAAAACAGTAGATTTCATGACTAAAACAAGAGAAGGGAGTAGGAGTAGATCTACTGTTAGAACAGTGGGTCTGGCAACATTGAAAGGCTGCTAAAATTAAAATGTAGAAGTGCTGCCACCAACACCAACGTAGAACGTCACAGAACATAGAACGTAGAGTTAAAGTAGAGATGGGTTCATGGGCGGTATCAATGAACTTGAGTGGGGTAGAATGCTTGTCAATAGGCTTGAGATGCGACTCTATGGGCGAAGACAGGTTATTTTTCATCTCACTCGGGAGTATTTATAACGACCATTTCCTATTTCACTTTGTTATTGTCTGATCCACCAGCCTGTGGATTGAACAATAACAATGTGAAACAGAAAATGGTTATTATAAATACTCCCGAGTGAGATGAGAAATAAAAATGGCTGCGCCCATAGAGTCATATCTTGTTCAATTGATAAAATATGCACATTAGCTTTCTACCCCACTCCAGTTCATTGGGCGGTATTATGGTATAACGGTCTCAGTCGTTATCACAGAACATGGTCGTTATTTCGAAATACAGCATCCATTTTAGTTTTCCTTCACTGGTTTTCCCATAATTATTTAACGTAATGTTAACATCGACGTTAAAACTTGATGGGATGAATCGCTAGCGTCGAACGTCGAAGTGTAATTTCGATATTATCAAATATGTTATGTGTTACCTATCACCTATCTATCTACCTACCATCTCTACAGCACTGTGTGGAGATTTTTTTAGGGATTTTTAAATCTCCAGGATTGCAACTCCTAATAAATAAAGTTACTGTATATATCACAGAATACTTTTATTATTCTGTGGTATATATCATGAAGTTGATTTTTTTTGTTGTCAAAACAACTCAAGTGTCAAAATTATTTGTACAGCCGTTCCTTACATTTTCAAATTTTTCATTTCATATTTCATTCTTTACATAAAAAATATGAACCCAACGGAAGTGAACGAAACTATAAAAGCTGCTAATTTGTACCTAACCCGGCTAAAATATTTAAACAGTGAATTAGAATCTGCTCTAAAACAAGTGGAACATACTTTTAAGGAAACTGAAACACATATTCATGAAGCATTTAGCAAATTAAAAGAGGTTTTTAACAACATTATTTGTAAAAGAGAAGATTATCTCGTTGAGAAAGCAAAGAGGGTAGGTATATAATAATCATTAGCTACTATTCATTCTATTAAATAATTTATTAATTGTATTTTAGACTAGGTCAGAGGCTTTAGCTCCTTTAAAAGAATGTAAATCATACATTTTGGGGAAAATAGAGACCACAGTAAAGTTAATAAATACTGGAACATCCCTTACAACTAATAGAGATTTAAAAGAATTCACTGAAAATGCTAGTTTGTTGGGAAGCTTGCCAGAAGTACCAGAGCTCAAAGATGTGCCTTATCTTAGTTTTTATTTTGAACCTTCATTAGAAATTGAAATAATAGATAAAATAACAAGTTTTGGAGATATTTACAAAATGCCCCCAGTACAGGTAGCGAAATATTTTCAATTTATTTATTGGTCTTGCTAATGTTTTTTGTTTCCTCCTTATTGTAATTTTATTTTCCTATTGATAAAAATTAGCCTCTTTGTTCTGAAATGTGTCCATTCAAATCTTCATTATGTTTTGAACAGCTTCTTTTATGAAATTATAGAACTATTTATTTTATTTTTTGAAAAGTTTAAATTTTTTATGTAATTAATTTTTTTATTATCCATACCATTTATTATTTAATTCTCATATTTTAATTAGTAATTCTATTATTACCCATTTCAATATATTTTTTTTTACTTTTTTCCCTTTTTTGAGTAGTAAAATGTTGCAAAATTGTATTTGTTTTCATAGATATCAGAACTAACAGAAAAACCAGGAGCTATTCTAGTGGAATGGAAAGTTGTTGTGGATAATGATGAAAAAGTCACAGACATAGAGGAATTTAGATTACAAAAAGCTTTTGGAGATGCCACTAAAGATAAACATTTAGTTGTTAACTTCCATGACTGTTATAAAGGTTAACACACTTTGATTACTACATTAATAACTACGAGCTATCAAATTAATATAATGTCTGCGAAAAAAAAAGTTTCATTTTGATTTCCATTCTACTAAATGTACTGGGTGTTCAAATTAAAATGTTACAGTTAAATACCGCCGAAAATATGCATTTTATAAAAAAAAGTTTCAGACAAAAGTTTTATAGTTTTGGCTAAATTAATTTTTTTATAGCTGACCATAATATGGCCATATCAAGGTGGACTTTTTTTTTTCAATTTGGAACCCCATTTTTTACATATTCTTAAAGTTCATAAAAAAATAACACAATTTTAAAGGAAACATTTTTTATTAGACCTTTACTTATTGAGTAACACCTGCTTGAAAATTTTGCTGCAGGAAAAAAAAAATTGGCCATATTATGGCTATCTATAAAAATACGATTTTAGCCAAAATGTTTTCTCCAAAAAAACTATAAAACTTTCATCTGAAACATTTTTTTATAAAAGGCGGTATTTAACTGTAACACTTTAATTTGAACATCCGATATATCTACAATTGCTGCATTAGAATATCCACATCTGATGCATTTTTTACATCTCTAGTGTTTGTTTATCTACATCGGACACATCTGTCCAACTACATTTAAATATATTGAATCACGTGATCAAAGATTCACAACATCTCATATGCATCCAATATGGATATCCAAACGCAGCAACTTTCATTTGAATTATCATTCTTTTTCTCTTTTGATATTTTTATATAATTATGTATATTCATTGTATTCACCGAATTTTATTGGTATTTCATTTTTTTTCTACTGATTTAGGTCTGGACACTCAATTTTTGATAAAAGATCTCAAAGACTATCAGTCATATTCCTTCAGGGTCAGCTGTAAATTTGAAGGAACAACTGAATGGTCTCCATGGTCTTTAGCTCAAGTGGCTTGTACAACTTTGAAACATTTTACCTGGAAATACAATTCTAATTATGAATATTCAAATGAATATAAGGTAGCCAAACCTGTAGGCAGTTGTGAGGATATGTTGTATTCTGATGGTGCTCAAATTTCAATAGGACATTCTATAGATTTCATGGTAAGATACAACTTTGTTATCTGAATTATCTAAACTAAATACTGCCTATTTTTGCATGTATTTTTTATCATATTGTATTGTATCATATTGTATTGTAACAGAAGAACCTCGTGTCGCTGCCTATTGAATTTTTAAATCAATATTAACATAATATTAAGAAAAAGATGGTTATCTGTTGTATGTCCATAAAAGGAAAGTCTTGACCACAATATTAACTATTGTTTTTAAAATTAGAGTTTTTATTTTGAATTTATTATTAATTTATTTGTTCAGTTGTTCAGATTGGCTTTGAATACAATATGTTTAACTGTTTAATAAATGTTGTTTTCCAGTTTTTAGAGGGAGACTCAAATTACGCCATAGTTGGATTAGTAAATTCACCTTCAAACCCATTGCCAAAAACAGTTAAAGAAGCAAAAGATGGAACGTTTTTTATGAACAATAATGGAAAAATTATAGTAGATGGGGTTGAGAAGTCTACTGTTTTACCTGGATTTCAAAGGGGATCAAAAGTTAGTATATTCAAATGCACAAGGATATTAAAGATTATCCTGATCATCACCAGTGTCAGTTGTAAGAACTTTCATTAAAATTTATGAGCCTGATTAGCTTTGATAGAATGATCTGTCTGAATGACATACATCTCTCAAAGTTTATTAGGATTGTAAATTTTAATGAACATTCTTGCAACCGTTTCTAAATTGGCCTGGGAAACTGTAACAAAACTTACAAAAAACACACATTAATGAATAAAATCAAAATAAAACTGAGACTTGCCAATTGGGTAGAGCAGAACTCAGCCATAAACCATATTATAATTTATAAACAACCTACTGTACTCTACTGTACCCTTAAGATTTGATACTGTTTATCTCTAAATTCCAGTGTAATGCTGGAACTAACTTTAATTTTCCAGTAATTCTTTAATCAAAGCTTCTCCAATTATTATATACGCCATTTGACTGCACTTTACTTTCTGTTAAAAGTTAAAGAAGCATTTTAAATGTTTAAAAATGATTATATTTAAAGAAATCCATTTAAATATTGATAGAAGTAAGTTAGTGAATAGAAAATTATTTTTAAAGGTCGTCAATATTTAATGGTCGTTAAAATTTAAAGGAATCATTATAGAATAGACCCCTTTGTTGTTTATGGCTAACTGAGGGGCAAAAATGTTGCCACTCACACGTTTAATATACAGAGGATCTGTTCGAGTTGGAATTTGAAGAAAAAGTGATTCTTCCTAAAAAGTTATGCATAATGTAATACCTAAAATACAAACATCAGATATCAAATTTTTTTAGTCTTATATGAGGTTTGTCAAAAAATATGAATTTTGACAATATCGAAAAGTGTTATAAAGAAAAGTATGTTCTAATTAGAAAAATAAGATTTCATCTCTTAGATCAAAATGAAAGAAATCGTTTCCAAAAGTTGCAGAATAGAGCTATGCGAATAATATCATCTCCTAGATTGACGCCTACTGTAGAAATGCAGTTATCTTTAAACTGGCTCTCAATTAAAGACATGTTCCTTTACCAGGTATTAACGTTTATATTTAATATAAAAATAGGTCACGCACCTGACTATTGTCAAAATAAAATTATAATCGTCATGTTCACACCCATAATACAAGACTTAGAAATGATTTTTATATTAGTACTGTCAACACCAGTCATGCTCAAAATTCAATCTATTTTAAAGGCCTACAGCAATTTAATGACTTGCCAGAAGATCTAAAGAAATTAGAATCAATTAATGTATTCAAACGTAAACTAAAACAATATTTGTTAGATTTAAGTAGGTAATTTAGGTATTGAAGTATTTGTTATTAATATTATTCTATGTGTGTTGTTTAATTATATTTTATTTTATATGACTACAGTTAGATTAATAACTTATTTTAGTAGGACATATATTTTTAGTGAAAAAGTGTATTGACTATGTATTAGTTGTTTTTGACTAAATAAAGGATTTATATATCATTTTATACAGACATTCTCTTTATAACAGACTTGGAAAAAAATGTCCCTGCATATTTAGTTTTGAAATAACGTTTGAAGTTTAATCATAGACATGTCACTATCAGGGTGCATCTATTTTCAAGGTTGTTTTAGAGAGAAATGTGTAAAACATAATTAAATCTTATTTTTCAGGATAGAAGGATATAATTGCATATATTTAAATGTAATTTTCATTTCTAATCAATTTTTATTTATAACAAATTTCAAAATTGTCAAAAATGAAGATACTTTACTCTTGCTCAAAATTCATATTTTTTTACAAACCTCGTGAAAACATTTGATTCCTGATTTTGGGTTTTAGACCATGCAAAACTTTGTTTGAAGAATAACTTCTTTCTTAAAATTAATAATAAATAATAATTCTGACTCCATACTTCTTTCTAGTAACTAATATAGTTTCTTATTTCCTTCTCCTTTCTTTCACCACTATCGCTCTCTTTTCCTATTCCCCTTTACTCTCACTGTTTGTCAACCATGACTCATTTTGTCATCCATTCTTCTCCATCTTACTTTACTTGTTCACCATCTTTTATAACTACTTCTCATCCCAATTACCTTCTTTGTATTTTTTTCCTTATTTTCCAAGACCCAACTTCAAATCTCTCTTATACTCTAGCTCCTTTAACCTCTATCTTGTACGTCTTGTTGACTTGTAGACTAACAGTTAATACAGTAATATGTATTTTTCCTTATATACAGGGTGTTCGATAAGTACGGTACATAACTTCAGGTGCGTATTCTGGAGCTAAAATAAAGGTATTTTTGTCATATACACTGTGTCAAAAATGCTTCGTTAGGAAATACAGGCTGTGAAAGTTTCATAATAAAAAAATACAATATTTTAAATATTTCCAAAACCACTTAAGACATTTTAACGCAACATTGCTAACCCTCAAAAGCTGCAAAAATTTAAATAAAATATCTCAAGTGGTTTTAGAAATATTTAAATAATTGTATTTTTTTTTATGAAACTTTCACACCCTGTATTTCCCTAATGAAGCATTTTTGAGACATAGTGTATATGACAAAAATACCTTTATTTTAGCTCCAGAAGTTATGTACCGTATTCATCGAACACCCTGTATATTATAAAATCTTATCGTGCTTGAGAGGTTAATTCAGTTGCTCCAGTTAAAACGCAAAAATCAGTGGGAAACTTTTCAAAAACAAAGTTAAAATTCATACCAATATAGTGAAAACTACGCTCTCCAAATATTATAGTGATTGAAATAAACTGCGTTTGTAATAATTGTAGTAAATTATTTTTATTTCGTTTTATTTAAATCCAAGTAAAAACAAAAATAGTGAAAAAGTGGCCTAATAGCATTGCTGATAAGCCAATATTTCTATAAAATGTAAGAGGTACGACTTTAAATATTATTCTGAATTGTTTTATTCTCCATAATGTCTTGCATCAAATGCTTGGGTGTTATAAAAAAAAGCAATTACAGCACTAAGTGCAACAAATGTGCAGGCTGGTTGCACAGAAATTGTGCCACCTTAACAACTGATTAAATTAATTGCTATGCCGATGAATTGAAGGACTCCAAAGGAAAACGATTTCTATGCTATAAATGCAACCCCTCCAATTCGGATGGTAAACAACAAAGTTGTAAATAATAATGTTTCTGGT
Source organism: Psylliodes chrysocephalus (assembly GCA_927349885.1). Lineage (NCBI taxonomy): Eukaryota > Metazoa > Arthropoda > Insecta > Coleoptera > Chrysomelidae > Psylliodes > Psylliodes chrysocephalus. The sequence goes on along the minus strand of OV651819.1, from coordinate 38,532,383 downwards.
AATTTCTTTTGCTGCTATGAGAATCCCCGTGAGCTTGGTTTGAACTACACTGGCACTATGGCTCACAGCCCATTTTATGTTTAGGTTTAAGGATCTGGAGTATATTCCACATCCTGAACCTTGTTTTGTTTTAGAACCGTAGGTGTAGATATGAATCGTATCTGCCACAATTTGTTTTTCTCATATATTCTCATTAATAATTTACTTTTTTAGGTGACATTTAGTTGCAGCCTGGCGAATGGAAGAAACGTTAGAGTGAGCATCGACTGCGAAGATAAAAGGGTCACTTATGATTGGCCAGTAAGTTCTCTCGCCAAAATTTATTTCGTGGCGCAATTTTTTTCTTCGAAATGGAAAGTTATGGTGGAATAAAGTATGAGTTTGTATTGTGGAAAGTGTCAATTGAAAATGTACAAGTAGAAAAAAATATTCGTGTGTTAGCAATAATTGTTATAGTCACTATAAAAACTGTTTTTTTATATAAGTCCATAGTGCAATTTTGAATTAACATTTTGTATATTTTTTCTACATTTAAATTTTCGTCTTTTTACTGAATAAAACGAATCTTTGCTGGTTACTGATATTGAGATTACGTTTAATTATTTGGATTTGTACAGTATTAAATTCTATCGTAATATGTTAACATAAGAAACTTATTAAATAAACAAGAGAAACCTATTTTTTATTAAATTTGATTATTTTGTTATTGTGTATTATTTGTAAGAAGTTTATCAATTTTGGTAGAATTACAGAAAGCATGTAACATTGTTTCTATGTTGGTATTTTGGTGAACGCTTGAATAGTCAAATAATATTTAAATAAATTGAGCCATCAAAGTGTGCATCATACGCCGTGTTACCTCCTCCATCATTAATTTATACCAAAATTTTCTAGAAATATATTGTTGCTGGCTCTTTGTTACAGAATGTCCATGCCATTTCCCCATCCCTTTTCTCTTCCTATATATAATTAAAATCACAAGGTCTGCTATCTTCTAATTGGTATTTGTGTATTCACTATCGTTTTGTAGATCATGAGGCATTCATCTGTAAATATATCCTCTCTTTTTTCATTGTGTTGTTTATGGTGATCAAATGTAATTTTACAAAACAGTAAATTTAACATAAAAGAAATTAAAATCATTTTTCTGTCATGAAAATAAAAAAGCAAGATATTAGTAACATGAGCCATGAGATGAGCCTATTGTATCAAAGCTGACAATCTTCACATTATTGCAAAAAAATCAAATTAGACCTACCAACGGATTTTACTTGCTTATTATCACCTGATTTAACTATTTAATAAAAAACGGCAGAAACCCAGTTTTTTCTGCTTTTAAAATATTTCATTTGTATCAAAAATAATCTCCATCATGCCTGTTGTTTCAAAAACAGTGATCTTCGAATATGCCAATGAGTCGTGTTCGAAATTGTCATAATGTGACTGCATTTTCAGACAAACTGGAAATGTCATTCGTATATTGATTTGGTTGCTTCAAAATAAGCAATATCTTTCAAATGTTATTTCAAGTCCTATTAGTTCAAAGGCAAAAAAACTCCAACTTTTGAACTCATAATTACTATTAAGATTTATACAGGGTCTTAGTGTATTCAATCGAAAACGTGTTCTGTCCCAGAGAGCTCTCGTTAATTGATGAACTTTGATATAAGAACATAACTCTTAAAGAGCTTAGTTACCAAGATACTGGGTGTTAAAAGTTTAAAATCAGAATTTACCATAAATCAAAAGCTCTTTTAAATAATTTTTTAAGGAGACTCAAAAAAATGGCATTTTGCAGATTTATTAATATCCCTAAAGTGTCACTTTTTGGCCGCATTCACTTTACATCCGCTTTTGATGAACACAGATTTATCATACTTATCCAGAGCCGGATTACCCAATATGTTATGTAGGGTATAGCTTAGGGGCACAGGACTTGCGAGGGAGCATTTGAAACTCTTTAAATCAATAAAAAAAAAAATAGTAAAAGGGAAGAAAAAATTGAGAATACAGCCTATTATTTGGTCAACGGTATTTAATATATGAAGAACAACAAAAGTTTGGGAGAAATGACATTGGAAATTATTGTAATGTGAGCCATTCCATTATTCAGACATGCTCTAATACTCCAAGTCCCTCTCTGTATTATTTGGCCTTTGAGGCTCAACTTGTCCGCTTATTATACATAATTGAACCCCTTAAGACCAAACCTATGGGACGACTATGGTGGACGTGTTTTCGATGATGTTCGAGGAAGAACGAGATAATGTTTCTAGTGTATTGGAGAGAATATGTGAACTTACTAGAAAGTTCGCCATTTTTTTAAATTTGTATATAAATTGGTGGAAGAACACGGTGCAGTTTAGTTGTTATATGGACAGTGAAGATAAATAGTAATTAGTAGATAGACAGTGGTGAATATAAATAGTGTTCAGTTTAAAGACATTAGAAGTATATATAAATTAGAATAGTTGTGTTATAAAATAAATAAGTGTTTAAATAAATTATTAATAAATAAACAGTTGTTTTAAAGTAAACAAACATCAAATTATTTAGGACTTTTGGAATTAATAGCACAATTTGATCCATTTTGAATAATAAACAATCATATTAAAGAAAGGTTGAAATCCAGGACGCGGTAATATTTCATATTTAGCATCTTCTATTTGTAACAAGTTTAATTAAGTTATTTTGAAATATGTTCGTGATTTTATTGGCAGTGCAGCTTCCACACATACGGACAGAAGAACTTAATAATTGTCAATAATCTTGTTCCAAAAAAATTATCTGTTAGATGATAGTCTGCGTTATCCAAACGATTTAGAGCAAAGTTTAGGAGGTGAATGTATTCGCTCTAAATATTTTATCGGCAAAATTAATTCGGAAATTACCAATCCAACCCAAATGTTAATCTTTATACGACCAAAAAAACACCCTGTATCTCAAAAACCAGTCATAGGATTTGAATGTTCCCATGGACACTATTGCTTAATAGGCAGAGATCTGCAACATATCAAAAATTTATGACATTTAACAGGTCGCCACTTTTCCATAAGCGGTGTGCGGGGTCTTTTGAAAAAGAATTTGAAGGTGTTTTTAATTTCAAGCTTTTATTACCCTTTAAGGGTTCATGTTCATATATTGATCAATTAACGAGATCTCTCTAAGGTAGAGCGGTGTCGGTCGAACATACTAACATCATGTATAATTACATTCTCTAAATATCCATAAGTATGACTATAATATTTAGTAAAAACTGAATAGGCAATATATTTTTATACATTAAAAAAATGTATATGCTTTCCTGAAAAAAAATCAGTGATTATTGTCAGAGGGTGCCGGGTGTCAGAGGATTTGATATAGTAAACTCATTCATTTTCATCAATCTTCTAATCAATACATTCGTTCGGTGTCCGATATAGGCAACTCAGTATACATAGCTTCGTAGTTTGTGTTGCGTATACCTTACTACTGCCCTTCTAAAAATATACAGGTGGTCCGTTAATAATGGGATACAGTGCAACTATGAATTCCTTGAGTAAAAATGTTTCCATGTAACACAATATACCTTAGTTCAATTCTTGATATTAAAGGAGGTAAAGGGTGATAAAGTATTTTTTTTTATTGAAATCTTACTATCTCTGTTTTTAAACTAGGAGGAGCGAATTGAAAAGACGCATTTACACAGGGAAAAGTAACTAGATTTGTTACTAAGAACGAGTTTCGAAATATAGTCGTGTTCAAAATTTATGAAATAGTTATCTTTATCAGCCTTAGTCGGTGAACGGCCAATGAGGGGTTAAGAAACGAATAAATGTCATAGAAGTAATTTTTTTATTGGTCCCAGACAATGGTCGCAAATTTCACATTATTGTGATCTGAAATGTATATCTAAAACGAAATGTTACTGTCAAATAAAATTCAATATGGTTGTTGATTGATGTCAGAAATACTTTTTTCTTGCTTTTGAAATCGACTTTTTGAGAATAACTATGATCTTTTTAAAATGGATATTACATATTTAAGAAAATTGTTAATAGAATATCCAGATGTAGCCAGGTTAGTATAAAATATAAAAATCTGGTCTGTTTACATTTTTAAGGATATATTTGTTATAGGTATAAAAAGTAAAAGTTAATCAGTGAATGACAAGTGGATCACACAGTAACTGGTATCTCTCCTATGAGTTATGTGGATATTATGGCTTATTTAGTGTTAACCCATGGTTAATACGCTAAAGGGCAAATAAAGGCTTTCAAAAGTTTACAGGCCTATGAGTCAGAATTTGTTTTGAAAACTGGAACCAACATTTTCATAACACTACATGTCAACATATATTTTTACTTTCCTATCTGTATACAGATATAAGGAAAGTATAGGAATCATGATTTTTTTCGACCTCGAGTTTTCGACGGATTTTTACGTTTTGAGGTCCCCTGAATCCGTTTTGACTATTTTCGCGATGATGTCTGTGTGTGTGTGTGTGTGTCTGTGTGTCTGTGTGTCTGTGTGTCTGTGTGTGTGTGTGTCTGTATAACGCATAACTCATGAACCGATACACAGAAAAACACCAAATTTTAAACTTAAGCTTTGTTTCAGCGTCCAATGAGCTGATTAGATTTTGGGCAGTGTCGGAACATCTGGGGGGGTACTTTATAGGTGGTCATTTTTATATTTTATGGAATATATCTGTTATTTACGTTTGGAGAAGAAAATTCTTCAAATAAAAGTTACTTCTAATATAATTATCTATAATTTTTGTTTTATGCAAAATTTTCCTAAAATGGTCCGTATTCGAGAAATTTGACAAAATGTAAAAAACATAATTTTTTATAAAAATTGTTTAAATAAAAGTTGTTTATAATATAATTCTCTATAATTTTTGTCCTATACATAATTTCTCTAAAATGGACCGTATTCGAGATATTTGAGAAAATGTGTAAATTTCGAAATTTGAAGAAAACTCAAAAACGGATAAAGGAAAAAACATTAAATTTTAAACTTAAGGTTTATTTCGGCCTGACGTGAAATGATTAGATTTTGGACAAAGTTGGAACATCTGGGGGGGTACTTTATGGGAGGCCGTTTTTATATTTTATGGAATATATCTGTTATTTATGTTTGGAGAAGAAAATTGTTCAAATAAAAGTTACTTCTAATATTATTATCTATAATTTTTGTTTTATGTCAAAATTTCCTGAAATGGTCTGTATTCGAGAAATTTGACAAAATGTGCAAAATTCTGATTTTTATGAAAATTGTTGAACTAAAAGTTGTTTGCGATATCGATTTCTATAATTTTTGTTTATACATGATTTTTCTAAAATGGTCCGTAATGGAAAAGTGCTAAATTTAAATTTTTCTGTATTTTCGTTTTCAATGAATATCTATAGAAAAATGTTTCGAGGTAGATGTATGTGTAAAATGTATATATTTAGTTTATCCTCTAAACATTTATAGAGATGCTGCAATAGGTTGTACAAAATAACCGGAAAATGCCTATAATAACTAGATAGGAAAGTCATGTGTTGGACACATCAGATTTTTTAATTTAAAGTGAACTATTCATACATACCTATGTATTAATTTTTTGTGAAAGTAATGTTAACTCATTGTGCTAAATTAGATTATCCCTAAAGTAGTAGATGGTGTTTTAAATGTTATAACAATTTTGTAAATGGTTTTATTCGATTCTAATAAATACAATTTACTTGAATATTTAGTTACATTTTAATCATTTTGGTTAGAAATTCATCAATTTTTAGTTTTAAAAAATCAGTAATAAAGTTGTTAGTTTTTTCTAAAATACTTCGGAATTCATCTCTTCATGGTAATCTCCCATCTTTTTACCTTCAAAAACCAATAATGCATTTTCTACAAAACCTTCAGAATCAGCATGTAAAATAATAAGGTGTCTTCCCTTTCTTGTAAGGCTTTTCAGGAATTGCTACCCTTAATAGTACTCAGTGTAGAAGGATCCATAATTGTAGATTTTCAATACTTACTGAAGAACTATTATTTACGAAATAAAATAAAAAACTAAGCAATGGATGCGATATCAAATTATAAAATGTCAAAACCGTCAACAATATCAATTATTAGCTGATTTTCATGCTAAAAAGTAATGTGTGAAACTGACTGTAATCTGACCAATCAGAAGTCTACAGAATTGCCAACTTAAATTCAAATCGCTCCTCTTAGTTTAAAAACAGAGTATAATATATAAATGCTAAAGTTTGGATGGATAGCACATAGGCTACTTTTTATTCCGGAAAAATATACGGTTCGCGTGGGATAGATTTTTTGCAAAGTGGTAGTGAAACATCAAAATTTGAAATACAGCTACTGAGCATAAATAAATAAATAAATAAATAAATAAAATGACGTGTTTCAGGGTTAAAAATAAATAAAAATAAATAAAAATAAATAAAAATAAATAAAAATAAATAAAAATAAATAAAAATAAATAAAAATAAATAAAAATAAATAAAAATAAATAAAAATAAATAAAAATAAATAAAAATAAATAAAAATAAATAAAAATAAATAAAAATAAATAAAAATAAATAAAAATAAATAAAAATAAATAAAAATAAATAAAAATAAATAAAAATAAATAAAAATAAATAAAAATAAATAAAAATAAATAAAAATAAATAAAAATAAATAAAAATAAATAAAAATAAATAAAAATAAATAAAAATAAATAAAAATAAATAAAAATAAATAAAAATAAATAAAAATAAATAAAAATAAATAAAAATAAATAAAAATAAATAAAAATAAATAAAAATAAATAAAAATAAATAAAAATAAATAAAAATAAATAAAAATAAATAAAAATAAATAAAAATAAATAAAAATAAATAAAAATAAATAAAAATAAATAAAAATAAATAAAAATAAATAAAAATAAATAAAAATAAATAAAAATAAATAAAAATAAATAAAAATAAATAAAAATAAATAAAAATAAATAAAAATAAATAAAAATAAATAAAAATAAATAAAAATAAATAAAAATAAATAAAAATAAATAAAATATATAAAAATAAAAAAAAAATAAAAATTAAAAAGAAAATAAAAATAAAAATTAATGAATTCGGACATACTAAAAAAAAACTTTCGATTCAGACACCGTCGTGGTCTTTTTATAAAATATTTCAAATTAAAGTGACCATCACAAATTAAAAATATTAAATACTGCGAAACTAACTAGTAGTAGCAGTACTAAAATAGTAAAATAATACTTAACTAAACATCAATATGTGTGTTCAAAAATGACAAGCATTTTTCACAGATACTTCAGTTACTCTCATTATAATCCACAAAAATGATAATAAATAATATATAATAAACACAAGAACAACAATATATTTATTATTATTCATTCAGTACATTGTATCACCGAATTTAAAAATCTTTCACAAATCGGAAGATGACCCTGGCTCATAGCAACAGTAAATGCAATTTAACGGTATTTTGAATTCCAGGAAAAATAGTTATTTATTATACAAGGAAAAAAGTATTAGATTTTAGCCCGACGCGAAGCGGAGGGAGACAAAAACCGAGAGCTAAAATCTAATATTTTTCCCGTGTATAATACACTCTTTTTTTCTGTGACGGGAAAAACGACTATTTAATATTAAAAAAAAAAAATATTCTAAAATATAAACTTTTATATATATCCGGGAAAAAAGTACTTTTTTCTCGGGAAATGGGTTTCATACACCAAGAATATTAAACCCTTAAAAAGAAAGCCCATTATGTAAAAAAAGTAGTGACAAAGGTCAGACGCACGAGACTAAGCCTTTTCCATAAAAAGAAAATTAAAAAAATATGTAGGTATACCAACTGCAAAGATAGTGCAAACTATATAAGCCCATAAAACTAAAGAACCATTTTTTAGCTGCTTCCTTTAGTTTATTTCAAATAATTTAATCAAGTCCAAAATTTAATAAAGCAAATATTCAATTATTTATACCGCTGAATAGAGAATTAAAAACCCATTTAATTGAGCTATCTGTCAAGGGGTAGTTAACCTGATCAAGAAGTTGTGTTAGTTTTTTATTTTATAAATATACTTCCATGAGAAAATTTTATTGTACTGTTACACTGGTTTTTGGTATCACAATTTATTTCAATTCAACTTTACAATAACTCGACTCAACTAGATGAACATATATAATGCTTGACATTCTATATTATACTCTTCACTTCCCATTTTTAATCAGAGTTTTTTTACATTTTTTTTATAATTAAAGGTTTCATCCCCTTATAGAGCTTAATTTTTCTTGAATATTTCAAGTTGATATCGTTTTTTTTTTTAAATTTCAACGCCAGTTAACCCCATATTTTTTTTTCGGATTTTTTTAGAATCAATAGGTTTCATCTCCTTATAGAGCTTGATTTTTACTTAAAATTTCTAGTTGATATCGCTTTTCTCTTCTGATTTCTGTTTTTTTTTTTTTAATTTTAACCCTCCTTAACCACCCATTTGTATTCATAGACTTCGTCCGCTTATAAAGCTTGATTTTTCTGACAATTTCAAGTTAATTTCGTTTTTGATTTTTTTTTTAAATTTTATAGTCAATAGGCTTTCTCCTCTTATAGAGCTTGATTTTTACTGAAAATTTCAAGTTGATATCATTTTTCGTTTTTGACTTATCTTGCAAACAAAAAACGTCACATCGGACGGACCGACATTTTTAAAAGTTGTTTATTATTTGATGAGAAGGATTTTGGTACTAAATTTTTAAAATTTTGATCAATATTAAAAATGTTGATTTCTTGAAAGTAACCTATAATAACTCTTCATAGACTACTATGTTAAGCTTTGTTCAAAGTAGGAGCGTAGCGCGTCGCGTCGTCGGTAAAACAACCTATTTTAACCAAAGCAAATAATGTTCAGAGGAGAGTGGCCAGCGATGCGATGATGCTCTGAAATATCAACCGCGTTGCTCGACGCAACGCTATTGCGTCCCTACGCGCGCCGCTCCTACTCTAAACAAAGCTTAAAGAGTATAATAAAAGTGAAAAAATATTCGTCGAGGTACGGTTGTGATACCCGTTCGCTAGCCGCCATCGGAGATTAAAATGTATGTAGAAAATGGTGGGGGAGCCTCGCCAACTTGTCTGCGTTTCAAGAACGTGAATTGTCGTTGGGAATTACTCAAGTCGGAAGGAATGTTCCGTAAAAAAATAAAAACAGCACTGTTTATGATTGGTTTGACCTTGTCGGGCGGTTACGTTTGTTTGATGCTCGACTGCAGCGATTTTTAGAGGACATAGAAACCGCAAATTGCAATTAAATTGAAATTAGAAATGATTATATAGTAAATATAATAGGTATAAACGAGATTTTTACCTGCTGCAGTTTTCATAAATCTAGAAAATTCACATTATTTTTTGGATTTTTTTACTATTATATATAGGGTATCCCAAAATTCCGTGTACATAGAGCTACTGTATGTTGATGAGATCAAAATAAGTTGAGCCAAAATTTCCTACATCACAAAGTGCTTCTTTTGCCTGTGAGGAAGCTTCAAAGTTGAAAGAAAATTTTCAATTTTTTTTTAGTATGTCCAAAACGCTTTGTTCGATTTTTATAAAAGTTGGTATGTAGCTATTTTAATTAAAGATCCATTGTTCAAACCAAAAATTACACCAACCGAAATCATGGAATGGTAAAATCATGTATCTCTCATGGTATTTGAGTAAAAAATTATTTATAGACTGATGGTTAGTGACTTAAAATTTTCAAGAAAACTAAGTTGGCGATTATAAGTACCGCAACCCGAACACTGTCGATTTTAAAGTTATTATAATAAAAAAAATCATCAATAGGCATTCAAAGAGAAGGACATTTTTTTTACAATAAATGTTCAATATGGCCACCTCCTTCGTTCATGCAGATTTCAATTCAGCGCAAGAAATTGAAGTGTACCCTGTTCAAAATGCCTAGATCACTTCGCATAGAGTTTAGAACATTTTGTTCCCCATAATTGTTCAATGTTGTCGATAGGAACTTCATAAACTTAGATTTTCAAGTGACCCCAGATAAAATAATCACAAGGATTGCAGTCCGATGATCGAGGTGGCCATTGAATGGGAGCATCCCGACCTCTGCTAATCCATCTTCCATGGTATTGTTCGTTTAAATAATCTCTCACAATATGGGAAAAATGTGGTGGTGCACCATCGTACATAAAAAACATATCACGGCGTAAATTGAGCGGTAAGTCTTCTTAACAGTTGAGGCAAATCTTGACGTAGAAAATGCAAGTAACTACATTAATTTTAAACTCTCGTTGAAAATGTTTCTCTTTAATAACGTGTGGATTTTCATTTGCGTATACATGTTCGTTATGTGCATTTGTTATACCACGTCGTGTAAAGCATGACTCGTCTGCAAACAAAATTGTTCTGCGAAAAACTGGATCGGCCGCTCTGCACTTTTAAAATACTTGTACAAAATGCAAACAAGACTCATAATCAGGAAGTAGGAGTTCTTGGACACTTTGACTGTGATGTGATGCGCTTTTTGAAACCGTAGTTTGTCGTGCCACTCATCGGGTACTAATTCCAGGATTATGTTCAACTATCTCAAGTATTCCCTCCTCTTCAGCAGGAGTTCTGGCTTGACGAGGTCGTCCAGCATTATTTCTGTTCGGTTTCAGTTAACCAGTTTCTCGAAGTCTCCTTTCGATAGAAGCAAAAGTCTAGTGATTCGGAATCTGTCGATTCGGATATCTTTCATGGTATACCCGAACACTCTCACGACAGTTGCCATTACAGAAATTAAGCACTAGCAACTTATCAGTTTGTTTATTAAAGGTTTGTTCCGACAGCTCATTTCTGATGTGTCTCTGACTCGTACAGCGCTGCCGGGCCCCCATTTGGGCCCGGGCCGCGGGAATTAGTCCCGGCTACTCCCCCCTCTAGTCGGGCCTGGGTATTTTAAACACAATACAACGAAATACATTTATTTAGCTGTCTCGAACGCTCTATGTGAATGTATAATTTTGAAACCTAAAGATGTATATTTTTATTAAAAATAAGTACGTATTTTACATAAAAAAAACGTACACAAGATAAACAGAAAAATTATTCATTTCAACTGAAAGAAATAGAAATTCAAGCCACTCCAAGCTAACTTAAAATCCCAAAAATTACAAACAAAATAGCACAAACGAGAATTTCGACAGTTTTTACAGTTCTACGCCATCTGTCAAAATTATCAAATTATCAAAAAAAAAAAAAAAAAAAAAAAAAAAAAAAATAGTAATACTTTTAGGTACTTCTTATGATAAAAATATTTTGTTGAAAAATATTTTATACCTGTTGTAGAAATTCTATGTCATGTGAATAAATCAGATATCTGCTATTGGCTAACGTTTTCTAAAGTCGACCATCAATTGTCAGATAGCGGTAGCCGTTCGCCATTTTCCCAAAAAAAATCGCGGTGTCTAATAGTTTATGCGCCTAATACCTAACAATATTATTATAAGCAGTGATGATTCGAAAGAATTCTAATAATAATAATTTGTGCATCATATTTCAGTAAATAATTCTGCTAATGGTAAGTACCTACATATTATTTTTTTTACTTTTTCCTTGTGCAGCGCTGCTATTGATGCCTAGAGACGATAACTCTCTGGACATCAATGCTACATGGTAAAATTTACTGAAACCGTGCTGTTTTTAAACTTTAGGTATATACGACATGAAAATAGTGTTAAAAACAACAGTTTATTAATATGGTGAAAAATTTTTAATAGTAGGTACTCGTATAAACATTATATATATATGAAAAATATTTTAATGTTGGCTTTTTAGATACAGAACACCTTCGGTTTTTTTGATATTTAGACTTTTCATAAAACAAATCAATGGCATTTACATAAGAACCGTGCTTAAGCACATTTAAAAAATAAAATTTCAAAAACATCTATTTTTAATTCCACTCTTAAACTATTTTTACCTTTTATTTCGTTTATTACATAATATAGGTATAGAGTATAATAATAATTAGTAGACTCATGGGACACTCTAACTAAAATATGTAATTCATAAAAAAATTAATTAAAAAAAAGTGTATTGCGGTTATTAAAATAATATTCATTTTTGTCTAAATTTTGTTAAAATTTGAAAGTTTTTTTTAATTAAATTATGATAAAGAAGGTAGTAATTAACTACCTTTTTTATACGGGGTGAGAAAAAAAATATATTTAAATTTTGATTTAACAAAACATCAATATTTTCAAATGTTTAAATAGATACATTTTTTTATTATTTCATCATATTCTAAGGCCCAAAAATGGATAGAGTTCATGATAATTTCTCTGTGTGTGCGTGCGTGTGTGTGTGTGTGTGTGTGTGTGTGTGCATGTGTGCGTGCGCGTGTGTGTGTGTGCGTTTGTGTGTGCGCGTGCGCGTGTGCGCGCGTGCGCGTGTGCGCGCGTGCGTGTGTGTGTGTTTGTGTGTGTGTGTGTGTGTGTGTGTGTGTGTGTGTGTGTGTGTGTGTGTGTGTATATGTGTATATTTTATTTAATTTTTATCCTTTATAAAATTTTCCTAGAATGGTCCGTATTCCAGTAATTTAACAAAATGTAAAAAAATCAAATTTTTAAGAAAATTATTCAAATAAAAGTTGTTTGTGATTCTCTATAATTCTTGTCCAATTCATAATTTCTCTAAAATGGACCGTATTCGAAATATTTAAAAAAAAGTGTAAAATTCGAATTTTGAAGAATACTCAAAAACTAATTAAGAGAAAAACACCAAATTTTAAATTTAGGCTTCAATCCATCATGCGGTAAAATGACTAAATTTTGGACATGCTCGGGAAATCTGGGAGGTACATTATACAAGGTCGTTTTTCTACTTTATGGAATAGATCTGGGCCCATAGACAATTTTGGTGTACAACAACATACCAAAGTTTCAGAAAATTTGCGGGGTCCATTTTCGATTAAACTTGAACAGTTCGCAATTTTTTTTTAATCATTTACATAATATAAGTAATTTACTTTTTAATAATATAAAACATATATTTTCTACACCCTCATGGATATTAGCTTATCTACGCAGAGACTGCAAAACGAAAAAATATGCTATTGCGTTCAACTAAACGAATATATTTCATATCCATTCTAGGCAGTGAGAACACTGTAAAAAAATGAAATCCACCAATCACAGTTCATATTTTGGACACTCAACTACTATTATTTTTAAAATTTTAAATAAGTGGCAATTCTGCCAAACTAATTGTCAGTATATTTTTTAGTTATTGCGGTTAAATATACATTAAAATAAGTTATTTTTATGTAGAATCGATAAATAATAGCATTTTTATTTTTTTTATTTTTTGGTCCAAATTGGAAAAAAAATAAATTTTAATCAGACTATATGAAACTAATTTAATTACGAGTATTAAAACTAAAAACCTAAAAGTGGCAGTGGAGGTGAGGACAGATAGTCTACCTTCGTCGCGAAAAACCCGGGTTCGAATCTGGACTGGAGACTAATTAAATTAAATCTTCAATGTTTATTTTATTTTTAAATAAGTAAAATTCATAAATTATTTTAAAATTAGTTTTGTCTTAATAACCCAAAACAATTTTTTTAAATTTATAGATTTTCGTTAGTGGGTTGTAGAAAAAATATACTGTACAACTCGAGTGAATTGTACATATCGTCTCAAACTACTATTAAAATTTGTTTGTCTAACGTAGGTACCTAAGCCATCAAAATTACCAAGTCCGAAACCAATAAAATATAATAATTGTATTCAAATTTAAAACAAATATATTTTAATATTCCCACACATTCCGTATAAACTTTTATTATTACCGATCAGGAAGCCAATTCTCTAAAAAATATTCTATTCTATTCACTATTTTAATAAGAAATTATCAATCATGACATCACCAACCAGACGCTTCTTGAACGAATATCTCTAGAATAATTGACATTAATTAGGCATTCCAACGAACTGTCAAACAATAGGTGCCAGTGGGAAATTCTTGTATATTTAAGGGGGTAGCGACATAGTCTTGCAACTTGGACGCTATTTTTATTCGAAGTAGTACTCGCCAAGCCTGCCAATTTATGAAGAAATGTATAGGTGGGTTTTTTAAATATTATTTTTATTGTGTTTGACATAAAATATTTAAATGTAATCCATTATTCATGATTTTACGTAAAGTAGATAGAATACACCATATGTCGCCACCCTTAGATATACCAAACCTGCCCACTGGTAATTCATTTGTTTGGAATGCCTAATTACAATAATTAATTCGGAATACGGATAAAAACCATCACAAAAAGTGTATGTTTACCGAAATAGGAGTAGGTATTAGTTTTTTTAATCAAATCGCCTGGAATTTCATGTAACCAAGGCGACCGAACAAATCGTATATTACATTAAAATGGCTTACTACTTAAGCGTTGTGCTGTGAAAGGTATTTGAATTTGACATTTTTAAGATGTAAAATTCCGATTTATCTTCTTTTGTGGTATTAGAAATACGAATATGGAAACGCAGCTTCTTCTAGAATAATTATTTTATGTATTTTAAGGTAAGAAAACGTTTTTCTTTAGAAAGTCGAATAAATATCATTCTGCCAAAATGTATGTACTGAATTACGGAATCCTATGAAATATGATGCAATTTGATGCTTTAGTAATTATTTTATTAGGTATATTATAAAATATTTTATCAAAATATTGACATAACTTTAGCTGTAATAAATGCTTAGATCAAATAATATGAGTTGGTATAATAGTTTTTCGGAAATTGATAATATTGCTAATATAAGTTGGAGTTAGCGATATTTATTGATTGATGTGGTTGGTACTTATGTTTAAATAAGTGATAACATTTTCTTGGATTCACATTGTTTCAATGATTAGGATTGTTTTAGATGGGAGAATATACATGGTTTTCTATTATTAATTTCTACATATTTCTGTGAAAGCTCTTAGTTTGAAATAATAAATTTAGGTAGTTGTTTGTGTATTTTTGGTAGTGGTTTTATGAAGATTTAGGTGTTGAATTAAATAATATTATGAGTTAGCGCATTAGTTTTACGTAATAAATAATTTTGCTCATACAGGGTGTCCCATTAATGCGTAATTTCTATATATTTCAATTTGTGTCATTGACATGCTATCAAGCTTCAAATAAAATTTTACAGATTTAAAAAATCCTAATTAAAAATAATTTCACGTTTCCTTGTCGCCCTCAACGGAATTCTGCAGAATCTGAAAAAACAGCTGAAAGCCCGACTATACGCGGATGACCTTGTAGTTTTTATTAAAGGCAAAAACTTAAATTCAATGCAATTCTTTTTAGAGAAATCAGTGCGAGTCAAAATTAAGTGAAATGAAACCCACAGTACCTATAGAAGATACGTATCAAGCTAGCAGAGCACCTTTATATTTTTCACATTCTGAGTATGCCATAATTTTAGGCTCATTTTATGCTAAGTTTATAGGAAAAATTAGGTGCTCTGCTAGCTTGATATCAAGCTAACAGAGCACCTTTGGATTTTTCAAATTTTGATAACGCCATAATTTTAGGCTCATTTTAGGCTAATTTTATACCAACATAAAACATTTTCCGCTCCTTTCTTTATGGAAAAAATTAGGTGTCCTTCCGATTTTTCAAATTTTGATGACGCTATAATTTTAGGCCAATTTTAGGCTAATTCTATACAAAAATAAAAAAAAAATTCTCTTGTCTTTATTTGAAAAATTAGGTGCACTGTTAGCTCGATAATATAAGATTATAGAGTTTTTCGTTCAAAAAAAAAAAAAAAATATAAATCTAAAAAAGGGAAACAGTACAATTTTAGGCTCATTTTAGGCTAATTTTATACCTAAAAAAATCCGCTCTGGCCTTTATCGAAAAAATTAAGAATTCTGCTGGCTTAACAATACGAGTTTATAGTTTTCGTTCAAAAAATAGAGGAAACTAAAAACGGGAGAAGTCATAATTTTAGACTCATTTTAGTCTCATTCTATACCAACAAAAAAATCTACTATGGCCTTTATCGGAAAAATTTGTTGCTCTGTTAGCTTGACAATACGAGTTTATAGAGTTTTTCGTTAAAAAATTTAGAAAACAAAAAAATTAGATTCGGTAAAATTTTTGGCTCATTTTAAGCTAATTATCTACTAACACAAAAGCATTTATTTTCTTGCATTTATCGGAAAAATTAACAATACGAGTTTTTAGAGTTTTTCTTTCAAAAAATTAAGGAAATTAAAAATGAATTGTCGTCTGTATCCAATAATTTCCCTGACCTAATATTAAATCAATAGGAGTTAGATGTTTTTTATATTAAAATTGGCTCAATAACTGGCGACTTTTTATAATTTTAACAAACACTAATGAATTTTGAACATCCAAAAATGTTTGCATAAGAGGTCTTATGATAAGGGGAGACTAAAATTATGTCAAAATGCCCAAAATTATTTTGTGATTATTATATACTCCGATGTTTATGTTGGTACAGAAATAGCCTAAAATTATGAAGTATTAATTAGCCTAAAATAAGCCTAAAATTCTGCCTTTTTAAGTTCCATCAATTTTTTGAACGAAAAATCCTATAAACTTATATTGTCAAGGTAGAGAACATCTATTTTTCCAATAAAGAGTAGACATTTTTTTTTATATTGGTATAGAATTAGTCTAAAATAAGCGTAAAATTATGCCGTTATTATTTTTTACATTGCTAAATTTTTTAATGGAAAACGCAATAAGTGTCTGTTGTCAAGCCAACAGAGTACCTATTTTTTTATAAAGAAAGGAGCGGATTTTTTTTTAGATTGGTATAAAATTATCTTAAAATAAGCCTAAAATTATGGCGTTAAAAAAACTTAAAAAATCCAAAGGTACTCTGTTAGCTTGATATCAAGCTAGCAGAGCACCTAATTTTTCCTATAAAGAAAGGAGCGGAAATTTTTTATGTTGGTATAAAATTAGCCTAAAATGAGCCTAAAATTATGGCGTATTCAGAATGTGAAAAATCTAAAGGTGCTTTGCTAGCTTGATACGTATACTGCACCTACCCAACAATTTATTAAATATACTAGATGAAACAAATTGCAATCATATTTTTAAATACCTAAAATAAAATTGTTACATGCATAGACCGCTGTTGGTAATCACCTTGTATGATTGATGCAACTTTTTTTTCAAATAAAAAAAAAATAATTTCATTTATAAAAGGTTTTCCAGGAAAGTAATACATATCAAAGTTGGTTTTTTTATGTTCCAAAAACCTCGTTATTTCAGGTAATTTAAAAGAAATAAAAATAGAAAAGGCAAAATTTTAACAAGGAGCACAATATATTTTACACGTGAACACTGCTGCATGACGAAGAAGAAAAAGTACTAGATTTTACTTCGAGTGTCCTAGAGTACCAGATTCTTCAAAAATGTACTACATCTAGTACAATTGTAAATTGTACTAGAGTGGCAATACTGGTTCGACAAGGTTCGTATGCCCTATTTTGTGACGTCACAACTTGTTTGTGAACGGCGCGAAAATTAATGTGTTTTTATGCAGTTTCACGGACCTGGCGTGCTGACTTCTCTTTTTAGGTACATGCATTTGCAAAATGTCCTCACTCGTCTGGGCTCACTCATCGTAGTGCGTCACAGACACAGTATACTTAGATATACTATGCCCAGACCTGACGAGAGAGAAAGGGACAAGGGGGCTCCCCGGGCCCGTGTCTCAGAGGGGTCCGGCAGCTTTAAGATTACAATATGTGAGGGGAGGGCCTTTGCCAGTGTTTTGCACCGGGGCCCTACCATGGCTCTCGGCGGCCCTGGCTATGCCAGGATCCAGGATACCATGTGCCGTAGCGCAATGGTGTACCAAAAAAACAGATTAACACGTATGAAAATAAAAATATTAAAATTAAATTTATATTTTTATGTAATTTTAAAATGATGTATTTTTATGAAATTTAACTGGGAGTTTACTGCATAAATGAACCAATGGCGAAACCGCCCCTGCTGAATACGTCCCTACTTAAAGGGGTATTTTTAAACCTCTCCCAGTGGTATCATTTGTAATAACATGTATATTATGGGAGTGGAAAACATTTAGTATTAAACCTCCGTGGTTTAGACTTGGCAGTCTTGGTACGCCACTAGAATACTAGAAAGGAATCTATACCTTTACAGTAATCCCATTTAATATATATGAGAAAGAGAGAGACAAATATGGCTGCAATTTTTTTTTTAACTTTTACACCCTTCGGACCCCCTTGCTATCACCTTAATCCGTCTGTAGCCTGGCGGCACTGCATCCTGCGACACCATTTGAAGGTCCTACTACTTTTTCATTCACCAATTCTCCAAAGTTTTTAATTCCATCATTAATTTAATTTCACCATACACTTAGATTTATTAGTAAAAATACTACTAATTAATCAAAGTAGTATATTCATTAAAAGATAATCCAGCGCGACTTCTTAAAACATTTTAGATACTCATTATCCCTTTTTACGGGATAAATTGTAAATATTATTGATGTAATAAACACTAATGGATCAATAGTGAGCCCACGTCTTTAGACGGGCCTCCAAGAAGCGGACAATAATTTCAGAGCTTGCGAGATCCAACCCACCAAAGCTCACGCCGCGTTTTCAGCCGAGTTTTCAGTTCAGTTGAAGTTGCGACTTCGAGAGAGGAGGGTGTTGTGTCGTTCCCACCATTTTCAGGCCAGAATTACGCGCGAACTGATATTTTCGATTTTGACGAAGAATTTTGTGTTTTCTGTGACCTTGTGAGGATTTTTACTTTTTGCTGAGTGAGACAGTGAAAAAGGAAATTCGAAAATTTTGTGAGAGGGTGACAGTTTTTTGTGCGGTGATAAAATATTCGATGCTTTTTTGGACATGGGGTTAAATATTACGTAAGGTAGGATTTTTCATTATTTTTTTATTTTTTAGTATACTCATTTAAACAAATATATTTTTTTGGTCTTTATTTCATTACAAATTAAATTTGTATTCATTAATTGTCGTACCCTTGATACATATATTCATATTATTGTAAGAAAGCTTTTCCTATTCAAATGAAAAAAGAAAAATTAATTGGTAGCTTTCTATTTCGTTTTACAATATAAATCAAAGTTTTGGTAATTTTAATCATTTTTCTAAGTAGATTTTTTTTTGCATTTTAGCTTATTTTGATTAGATAACAAGAGAAATAAAATATATTTTCTTGAGTACCTACAATAAAAACAAATATAAAATTTTATATGATTTATTTAGTGACAATTGTGCATTTTTTTGAGTATGATCTTACAAGTTAAAAAAGGGAATGCCACTGAATTTAAAGGAAAGTATACTTATCACAATGGAGTTTGTTAAATAAAGTGTATTTTTGACATTAAAAAATATAATAAAACTGCCTTTTTACACAAAAAGAATCTTTTTTTCTTTTGATTCTAACATGAATGCAGAATTTTTATAAACAATTTTTCTCTGATTTGTATGTAGTCAATAAAAATGTTATTTTTCACATATTGTATCTTATTAATTTATTATAATTATATAGTAGGTATGTTAATTGTCGGGATTTAAGAACTACCTTTTTAAAATTTTATAAGATAAACTCTTCCACTTCCTACTAGAAGAAAATCATCAATGGTGAAATTTATGAGTAGAAGCTTAAAGTGCTATTTAGAATTATCTAGGTACATAAAAGTTTACCTGATAGTTCCGTTTAGTGAATGATAAGCGATCTTTATAATATTTGCTTTATACCGGAAATGTTAGTGATTTTTTTAAAGCTTGGAGATGAATTACAAAAAATAGTCTGTACCAAGTGTCGTACAAAATGTTAAAAATATCATTGAGCTACATACTTTTGTGAAAAAACACAGTGTTGTTTGAAGGCACTTTCGTTAATTTTATTTTCATTTTCACTATAAATAAGACGTTTTCTTCGAGTTAAACATTGTAAACTTTCAGTTTCTTTTGAATTAATTATTAATAATAAAAATATAACTATATTTTGAAGGTTACTCATTTATGAATACAATTATTATCATTGAGAAATAAAAAACAACTATAGGTACCTACTTCTGAAACATACCAGAGAGTTAATAAATCGGAAATATTATATTTAAATTACCTGTAAGATACCTATTTACATATTTGATGATAAAAGCATCATGTTGATATGCATGATCCCCGTTTATGGTAAAACATAATCATTTTGCTCTATAATTTGTTCTAATTATTATACTAAGGAAACGGCAGTACTTCAATTAAAATTACGATCCATTGTTTTTATGATTAAACCTTGGAATTAACTATATGTATAGGTATAATAATATTTTTTAAATATTAGATGAACTAGATTAAATATTAATACATATTAAACTAAAAATTATATCAGAAAATGTTTAAAGGATATCTCACATTTTTATTGGCAAATTAATAGCCATTAAATGGTTTATTAAAATGTTTTACATGCTGCAATTAATCATCTATTGTTTTCCGTATTTAATATAATTTTATTGTAATTAACTTATTTTTAAAAATTGAAAAAATAATTATTTTACAATTTTTTTTATTAACTTTTTCGTTTGTTTTGTAATAGGTAGCTCAGATGTAGGGCTATACCTAAATCTTCAGAAAAAAAAGAAGAATCAAATTTGGATTAATGAACCTTTATGAATACGTAAAAAAATCAAATCTTTCAAAGTAATTTGATATAATTTCTGTAGATACTATTTCACTTTTTCGAAAGATTGTTATTGAATTTAAAATCCTTAGCTTTTTAATACAGTAACATTCTATTTATGGAGATATATGTACTTCTATTTTTACCAATCGGTACTTTTAAGTACCTATACCATAGAAGATGTTTAGTCTTCAAAGTAACAAGATAGATAATTCACTTTAAAATGTGATAATTAAATCCATTTGTTCGCATGGTATTGAGATTGAATTTTCAGTATTACCCCGTAAGTTACAAGGTTTGTCAATGGAAAAATGAACCTTGGAAGGAATATTTTGTTCTCAAAGTATCAAGCTTATTTAGTTTAATATTTGATATTTTTAACAGTTTAATTAATTTGCTCGTATGATTTTGAGCAGAATTTTCCGTATCACCTTGTATAATTACAAGGTTGGTGCAATAGAACTAAATGCAGCTTTAAACAAATATTTTTTCTATCTATTAAGCTGATTCAGTTTAAAATGTAATATTTGAAGTGAAATTTCGGAATCACCCTGTATAGTCACAAGATTGGTGTAATGGAACAAAGTGCTAACTTGACTCCCTCAATTCTATCTTTGTGGAAACCTCATTAAAAGAGTGAGATTCCTTTAGAAAAATGTATCTACATATTATTTTTTTTTTAAACTGCCCCTACGAAAAACTGAAAACTATTTTTGTAGTACGAGAGGGTCTCTCATCTAGTAGGTCCTGGACGCCAACTGAATAACTGACATTTTCACCGTTGACATTAGATAACGTATAGGTAACGTCAAGTTTAAGTAGAGCATCTCTTTGTATTAAAAAACTAATAGGTATTTTATAATTTGTGATGTAATGTTTGAGGTTTTTAAAAGTAGAAAAATTTGAATACCTAGGTAAGTTTAAATATATATTTTGAATAGGTTTATAAAAATTATAAATTTTGCTACTCGTACATTAAGAAATAACAAATAGGTATTTGTAACCTTATGTAAATTATTTACAACAAAACTGACCGTTTTAAATTAAACTTAGGTAGGTATATTTATTATTGCTAAATACAATTTTAGTCATGGGTTTAGAACGGTTTAGAACTTATTTGGAAATTATTTTGATATCCTGTATAATAGAAAGTTAAATTCTCAGATGTTCTGTCTCTTTGCTTTAATATAATTGAACACGAAAAAAAAAATTGTAGAACAAATTTCTACAATTATACATTTTTTCTCTACAATAAATAGTACATATAGGGACAGGGACAATTTGTAGTAAAAATTTCCAAATATTTGTAGAGTTAATATCTACAATATTTAGTAAAAATATCCAAATGCATCATAAGAATTGTTCTACAAATTGTTATAATTTTTGCTATTCATTGTATGAATTTATATTTAAATGTATTGCGTTTTATGAAAATAAATACGAAAATTTTACACAATAAATAGTAAAAAATCATATAAATTGTAGTAATTTTTAATAAAATTTGTAGTAGTATTTTATAATTATTATAATTATAACCTAGAAAAAATGTTCCTTAATAAAATATTCAATTTATTGTTTTAATATAAAAGATACAAAGTCTTAATTACATTATGTAATAAATAATAGTAATAATAGCGCCCTCAGTCTCAGTTGGCTTTTCTGCACCTGAAAAATATGAAATAAAAATTAATACCTATTGAACTATTCATAAGGGTATGAACAGGGATATTTATCACCTTCACACTGATTTGGATATTAAATGACTACGTCAGATAACTAACAAAAATGAGAAAGTAGGTATGTCACAATTAAGACAAAAAAACATCATTGAACTTGGCACAACATTCGATCGTTGACCACAACTATTTTTTAAAAATATTCTACTAAGGTTATTTAAATTAGTTATCTAAAGGTATATTATTCAGAAACAATAATAAATGTACTTACCACTAATAGAAATTATTATTAAAATTTTCTCAAACGCATCGGTGCTTATAATATAATAATGTGTTATAGGTACTCGTATATGTACCATGCTTTGTTTTGTGAACATGGCGAACGGCTAATGCTGTCTGCCATTTATGATCGATGTCAGAATACGTTGGCCAATAGCAGAATTCTGTTTTATTCACATGACTTAGAATTTCTACAATATTATAGAATATTTTTTATCAAAATTAAATTTTTTTCATAAGAAGGGATGTAAAGTATTACTATTTTTTGTAGAGAAAATTACTATCTTTTGTAGAGATAATTATTAATATTTGTACAAATTTTTACAGAAGTTAGTAGTAGTAATTACGACAATTGTAATAAATTTCTACTTCTACAAACAAATAGTAAAATATACTAAACATTGTGGACTTCTTTCCTATTGTTGTAGCATTTTATTCGACAATTTAATTGCTACAATAATGAATAGTTTTTAACTATAAATTGTAGTAAAATTTTCTACAAAAAGTTAAGTATTTTTCTACAAGTCTACTACTACAACATTGTAGTAAAATTTTCTAGTCACATTTTTTTCCGAGAATTAAGACAATGAAAATCACTCCTTATAGTTTAATGCTTTAGTAAAAAAATCATTAATATTTTACATTATACACAATAAATACAAATTCTCTAGAGCAGGGTTACTCAAAGTGTGTTCCACGGAGCCCTGGGGCTCCGCAAAGCCTTTGTGGGTTCTCCGCTAAGAAAAAAGAAAAAAAAAGCCTTACCTACCGCTATAACGGGACTTGGGTTTTTTTTAGATGGAGTATACCATTTTGGGAATTTGAGGAACTTTTTTTTTATTTTTAGAAGCCAGGTAAAGGAAAGATTTTGGTATTTTGTGTTGGAGGACTTTTTTTTTAGAAAAAAGATAGGGGAAAAAGTTGACGATTTTTTTTTTTAGAAATCATGAAGAGGAAGGCGTATATGATTTTGAGAATTTTGTTTGTAGGGGCTCCGCAAAAAAACGGGTGGGACCTGGCAAGAGGCTAGAGCAAAGAGGACTTTTTCCGAAATGTGTTTAGGGCTCCGTCAAATATTTCACGTTTCAAAAAGGTTCCATTACCAAAACAGTTTGAGAATCACTGCTCTAGAGAAAGTACTAAATTCTTTAAAGCGATTTCTGTACACTCTTTTGTTTCTGACGGTGTTTGTGACATTTTATTTTCATTTTCTGAATTCATTTTTACCTTACATTTTATTAAAATTTTACTGAAGAGTTTGACGTGTGAATGTGAGTAATTATATTTTTAGATAACTGCCACAGTCTACAAATAGAATGGATAAAAATTACAATAGTTATATCCAATATTGGAACAGCAATGATAAAAACTAATAAATAATAATTATATCATTTTATGTGAAAAACTCTGAAAGAGTAAGTAGATAGTTAAAACAGGCGTGGACAAAAATGTTTATAGAATTATCATATGTACTTTCATTGTGATGGGTTTTTTTAATGAAAAATATATCACCTATAAATGACTATATTCTGAAATATTTATTTATAAATAAATAGGTTTCTCCTAAATTTCCAAACATCATTTCCTATCTTTAGAAACACTCATGAGATTATTTTATAATCCTTAAATCTCCGATAATCTCTAATATCTAGTTTAGTAACGTTCTTTTGAGAAGAAACCATTAAACATAAACATAAAGTGCAGCAGATGTAAACAAAATGAGGAAACATCTCATTTGTTTGTCGTCTAAACAAAAACTGTTTTATCTGCCTCTAATAATACGAGCTGATAAGCTTGTGCTTATGCCCGACAAAAAAGACATAAAACTTGTATGTTAATGGAGAAAATTGGAACACACACATTTAATATTAGAAATAGCGAGCAAAATAGTATATCAAAACCTTAAAATAGTTGTTATTTTTGATACTATAGTGTATAAAAAAGCGATTTTGCTTAAAAAGTTATTCTGGTGGCACTGGTTAAATTCCTAAACCATTTATTTCTTTTTTTCCATATCAAGAAAAGGAAACCTACAATAAAAGAATAATAATAAACTTTACAAAGATGTGATATTAAAATAAAGTCACAGGTTTGAATTTTCTTTATTTGTGTCAATGAGTAATTAACCTTTATTATAAGTATTATGAGACGGATGTAGATCAACTTAGCTGGGGTTTATTTCCTTTTAATTTTACTTTTTCGACAAGAAAATAAGAAAGTTTAATTGCAAATTAAAAGTGATTGCCTAATGCGCCGTCACTGATAATTAGGTTGTGTAGGTCTTTTACACATAAAGCATGTTTTCACTATATTATTAGAGATATACATTTACAACTATTACAACGGTATACATATATTTTTCGTAAAATACAAACCAAAAATTGACATGGGTCAGAAAGTGTCAGAACTGACGCTGTCAAACTTGACAACGCTGATTGAAGCCAATTACAGGAGAGGGATTTCCCCCCTCGGAGGGAGTAGGTGATGATTACAAAATTTAGCGCGGAGAAGAGGGGAAGACTCTCTCTAGTAGTAATTGAGGAGAACGTGATGCGAGCTGGAACACCAAGAAGAAATGCATGCCTTATAAAATATTGAAAATAAACTCACTATGCACGGTCGAGACTAGCACAGCCCGCGATGCGACGGGGCCACGATTGCCTAATCCCACCTTTAGTATTCCCTATGAAAAATATGAAATCAAGAATCCAAGTTCATAAACTTATCAGTTAATTTTTTAATGAAATACTTCTTTCTCTGCGGCGCCTATACAAAAAAAAATAGATTCCTTTCAGGCTCAACAATGTCTATAAAATAAACTAGTATCCTTCTTGTTATTAGGTAATAATGTATCTACCTACTAAATGACCACAGAAACTCCATCTCAAGGAAATCAATATTTGCGTACACAACGTTGTCGGGCTGGCGCCCATCGGCATTGCCTGCACAAATTCCTCGAAGGATCCCTTTGAAAAAAGGGCTTCCCGCTTCAACAAATAACGTAACACGCGTAGACAAATCCTTCCGAAATACGTTTTCCCAATTCGAATCCTCAATTTCGGCCTTCTGTTAACGAAAAAAGAAGCGGTCCCCTTCGACCCATACATTGCCGACCGAATTTGTTTATGTCAACAGAGTTGTGAAATGGTTATAAAAAGATGCCCATCCTAAGGCAACCATTATACGCGGACGGTTCATTAGTTTTTGACCCGCACACAACGAAAACAAATTGTCAAAACAGGAAAAAAGTTTAGTGATGTAAATTTAGTAGAATACGGTGTACACAAGGTACGGTTTTAGGACAAGTGTTATTTTCTATAGAGAATGTTTAAAAAACTGTGTCATCGCTCGTGAAGTGATTCCCTATCCACAAATAAGACATATAGTTCTTATCAACATTGGTCAGCAGATGCTTTCTTTCGAAGATACAGGCTGATATTTATTTTTCAAAATATTTCCGAAACAGCTTGAAAGATTCGAATGAAATTTTGGTTGTAAAAAGTACCTATAAAAGAATCTGTTTTATCAAATAAAAAGATGTAATTAGGTTTACCATGGTGCGCATGCGAACAAGAGCTTGACGGGATTAAAGAGTTGTACGATTAAAGGAATATGAAACGGTGCCTATGAAGATTTTCTTAAGATTTCACTGAAAATTTTAATGTAATGAAAGATTTAAAAATTACTTTAGTGGGTAAAAATACATTTCAACATGAAATTTAAGAAAAAATACAATCTCTAATATTATGTTTTCTTAATTTTCATGTAAAATCTCAATTTTGTATCTTATTATACAGGTTGAATCCTAAGTTGATACTTTTTTACTGTTTACAGAAGTCTTGAAAATAAAAAAAACTTTTCAAATAACTTTTTCAAATAACTTAACTTTTTCAAATAACTTTTTCAAATAACTTTTTCAAATAACTTTTTCAAATAACTTTTTCAAATAACTTTTTCAAATAACTTTTTCAAATAACTTTTTCAAATAACTTTTTCAAATAACTTTTTCAAATAACTTTTTCAAATTACTTTTTCAAATAACTTTTTCAAATAACTTTTTCAAATAACTTTTTCAAATAACTTTTTCAAATAACTTTTTCAAATAACTTTTTCAAATAACTTTTTCAAATAACTTTTTCAAATAACTTTTTCAAATAACTTTTTCAAATAACTTTTTCAAATAACTTTTTCAAATAACTTTTTCAAATAACTTTTCAAATAACTTTCTTAAAACCAAATCAAAACTGAGAGATAAAAAAGTTAAAAAAATTAAATCCGAGCCGCCGACCTGCATTAAAAGTTGAGCTGTTTTTATAATTTTTTTCGTATTTTTTATGTATGAATCGTGTCCTGGATATTGTAACTCAGTCGTGTTGTGATCTGATTTTGTTTGTTTATCTGAAGTACCTAGTGAATAATTGATCAGTATTTATGGAAAATTGAATAGTGTGTTTAGATGAACACATATTATAGCGGGTCATTACAAATCAGGTGGGATAAGTCAAAGTCAACATTGTCGACAACATTGCAGAAATGATTATTACAGAGGCCAATATTTAATTTTATTGACAAAAGTTCTACACATTATGTAAATTAGACAAAACTGTATTAAATACATTTTGGAATAAATAATTGTGTCTCTTATTTTTTAAAAAAGTTGTTTATTTTAATGACGTCTATACATAGTTAAAAAAGTATCAACTTTGGATTCACCCTCTGTATATAAAAGTCCGATTTATAAAATATACAAAGAAATGAATAATTGAAAATACGAACTATGATTTAGTGGTGAAAAAATGGAGATAAATTTGGTGGAGCAAAGAATATTGAAATATCTATAGAACAAGGACAGACAACAGTAGTAGAGAGCTGCGAGATGCTTATTATTGTTGGAATTATAAATGAACCGGATTGCCCTCTCCTGAATGGCATAAAAAGAGGAAAGTTTTGTTAGGTTATTTAAAAGAGAAAAATAAACAACGATGGAAGTTCGATTAAAAGGGTTGAATGTAATTGAATATTTTAAAAAACAGGTATTTAGATAAAAACAAGTAGATCCGTATTTCATCAACAAAGTATCCTGAACTGGGTGTGGGTATTAAAAATATTTTCTATACACCGTCAAATTCTCTTGATGAGTGTTCTAAGTACGGCCGCAGGCGAGTCTTGGAAGATGAATGAAGGAATCTGATGCACCCCCTTTTAAGAGGGTCGAAATCCTGCAGGCCTTGGGCTATGTACTCTCTTCCACGGTGCTGTGAATAATAGGGATGTCAAGTATTCGAAAATGTCGAAATTTTAACGATTTAATACAGAGTGGACTTAACATATTCAAAGTAGTACCCAATACAATTATTTTTTTCCTTTTCTTTAATATAGTGAAAGAAAAAACATTCATTTTGAAGAAAGAAGAACATTTTTTATCATTTTATAAATAAATTGCTGACTTTGACATGAGCTGCTTTATTTATTTTAATATTTATTTAGTAATACTAGTAATACAATAGTTAATATGTAATACAATATTTAAGGATCTAAAAATAAATAAAAATAGCAGTAGTAATAAAAACAATAAATAAAATTGAAATACAACATACCATAATAAATACAATTAAAATACCACATAAAATAATAAATACCTAGTTGGCAGGTATATATAATTTATTATTTGAAGAGACACAGAAATAGTACGTATTCTTCTAATGATAAATACGAATTTATGTAGAAATCTCTTAAAAAACTTAACTGTAAGAAAGGGCGTTTTCAGCAACAAACTGTATACCATCATCAGAGCCATTCGTAAAAAAATAATAGATAACCCATCTGAACACTTTAAAAGCAATATCTATTATTTTTTTCTTGTGGATAACATCATTAAATCAGTTTTTTTACGTTTAAAAAACTAAACTAAATAATTTATTCGACGTTTAAGAATGTCAGCAATGTAGAAAAAACTGCCGTTTCACAGTTGACAAGCATGGCTATCTAGTGAAATCCTGAAATCAGTACATTGGTCGAATTGCATAAAATAAACTTCATAAGATATTTTAAAAACAGTGATATGTAAAGCACTGAAGTTAAACCAAAAATTCTGAAAATCAATAGGGTCTTCGGCTGGAAGAAATTATTATAAAGTCAAAACCTCAAGACACATAATAATGTATACAAACGCACAGACGATTAGGCAAACATTTTTTTTTGCATTTTTAGACTTTTAGACAAATATAAATTAAAAACGAAATGCGATATCAACATGACATTTTTAGTAAAAATCAAGCTCTATAATGATTATGAAGCTAACGATTCTGAAAAAAATCTGAATAAATTGCGGGGTTAAGGGGGGTTAAAATATAAAACAAACCTAACTCAAGAACTAAACACGATATCAACTCAAATTTTTTAGCAAATATCCTCTATAAGGGGAAGAACCCCTTTGATTTCGAAAAAAAATCTGATTAAAAATGGGCGGTTTAAGGGCGGTCGAAATTAAAAAAGAACCAAATCAAAAACGAAAAGCGATATCAACATGAAATTTTTAGTAAAAATCAAGCTCTATTAGGAGATGAAGCCTATTGATTCTGAAAAAAATTTTGAATAAAAAATGGGCGGCTAAGGGGCTTGAAATATTTAAAAAAATCCTAACTCAAAAACGAACAATAATATCAACTTGGAACTATTCTATATTCTTTGTTTCGCCTTGTGTAAATGTCAATTACAGCTCATTTTTTTTAATTTAATATTTATTTCATCTTAAGTTTTACATTTTTTTCTAGGACATTTAATTTTCCTAATACCATTTTTGTTTTAAATCGTCGGGTTTCATGCCATAAAACTGCTTTAAAAAGTTGAAAACGTTGTTACAAAACCTTTCTTCTACTTATATGAACTAGGGTTATAAAAATGTATATAAAATTTTTCCTTTTCGTTAGTTTTATCCGCCTTATACGAACTTAAGAAAAAACGGGTTTTTATGTATTCAAAAAGTAAAATTTACATTTGCTGTTTTTTCCGAGGCCCTGCGACCGCCCTTATAAGTTTGGCCTGCACAACTTTCACACATCTAAGAACGGCCCTGAATACTGGGCCACATATAGGGTTGCCGTATGAAAAATGTGTAAAAGTAGGACAATTGTACACAAAAAGCCTAATTTTTCACAAAAAGACAGTTTTTTACATATGCATTTACTACAAGCATATATAAATGTCGAGCTTCTAAAAAAAAAGCTAAACAAGGACAAAAAAGAGGAGAATATCGCCAAAGGTGGTATTGGTTACATATTTATGTTTGGCCGGTTGAATTTTGCACTTTTCAGTATTATAAACAACATCGAAATTATATTTTACAATTCTTCCTAAATTGAAAAAAAGCCAGTCATAAAGAAAAGCCGGCCGGACATTAACAAATTGCCAAAAAGAAGGACATGTCCGGCATTAGCCGGACGTCTGGCAACCCTGGCCACATAGTTGGGGGTCCTAAGCTAACCAATTCTACCTACTTCCGATAAGAATTGTACATGAAATGAAATTAAAAAAAAATCAATTTGTTTTTTTGCTCTAATGTTATTCAGTCGTTTCAAGTTTACTACACCTTTACCAATTTTGCTCTCAAGTTTCTTTAGGTTTGTATATTTTTTTGTGAAACTAAATATTGCACTGTCTATTCAGATTAGTTTCACCCTTCAGTCCCTTAATGCACAACGAATGCATACTTTTCTTTTTGGTGAAACTGAATATTTCAGATTAGTTTGTTATAGTTTTCTTCTACTGGATTAATCTATCGTTACTCCTGACAAATTCACCTTTCTATCTATAACGCACAACGTCATACTTTTCTTTTTTTTTTGTTAGACTGGATATTCCAGTGAATGTCTCTTCAGATTAGTTTGTTATAGTTTCCGTCTACATAACGAACAACAATGGAAAATGCAATTCTAGACATAACGCGCAATTTTTACGTTCCAGACCCGGAAGAGTTGTTTTCTCGCCAACATATATATTTGAAAGGACGTTGGTATGTGCGCCATAATTGCATCTATACCTATACACATCCAACAATAATAAACGTGTAAAAAACCGATTATAAATTACTCCATTGAAACGTCACTTTGTGAGTAGTTGGCAACAGAAAATGCAGTTGCCGGTTTGAAAACCATAAAATCGTTTGGTCATCATTATCTGTTTCGGAATGGTTACTGTTTCTAAACCATCATTTCGTTTTGTTCGTTCGTTATCGCATTTATTTTGTATATAAGTTGAAAAGAACAATCAGTTATTAAGATAGTATAGAATAAATATTTTTGACCGCTATCGTCAACATTCCAACATTCCAATCATTTAAGTAGCGGTTGTTGTTTAATTTCATGTTTAGGTATCGATTGAAATATTTTGTTAGGTAGATATACATATATGCATGCCCATTTTTAATATTATCAAAACATGTCCAATATATATACAGTATTTCACAATAAGTCTGTACCATGCGGAAATTGTTTTTATGTTGATTTTTTAGAAAATGTTCATATTTCCAGTGAGGAAAAATAATCTTGAGCTTATTTTCCACATAACTTTTTCAAACTATACAAATTGGCAAATTTTTCCGCCGAAATTGGTATTGGATCTGGAGCGAAATTTAATAGACAAACAGTATAATGAGTATAGGTTTACCTGCGTAAGATATTTCTGGAAGAAGAAATTGGCTGTTTTTCTCCAAATTTTTGAGAACACTAGGTTTTCTATCCATCACAACTGCAGAGAACCATGTCCCATTGTATGTGTCTCTATACTTGATTAACCTAGGGTGTTCTTTTGAAACTTTGAATTGCCTTATTGGCTGAATTGAAAAACTAGCTTTTTTTGTAGAATTTATTCGTGTTTGGTCCACTTTTTAAAAATGTGTTGATTGTCTTCTGAAATATGTTCCATTACAAAGAGCGAAGGTTTTTTTCTGGAACATTGAATGAGGTCACATAATTCCTTCACATTTTCAACTCTGGCTTTCTGATTGATGATTCCCATATTCTTATCATTTTCCATATAAGAATGGCCTCTAATAGGGAAAGTAACTCGTACAGAATTAAACCTTTTTTGTTGATGAACAAGATTATGCAAGTAGCGGAAAAAGGTGTAATTCTTGTTTTGTCCACCGCAGGAATCACAAAACAAATCCAAGTGTCTTAAATTTAAATTAAGATAATTATATACAAAATGATTTAGTAGAGAAGAAACATCATCACTACCTTTTTTTGGCGATGGTTTCTGGGTATACATAAAAGACACTTCTTGAGTCAGATAGAACGTGAACGTTGAACAAATAATTGGACAACTGTCTCTTGTAGTATACATCATTAGTAGGCATTTTGGGAATAGGAACATTTTTACCGAAGTCTATACAGATTGACTCTTTTAGGTTTGATTTACGGCTTGAAAGCTTTGATTGCTTTTTAATTGAATAAAATGATTTTGCTTTACATAAATGCAGGCCATGTGATGTGGTCGGTTGTTTTATTTCAGCTGTTATGTCTTCCTTTTTTGTTTGATCTAGTTTTTGGTTTTCATACTTAGCTAGGTACTCGTCACATGTGCTGCACGTGTCTGTTTGTGGGTATCCAAAAGCTATATTAAAATCTGTGGTGAAAATGGTTCTGTAGGTCTCGTATGATACTTGGTTGCCGGGATGTACCTTTTAAAACATTTCCACATTTTTTTTATGTTGAGCTCTTCAGGCAAATATTTTTTCTGAGAGTCTTTGGTACTATAATGACTGCCTCTACCTTTAAATGATGATATATGCTCTTTCATTTTATTACGAGTATCATCAGACAGTTTTCCTCTTTTATCGGTTGGAGGCATGCCAGTACTTTTCAAAGATGTGAGTAAATACTCAATTCTACGTCTGGTGATGCCATGTAAAGCTATAAACTCATCTCGACACACCTCTAATTCCGTAAAATTATTTTCATATAAATATCTAATCTTATAAAAAGCTACAACATCTCTTAAACGAGCATTTGCTTCATCCAGCCGAGGTCGTCTATTTTTGACTGGAACAATACTAATAAGTCCACATAAATGGGAGTTTTGTGTATTAGTGGACTCTAAAAGATTGAAACTCCTTATAATATTTTGCTTACCCTCCACAGGAATCTTTCTGGAGCACTGTAAATGTTTGCAGTAGCATTCTCCACCAATTTCATCTTTGCACCGTAGTTTTTTTATTGACATCTATTAATCTTCCATGTTTTGGCCTTTTTTTTTGTAGAAGACACCATCTGCACACCCTCACAATCACTTAAATCACTTACCATGGTAGAACAATGTTCCTAATAATGTTTGGCAATAAAAAACTTCAATAACACTGGCATAAAAACGATTAGACCACAGCTCTACCGAAGAGATGCGTAAATTGCGACCACGTTATTCTCCTGTACGGGATATTTTTCGTATTTAATATCTCTTTACTTAGCGTGTTCTTGCAGTGGACAATATTTTTAGAACAAAATTTAACGTATTTTCTATCGAGTGACGTCAATATCTCAACTTTGCTAAAAATTGACTTAGCCCGTTTTTCCCCTGTACCCTTCATATATATCTATGTAACGGAATCTTTGAACGTGGTTTTCACCCCCTCCAAAACGTCGGATTGATTTGAAACTTTGCGAACTTATCAAGGACCGATGACAATGTTACAACTTAAATAGCTTGTGCCATTACCTTGATCAGGACCTTCAGGATTAGCGATTTTCCAAATCCGATACCGTATGTTATCCCTGTGGTAACTTTATATAAAATTTCATTCAATGTTAGGGATTGAGGGGAGGGGGTGCATTTTTACCATATCTTTCGATCCTATATTCATCCATGTACTCATTATTATATAATTGGTCTCAATAAAAACCCAGCTCAAGTTCGCTTTAGATGCAGTTAGTTATCCCTTTAGTAACATTTTTTGAAATATAATTAAACGATTCCGCCGATATAACAGGTTGTATAAAATGGGGATATCTGCGAAATCGTCTAATATTATGGATTTCAGCGAAATTACCGAAATCGTAAGAATTTTAGATGATTCCCGAAATGCGGATGCATTTTGACCTTAGTGGTTTACGAGCCGGTTTTCCATAAACAAACAATTTCAAAAAAGTTAAGCACGAATTATTCAATTCAATTCAAACAAAACTGAATATATGGATGAATATATACGGACGGAGGTATATTTGAATAAATGAAACTGAATAAAAAAGTTTGTAGAAAATAAATAATAGTTTAAAAAAACTAAAAACACGCTTTAATAGAAAAGAAAACTAAAAATGATTTTCTACTTTTTAGTTTGCTTTTCTATTAAAGCGTGTTTTTTAGATTTTTTAAACTATTATTTATTGTATTAAACTTTATAATTTTTAGTATGGGCTATTTATTTTTTTCTTACCTAAGTACATTGTATTCTCTCTAGAAACAATAAATACATATATTGAATTAAATAATATTTATTTTAAAGTCCCAAATAAAGTACAAAATTACCCCAACGAAATAATGAAAAATATTTTTGAATCCCCAAAATAAAAACAAATCTGTCCGCTCTGGGATACGTTTGTTTTCGGATCTATAACCGATAAGTTTTCAGAACTCTAAAACCGATTTTTCACTATACAATTGCATAATAATAAAAACAACGGGTCTCTAAATTATCACTTATGGCTATTATTAATAATTTGATTGAAAAGCTGCTATTTTAAAACTTGGCTTAATTTTTTTAAAACTTGTACATTTTCTTTGTGGCAACTGTACCTTTTGCTCCCTTGACGACGACTATGTTGCTTATCACAGCAATAAGAAAATAATGATATATTAAACTTAAAGATTTCTTCGTTTAAAAATTTACTTTAATTTTCAAGACATCCGGTATATCCTCTCTATAAAATTCATATCTAAATTGCTCCGGAAATTTTTCCTTTATCGGCATTCTGGGGTTCACCTTCCCTACGTAGCCCTTTCTCTTTCTATCACTTTTCAATGTTTTATTTGAGTTTTATTCACAAACGGCATATTTGTAAAGTCGACTTTTTATTGAGAAAACGCGTCGGGATAAAAGGTCTTTGTTGACAATGTGGAGGATAGAGAACTTTTCAACATAATTTCAATATTTTTCTACAAATATAGACTTACATATCCGTATATACTCGAGACTCAAGGCGTCTTTTAGCCGGAATATTGAATTTATTATTTGTATTTTCCCTTTCGGAATATAATGTCGAATTTTTTAAAAGGTGTATAATACATAGATTTGGAACTGCATAATGATCAAGAGAAAAGACAATGTGCTTTATTAATAGGTGGGTAAACTCTTATTTTTACTACTGTCTAAAATAGCTTAGAACAGTATTTCATCAATTTTATTAATGAGAAACATAGTGGAACAGCTCATATCGCCGCGCTGTTAGGCCACATGGCAATGGTTAAACAATATCAATAGAACGCACAATCATAAACATTCCGGAGTAAATGCACTCAGCCAGGTACATCGCCGCACAGCTCGCCATAAATTGAGAAACAAAATAATTTGTTTTTCGGCAAGCTGAAACCAGTTCCGTGATGGTTGTCTCAATGCCTCATTTCTACTACGAACCAACACCATACCATGAGTCAGTAGTTTGTTATTGTATGCCGTTGCCAGCAGTTGTATTTACTGTATTACACATTCTACCTCCTGTACCCACTTTGGGATTGTAAAAAACCACCATTTTACAGCTTTACTTATAGAGCCACTGTCACTGTCTGAATCTGTGTATATTTTTATTACCATTCCGGCATATTAAAATTGAAACACTGACAGCGATCAATGGCAACGTGAACACATCAGTTATGAGTTATGTTTCCAGGCGACGAGTGTCTATATGTGGTGACCTGCACGGCAATGTGCACAGCGATGTGTACGGCGAGCGACGCGGCGATATGAGCTGCTCCACTATGTTTTTATCCTTACTCTTGAACAGTCAGTACTAATCCAAGACTAAAACAAACATTATTGACTAAAAAATATTTGTTTGACTTTAAACAGTTTAGCTCTAAAGAGTCTAAAACAGCTGTACTCAACCTTTTTTTCTTTCGGGCCACAAAAAATCTGTTTGTTATGCTACACGGGCCGCAATATTTTTGGGTGATAACTAGAATTGTCACCTCTTTGAATTTTTGAAATGTAAATAAAGGACAATGTGTGACGATATGGATCCGGTTTAAATATTTTCTAAATATTTAGTTGTTTTATCAAGCTTTGAAAAGACAATTTGTTTCAAAAAAGGACTGTAGTTCAACCTTGGTTAATTAGTTAGGATCTCTAATACATAAAAAACAAAACATAAATGCAAAACAATAAAAATATTAGCATGGTATTTATCGCTTAATGTTAATGTTTTCGCGCATTTCGCTCAAAATTTTACAAACAAAAAGCATTAGTTTTAGGAAGCACCTTCCTAATAATAGTTTTTGGGGCTGCACAAAAAAGCTTGGAGGGCCGCACAAAAAAGCTTGGTGGGCCGCAGGTTGAGTATGGCTGGTCTAAAGTCGCATCCGTTCAAAGTTTACGATTCATAATTTTCCTAAATTTACTGTATACCTATATTAAATTATATTATCTTTTCCGATTTTATACCGATGAAAAAAAAGAAAAAAGAGGAAAGCATAAACATGTACCGAGTAATAGTAATAACTTTAACACGGACGCTATGCTTTTCTCTTTGTATGCACCAGCACCGTCGTCAAATAACCCCAGTTCCCATTCTGGTGCCCTGAAACGGTTCCCGAGGGACGTCCTTAAGAAGCCAACTCGCTACTTCCTGGGCGCTTCGTTCGCGAGGTATATATTGAAATCGATTGACTGCTCAATACATCGCAATTTTATGTTTATATAATTTGTTCTGAGGTCTTTCTGTATGGCGACACGTTAATTCCAGTGGCGTATCTAACAGATATTTCTTCCTACTCTATTGTAACAGTAATTTTTTGATTTTCTCATGAAACTAAATTTGTTTTTCACAATATTGTTGATTAATTTTAATTTAGGTTTTTTTTTATATTTTTATTTTTCTTTTTTCTTCAGCTAAGAAAATATAAACTTATATAGAATTAGGTTAATTAAATTAATTAATTGGTAGATAAGTAATAGTACTAGCTCATACAATCTTTTTAATGAACTCATTTGGGTTTCTTCTTTATTTGTTTGTTGATTATTTATTAAGTATACATAAATTGTCAAATCTGCCATAAAGATTATTTGATTATTTAGTATGTATCTTAATTTAATTGTTACATTTATTATTTTCTATGTCATTGAGGTATAATTATTTCTCAACAAATAAATATTATTATTATTTTATCGAATAGATCTCCCATCTTTTTGTCTTTCTTTTCAATAACCTTCAGTAATTAATTATTTTACATATCTGTCTCATATTCTCACTCCTCTCTTCATAATTCACAATAAAAATATTTAAAAAAAAACTAGAAACGATGATAATGCCAATTTCCAGTATATGTAAATTTGGATTTATGTAATTTATTAATGTAAATCTACTTTAATTTAACGTGTTTTCTTAAAATTTAAATTTAAAAGTCTCAAACACGCGACTTTAATTTTCACTTTTAAATTATTTATGTTAATTTTATTGTTTTTAATTTGGCTATTTATGTGTTTATCAGAAAATCTTTCAAATACATTTTAAATTGTATAAATAAAAGTGTAAAATAATAATCAGAATTGATGTGACAAGTTTTATAAAAAAAAACATTAGTAATACATTCCAGAAATTCAATTTTTTTAAATCTGCAAGATTAATTAATTAAAAATTTCTGGTTATTCTTCATACACATCATATCTTATAACTAAATTTCTTTAAAACATTAATCAAATAATAATGATATAGATGATGATAATAGCTAGCCATTTTGCCAAAACGTGATTTTAGGTTATTCAAAATTGTTTAACCTCTAACTGTAGAGTCAATTACTCCAACAATTCAAATTCCCATATTTGGATAAGACCAACTAAAATTATTTTAAAATTACATAAATATAGGTACATCTTTAATTTAGAATATTTACTGAATATTTTATCAATCAGCAGGTTCCTTAATTAATACTATCAATATTTTTTTGCAAAACCATTTTGGTTAGTAGATATGTACTGAAATTTTAAAAGTTTCTCTACTTTATTTATTTTATTAATTAATGTGTATTGAAATATTTGAACATTATTACCTAATTGTAATTTATATTACCTCATTCTGATTCTTATTACCTCATTTCAAATTACATTACGTAATTTTAATTTATATAACCCCCTATAACTTGTACACCATTGGTTAAAATAAATACATGAGTAAGATCTAAAAACCAATCGCATGTGAAATAATTTTTCTTTGTTCCGACACTGTACGATTCTCATATTGGTAGGCGCTTGGGGAAGACTTCGTGAAAATTTGTTTGCATTCAAACTTTCATTATGTTGATTTTCTTGCTGTGCGGATGTTACTTTTGTATGAAAAACGGGGGAAAACATATGTAATGTTTGTATTGGAGCGTCTTTTGTTAAAGTACTTTTCAATATGGAAAATATGTTTAGATGTTTATTTAGCTATACCTTTTCGTATTTCTCATATTTGGCTGTTTTTTTTTTTAATTGGAAGATAGCATCGTAGTATAAATATTATTTATAGGTTATTTTCATTGGCGTTATTAATTTTTTTCATACTATATAAATTGTGAAAACTAAATTTTGAAGAATTTGTGATTGTACATTAATAATGTTGACAATCTCTCAGAATTTGATTTCAATATTGCAACTTCTAATAAATCATATGCTGAATAACTCTTTGTTTTAAACATTTTTTTAATTTTTTAATGAAGTATTTTTTTTTCTATAACAACAAATATATTAATAAACTACTATCGGTATAGTTTAACTTTTTTGTGCATTCCTTTCAGTAACTTTTTGTTTTATTTTTTACAGATTTTTGCGGGACCTCAACCCCGTCCACTGATCTGAACTCTTAAACTCAAGACATTTTACAAATCAATCTCTCCTCGATCTCCAACCAGAGGCGTACCAAACGAAGGCAGTATGTGGGCACCGACGCCGGTGCCTTTCGTTTTAGGGTTGCTGCTGGCGGTTATGGTTTACTCTCAAGCGGACGAAATGGCGCACCTGTCATTTGGCGGCACGAGGTGTCCCCGAATGTGTTCGTGCGTCGGATCGACCGTCGATTGTTCCCGAAGAGGACTCACCGCTGTTCCCAGGAATATTCCTTTGGATACCGAAAGAATGTGAGTAGTTTTTTGTTTTTATACTTCCTAGATGATGGATTCGAAATTAAAAAAGAATTTTATCAAAAACTGTCTTTACATGATATTTATTAAGTGTCATTCCCTAGCACCGTTTCATTTGAACAATGACCCCAATTGATCCTCCTGTACAAATGTTGGAAATTGAATAAATGTGTTTTTAGATAAATTGTTACAAATTCTGGACATGCATCAATCTATTAATTTAAGCTACTTAATTTCAATCAACGACAATTCCGATTCAAACAATCTAATGTAGGATTATTTGATAAATGTTAATGTTATTTTGCAAATGTAAAATTATATTATTAAATCCTTTATATTTTACTTTTGTTCGACTCCTTCGAACTTAGCGTGGTCATCCTTGTTATTATGCAAATCGTCTAGAAAGACCGTTAGACGTAAACTGTGTCCCTGTTTATGTATAAAAAAACAAAACAAAAACAAAAAAAAAACAGAAAACAAAAAAAACAAAAAAACAAAAAAAAAACGAAAAAAAACAAACAAAAAAAACAAAAAAAAAACAAACAAAAAAAAACAAACAAAAAACAACAAAAAAAAAACAACAAAGAAAACAACAAAAAATGGGTACTTAAAATAAAACAAAACTAAATTAGTATTCAATACAAATTTTAATTGATAGGAACTAGATGCTAGACAATATTGTAAAATCAAAGAAACGACTAGAAACCATAAAGATAGGCGAATGGATGTAAAATCTGTAATCATAGAAGTTACAAAAATCAATGAAATTATAGATGAAAGAATCAGTTCATATTTATTTATTATTATCAACAAAAACATAATGTAATGTGAGTCATTTCGTTATTCAGTCATGCTCTAATCCTCCAAGTCCCGCTCCGTCTTATTTGGCTTTTGAGGCTTAACTTTCGAATACTATTCGAGAAAGAACGTGATAATGTTTCTAATTTTGGTGAGAATGTTCTGGAACCCACCAGAAACTTTAAATGTGTATATAAATATTGGTGAAGGAACACAGTGCAGTTAGTTAGATAAAAACATTTGTGAAGATAAATAGTGAACAGTTTAAAGACATTCGAAATATATATAAATTAGGATAGAATAAATAAGTGTTTAAATAAATTATTAATTAATAAACTGTTGTTTAAAATAAACAAACATTACATTGGTGTCGAGAAGTGACATAGTGTAATTAAATAGTTTTTAAAATGGCTAAAAGACTGTGTGATTTAAAAGTAACCCAGCTACGTCGGGAGTTAGAAGATCGCGAGTTGGAGACGATAGGGAAGAAAGCAGAACTGGCAGAAGCAATAGAAAATGAGGGTTTGGATCCCGAAACGTATCTATTTTCGGACGACGCTTCTTCTGTAATTTCCTCAATTTCTTCCGATATGAAAACCGAAATATCATCTGTGAAAAACGAAATTTTCTCTTTAGAAACCAAAATTTCGGCTGATATGCTCTATGAAAACCAATATTTCTTCTAACATTTCCTCATTAGAAACTAAAGTTTCTTCAGACATTATTACTTTCTTGATAGTAAAGTTTCTTCCTTAGAAGAAAAGGTGTCTTCTGACATATCTTCTTTAAAAACCGAACTTTTTTCCGATTTAGAAAACAATATCTTTTTTTCGAAAGAGGAAATTTCTTCTGATATGTCTTCGCTAAAAAATGAAATTTCTGCTGAAGTGGAAACTAAGATGACTTCCGTTGAGGAGAAATTAATGTCTTCCGTTGGGGAGAAAATAAAACAGATGGAAAAGAAGATAGAAGAACTCGAACATACAGAACCGGCCAAAGACGGTGAAATAAAGTGCCATGAGGTGGAGTCGAAGTTGAAATTGGAAGGAGCTGTAAATTCTGCTCGTGTTAAATTCCCAACTTTCGACGGGAAGATGTCATGGACCAACTACCTTAAACAGTTCGAGACAGCTGCGAGAGCAAACGAATGGTCTGAGAGAGAAAAGGCAGTGAATCTGACAATCGCCCTTCGAGGAGACGCTTTGGATGTCCTTCAGACTATACCCGTGGAAGAGGCATATGATTTTGAGCAACTCAAAAAGAGACTAAATATGCGAAATGGCTCACATTACAATAAACTTTAAAAATCAATTTAATAGTCGTATTTAATCACTCAAGAATGGTCTCCCACTGCAATAGTTTCTTGATTAAAGCATTGAGTAATTATTGAAGAGGCACCAGATTTGGGAGCAGATAATGTACTATTATAATTTAAAAGTTTCTTCTCAATTTATTCCTCAATATGTCCCTCCTCAACCATTAAAGATTGCCATTTCTTTTAAAACTGTCAAAATAAGCTTTACAATCGGCAAGCAGTGAAGCACATGATCTTCAGAAGCAATAAGCAGTGTAGCTCTCTCTGCTTCCGATAATTTTAAATATGTTTCCATTTCTTTTGGGATATTTCTAATTTTATTAATACCAATAACCTGATTTTCACATTTTACATATCTAATAAATTCAATAGTTTACTTCTTCTGTATATATGCCAAATATTAAAATAATCTGAAACAGTATAAGTAATTTATCAAAAAATCAATAAAAATATCGTTGCTATACAAGAGTAGGAGACCAAGTTTAAAATTTAAAATTTTTTAGTTTGTGATGCCCATGTACCTCAAACTCAATATTATTTATCAGGAAAAAATGCCATAAAATTGTTTATAATTTAAAATTCCATAATGACCCAATAATTGATTTGATTTTATAATCATAATCAAATCATTCAAAGACGATATGTAAGTACTAATGATCATATTTTAATTAAAAAAAATAATGATATTGATACACTTATTCCCATAATTAGTTCGTCCTGAAAAAAACATTAATAATCGTAATGAATCTGGTTACTTTCAAATTATTGAGCTTATCCAAGAAATACAAAATATTTCACCAGAAAACGTCTTAAATAATAACACTAGTCTGGAAATTGAACATGTCAAGTATTAAAGGTAATTTTAAAAACACCGACTTCAAAATCGTGCAGATGCCATCACCACATCTTGACCAAATTGGTAGCACCCCTGAGCTACCAATTTACTAACAAAAAAAGACTCAGAAATCGGACAAGGTGGTAAACAATTAAAATGAAGACTTTGAGGATTTTCTCTTGGACCCAATTATTAGATTTTGGCCACCCCTGAATTACACCCCTTCTAACAAAAAAAGAATCCTTAAAATCGGACACCGTTTTAAAGAATTATCGCTGAACAAACATAAAAAAAATATATACCGACGATTTTAGAACCTCCTCCTTTTTTGAAGTCAGTTAACAAAATAATTTATTGCTGCTATACAGTAGTGTATAGAAAATTCTACAAGAAATATTAGGATTAAAAACAATAAGAGGAAAAGAAAAACATTATTTGTACATCAAATAGAAACAACAACAAAATAACAACTTTAAGACAACTTAACTAAATTATAAGAAAGAATTCGAAAAAATTACAAATTTAAAAAAGATTATAGGCGAATCAACAAGATCTCAATCATTTTTAATGACATTTTTTGTAAATTTAGCTCAGAGTATTAAAACGGATATGTTGAAAAAATTAATACAAATGCAAATTCAATATTTTTAAATGCAGAGGAAATAAAAAATACAAAATTTAAAAGCAGAAACACCTTTAGCTTATACGCATAATAAATTTCCCATTTTTTGTGAAGCACTGAAATTGTCGTAACACCAATTTATAAAAGCAGTGATATAGAAAACTTAATTAATAATAGATTAAGTCAGTTTTTAGATAAATTTAATTTGTTATCTTCTGCTCAATTTGGGTTTCGTGATAAGAAAATGTACACAATATGTCATACTAAATTTAACAAAAAATATTTATGATTATTTAGCTAACAGCAAACCATTCTTAGCAATTTTTACAGATTTTAGTAAAGCTTTTGATATCGTAGCTCATAATAGGTTAATACAAAAACTCGAAGATTTAAGTATAACTCGATGCCGAAAACTGTAAAAGACGCTCCAACACTGATCTCCTTTAAACACAGATTAAAAATATTCAACACCTTTTTGATTAGTAGTAAGCAATGTTAACACTGATTATATTAGTCAAAATGTAAAAATTCTCTATACTTTTAAGGAGGTCCTTTCGCCACACTTCTCGCCTCAAATGTTAAAAAAAAGTTATTAGATTATGACTAAAATTATTTTTTTTCTAATAGTTGAAGTCCTTATTTATCTAATAGTGAACTTTTAACTATACCTTACCATGCAAATTTTTGAGAATTTTTTTTTAAATGTGAGTATTTGTACAGTGCCTCACGAGAAAGTAAGTCCTCAACAACAATTCTCGAATTATACTATTATTTATTGATTAGATGGAGTAGAAAAAAACTAAAAATAATGTTTTTGAAATATTTAGATTTTGTTTTATACAATAAAATATATATAGTAAACCGTGGAACTTATTGAGAAATTAATATTAAAAAATCACAAAAAATTTTCAAGTAACCTAGTTGAAAATTTTGTGTGACATTTTAATAATAATTTCTCAATAAATTCCACGGTAACCTATATATTTTATTGTAAAAAACAAAACCTAAATATTTCAAAAACCTTATTTTTAGTTTTTTTCTACTCCATCTAATCAATAAATAATAGTAAAATTAATTATAATTC
Organism: Psylliodes chrysocephalus; assembly: GCA_927349885.1. Taxonomy (NCBI): domain Eukaryota; kingdom Metazoa; phylum Arthropoda; class Insecta; order Coleoptera; family Chrysomelidae; genus Psylliodes; species Psylliodes chrysocephalus. The sequence goes on along the minus strand of OV651819.1, from coordinate 38,488,736 downwards.
GAAAATTGTTGTTGAAGTCTTACTTTCTCATAAGACACTGTACAAACACACACATTTTTAAAAAACATTTTTCTCAAAAATTTGCACGGTAGGGTATAGTTAAAAGTTCACTATTAGATAAATAAGGACATCTACTATTAGAAAAAAATTAATTTTAGTCATAATCTAATATTTTTTATTTAACATTGGTGGCGAAAGGACCTCCTTAAGTGAATAATAATCGATAATCATATTTGACTTATAACTTATAGCAGATAATCATGCTTGATAGATTAATGCTGTAAAGCTCGTCATGTTTTGTCATTGCTTTTATACTGTAAACTGTAAATTATTAAGCTGTCATATTTTATTAATTCGTGACATAATATATTGAATACAACTTTTGATATCGGCATTATGGATAATCACATAAACTAATGCACTCAACGTGTAATTAATTTTTGACAACACTTTTGGTGAATTTGCTAATGCGATTATCGATAGTACCGATATCAATCGATGTATTTCATATGTTACATTTTAAAACGTCCTCAATTTTCTATCTTTTCTCAACAAATCCTGTGCTGCGTCAGTCAATCATGGTGTAGGGGATGCCTTGAATCTTAAACGTTCCCATTTTCACATATACTACACCATTTGATTATTCAGAACATAAACAGTTTTCAAGTTTCGGAATAATTAAGATAAGTTGTTAGACACGTTAAAGCTTTGTAAACTTTCGTGCCGACCATTTATTTCTTAGACAGAAACATTATGCAGCAAAATATGATGTCGGCGGTACTGACACTGAAACGATTTTCAAGAGGATGTCTGCTGTGCTAAAACACACCCTATACAACCGCACCTTGTATAATAACATTAGCTCAAGTGGTGCTCGACCCAAATGAAGTAGTCGTTCCTTTTAATATCCATATTTTGAATAAATAATAGCTAAACTGGCATAGGCGTAGTTAAATAGTTAAACCTATCAACATCAATAACTGATTTTTTTTATGTTTTAATAAAAAAAAACCAAAACGCATATAATGATAACTACAAAATTTAAATATTCGGAAGAACAAATAAATGTTGTGAAGGGTTAAAGCATTTTTTTACAAATGGCGTAAATAAGTTTGGTTAAACACTTTCTATCGAGATTACCCTAATCATCCACCCCAATACAAGAAATATTGCTGAATCCTTTGAGGTTCCAACCTGATACAGGGATATTTAATGAGCCCAACATCTATGGACTTTAGACCAATTTTTATAAAAAAAGTGAGTTTATAGGAATATTGGGTAACAAATGGGGTTGAACTAGAGATCCATGCATTTTTTTAATTCTAACTTCAGAATTACTTTTCGTACAATTTTTTATGCATTTATATTTTTTTATCATAATTGAGTGCGTCTTTTAATACCGTTAATTTTTTATTAAGGCGTGATATTGCCAATAGAGATTAGATGTGTTTTTTATCAAAAATCAATTCCTTTAACCTTTAAAACAGATATTGGAGTAGGTGTTAGGTAAAGGGAGTCGAAATTGCCAAAAATCATATATTAACCGCTTTTCTTTCTTATTTCTCACAAAACATTTAGGAAGTGAAAACAATGTTTCCATTGTTGTTAAATATAAAAAACTTTCAAAATTTAAAAAAATAGGCCTTTATCTTAGTTTTTTGTACGTCTATGAAAATATGCTCGTAGTTCATACATAATGTTAGTCAGTTCTTGTAAAAGCATTGTGTTCTGGTTCATTTAAAAAAGTAAACACAAAACATTCATCCGTAGGAGTAAAAAATTATACTTATGTACGCTGTGTTTACTTGACAATTTAATTTTTTGTTATTCTCAAGCAGCCTTAATGTATTTGTAAAATATTGTTATAGGTGACAATTGACAAGGTATACTATTATATTTATTATTTTATTATACAGTGTTTGGATCCATTTTAAAATCACTCATCGTATTCATCAAGACCTTTTACTTTAGGCAGGGTACGCCATATTTAATTTTCTGTTCCGAATTGCAGTAATAAATTAAAAAAAAAAAAAAAAAACTACCAGTTTTTTTAAATTAAAAATTACAATAGTTGTGTTAGTTTGAATTTAGACAAGTAAGTACAAAAATACAAAAAGCAGATTAACTAAACTATCAAATTATAATTAGAAAACAACTGTAACTCACTAGAAAAAGAAAAGTTTCTCGAAGTTCCCGAACATTTTTCGGCCAGAAAATATACGTAATTAAAGTTTAAACAAACACTTATCTGCTTTACTTCCTCGGTTGCTTACTCTTTGAAATTATCCTCAGTTCCGTCTGAAATGCTTAAGTATCCACTAGTTCATTATTGTCTCTAACTACAACTCAAATATTTACGTTGAAATTTTCAAGAAAATGGAATTCTCGAACGCACCGCTCCGTTTACTGATCCAGTACAGAGTTGGCTGGTTTTTCGAAATTTAAACAAACTTTGCGAAACAGTAAAAAATGAAGACCCGCTTACTTGGATGAAAGAAATATTAAATTTAGGAATGGATAGAGAAAATAATATAATAATAATGATTGGAAAATAAGAAAATTGGTCAGAGAAACGGAATAGGCTCTTTATCATCTCTCGGTGTACATACTTCTTTTAGACCTTCTATAGAAGGTTCTTCAACATTTTCCATCATTTCTAATTGTTATAAACTATCTCTTGGCGTGCATACTTTATGTAGAGCCTCTACTAGCGTTCAATAATCAAATTAACATTATAATTAAGATAAAGAAGTGTAGGTAAATTAAATAAATATTTTTTCCCCAATGATTAATACCAATCAATAAACATAAAAGAGATACACGAATTGAATTCAGTTGAATTAAATGATCTGATACTCAATAGAAGAAAACTTTGAGAACATTTTTTTAAAGTATGTCCAATGACAAAAAGTTGTCTGTTTCGTACAATATGAGGCGAACAATTAAACTTCAAGTAGTCCGTGTAGTTGTCTTAGGGTTGCTAATAAGGTTCTAAGACTTTTTTCAATCTTGTAAAAGCCCCTTACTTTGCATAGTTTCGAAGGAAAAAAAATATTTTCTCGCAAACACTGATAATCCATATTTCTAGTTTAAGTTTAATTGTACTACAAAATTTAATTGGCCAAATAAACAAAATAAAAGTCATGTTTGTGACAGGAAACAAATCCAAAATCGTCCCAGTTGATTGTTGACAATAAATGTTTCAATAATTTGTCCACTATTTCTCAGGACAGATGGTACATTTTGGTATTGGGCAATCGACTTATTTTGACCTCTACAATACATGGTAGCTCTATGTCCCAGCAATTTTGGGAAATCAGGTGACCGGTTTACCGGCATTTGAATTGATCATATGATATTGGGGATTCTTAAGAAGCCATCCGTACCACTGTCTCGGATAGCCAGCTATCTTGGATAGCTTATAGGCTTACAAGGTTTATAGAGTTGAACACAAACAAGTAGACATTATTGGTAGTTGCGTTTTTTCTTTAAGTGTACGGATTGGGTTTTAGAGGATCATTCTCCTTTCTCTTTAGAGTGAAAGAAAAGAGTAGGATTATCCCATTAATGAAAGTGAACGAAAAATGGAAGCCGGACCTGGAGAAAACTATCAGTTTTGGTCTCCTTAAAGTTTAACTTAATAATTCACGATATTTATATATACAATGGTGTGCTTTCTGAACGGTTTGTAAATATTTCTGTCGAACATAGCGTTTAAAATAATAAGTGACTTGTGGTGCTAACACATATTTTAAGTCGATAAATATTTCGAGAAGTAGCCAGACTTGTTTGCTCCTTAAAAAAAACAGTGGGTACCAATTAGCGCTTACAAATTGGTTGATTTAAATAATTTACCGAAGAAGAAATATTTAAATTGGTAAAGACGTAGTTACTTTAAATTGATTTGTTACTCAAATTTAAGAATAATAAAGAATCTATTCTCTTCTATTTTGTCGACTTTTTACTTTGAAACATAATATTTTCCTTAAAGGCAATTTTTATTTAAATGAATTTTATATTTATATTTATTACGGTAGTGCCTATAGTTTGGGACACCTTGAGAATGTAGTATGGCCAAGCATAGGCAAGGTATTTCTAATGGGATACCGGCACACTGTGTTGCCGTCTTTCCGATAGCTGTGACAGGGTCGGCACAGTAGTAGATAATGTTATTAGAGGGGTAATCACCCCCCAAGCCATAGTCAACATCAATATTTTTTTAAACGTTATATTAAACAAAAATAGAGAGATAAAATAAATACAATAAAACAAAGAGTTTCTCAAACATTGTCATCTAAAATATTAATATTCCTGCAAATTAAAAATTAAAATTTATATACAGGGTCCTATTAGTTCATAATTGTTCAATATTTCAATTAGTGTTATTGACAAACAAACAAGTTTTAATAAAAAATATATGGATTTGAAAAATACATATTTTAAAAATATTTTTGGATATAATAATAATAGCTTTTTATAATAATAATAGCTTTATTGCCCAACAGTTTCCCATTTACAGGACAATATTCTTAATAATAGGTAAAAATAAAAAAATTGGTATCTAAAAATAAAATTATTAAATTACCAAAGTAATTCTACTTATAGGTTGTGATGTAACATATAATTACACGAAAAGTAAATAGAAGTAGCTAAATAAAAACTATAATAGAAAACAAATAAATTATGAGAAAAAGCTAAAAAAATATTAAAGAAAACCTAAAAATTCTTACAAAAATAAAACAAAAAGAATGCAATATAATACAATTTACCTGCTTATTACATTATTTCGCAAAGGAAAGTTACTGCATTTTTAAATACTTCACCAAGAGAATAATCAAAAATATCGCAATGACAACTAATTTTATTGTAATTGTTACACATTACATATAAGGGTGATTTTAACATCAAGTTGGTTTTTGCCTAGGGCATTCGAATAGCTTGTTGGTTCTAGAATTTAGACGGGGTATATTAAATTTAATTTGTGACAAAATATCGCTACAATCAATAAAATTATGTATGAGTTTAAATAGAAAGATAAGCGAGGATATGTTCCTTCTTAGGCTCAGGCTATTAATATCGAATTGGTTACACAACTCCGCATAATCACAACCACGTTAGGGATATACTCCATCATGGATATACAGGGTGTTGCATTTTTGCCTGGCAAATAAAAATGTATGGTTTTTAAAAATATTACAGTGTTGCCAAACAATTTTTTTTTAAATTAGAAAATGATGCAAACCTCCAAATTAAATTATCATAATTTAGATTTAATTTCAAAATTGTTCAATATACAGACTTATAAAATACTAAGCTAACGAATAGAGGTGATACAACTAGTTTATTCCATACAGAGTGTTTTGAAACATGTCTTAAATATGGCCAATTTTAAGTTCAATTTACTCAATTTTTTCAAACGCAACACACTGTATATTATCTTTGCATAAAATTTCCTATAAATTTGCTCATGTAATAATGTCAATGTGTTAGTCAATAACACATATACAGGGTGACCCATCAGTGCATAATTGATCGATAGCTGTTTTATTATTAGAAATACGAAGAAATGTTTAATATAAAAGTTGTATGACCATATTTAACAAATAATCTTAAATATACAGAGTGGTCCATAAACGAGGTGCTGACCAAATCCATACTTTTTTAAAGCAAAACACCCTGCAGGTTGTAATACATATTTGATTGTTTTCACATCGTCAAACAACTTTAATTGACTTCATTTATTTGCTATGTTGTATATAGGGTGTTTCAAAATGAGGGGTAACGATTTTCTCAATTTTTATATGGAATACCCTGTTTTAATTAATTGGTGGTATGACATATAGGGTATTCCATTTAAAAAAATGAGAAAATCGTTACCCCTCATTTTGAAACACCCTATATACAACATAGCAAATAAATGAAGTCAATTAAAGTTGTTTGACGATGTGAAAACAAATATAAGAAAAGCATAAGTTTTGTCAGCCCCTCGTTTATGGACTACCATGTATATTCAAGAATATTTATTAAACATGGTCATGCAACTTTTATATTAATTTGTTTTTCCTATGTCCAGCTATCGATCAATTACGCACTATTGGGACATGTTGGTATCGTTGGATAGGTAAATGTATAAGGAATTTTATGCGAAAATAATATACAGTGTGTTGCATTTGACAAAATTGAGTAAACTGAACTTAAAATTAGCCATATTTAAGACATGTTTCAAAACACTCTGTATAAAATAAAACAGTTCTATCACCTCGGAAATGGAATAGTCTACAAAGATCAACCAGAAGTCCCTTTTTTGTGACAAATGGCGTGAGAAATATTTATTGATCTTAAGTTTTATGAAATGTAGTTTTGAATAAAATTGTTTATTTAGCCCTTCATTCTACGCCAATGGGTTATGGTAATTTATCGAAATAGTGTGTTAACTAATAATAACGATTACCTATCATATTTGCAGAGGTTTGTAGATATCTATTCAAATTCCTTAAGTTTCGATCGGAAAGGAGATTCCAACATTCTTAATAAATCTGTTGGCGCGTTTTTTCAAGCGGACTTTAGTGAATCGCTTGAACACTTCCTGAAAATCCAATCCAGATAATCATATATCCGTGGCGTCGCCGTCGGTCGCAGAACACGTCCGAATATAACGATTTATCAGGGTTTATTAAACCTTTAGCCGTTCACTAATTAATAGTTTGATTTACGATCCGCTGGAAATTTCACTGGCATTCTGTAACCGTGAATATGATTTATGATGTCCTTCTTGTCGTCTCAGCGGTCCTGCTTCCTGACGTCTAAATGCTTCTTAGTTTTTTTTACATCTTTAGTTTGCATAGTCGGTGATAAATGCCAATTTGTTTTATAATAAAACGTTTATTTATATTTAATGTCTTCATCACTTCAAATTTAAATCAATATCTGAGTAGTAAGGTATATTCGGTGATAGGATGCCCTTTTTGTAGTTAAGAAACTATTTAGAATTATTTAGTTCCTTATTCTCTAAGTCTTTGTTCAGTCTGGAACGGCTTAAATTAAAATCTGAATAGCAGGCATGTTTCTGTGATTAAAAAACTATGTAAAATTATTTGGTTGATTGTTTCTTGAGTCTTGTCCAGTGTGAAATGACATTTATAAATTTCTACTTAGGATGGGTTTAATTTCTAAAAATAAAAACATGTTACTAAATAAAAAAATAACAAATTATAACAAAAAAAATCCTTTGTCTCCTATTTTTTTTTTTTTCGTTTTTCTGCTTCTGCACCTTTTCTAATATCGCTGACCTATCTGTTCACCTTCCTTTTGCCTTCTACTTCACCTACTTGCTCTGCTTCCTTCTGTATTCTCGTCTTTCTGCTACTATACCATTTCTAAACTTTTCACAACTATTTGTTCTCATATCCCTTGCTATCTTTTATTGCTACATCTCTACTTCTTTCCAAAAATCTCCTTTCTTGATCTTTTTTGGATCATTTTTAACTCTTTTAAATTGTACTAATCTTTTTATATTCTATAATCCTATATTTTAGAAATTATTTTTTATTAAAATAATATTTTTTAAACTTTCACTCTAAAAATTCAAAAATCCTTCTGATTATTTTGTGACAACCCTTTTCTCATTTTCATTTTCAGGAATTTTAATTACCCCAGTATGGACAAACAATAAAATAATCCGAGGTATACTTTTTCTACTTAAAAGTATCCATAGCAGATGCACTGAATTTTGGAAATAATGAATAGTGCTTCATCATGACAAGGCACCTAACTATTCTACTCAATTTATCCACCAGTTTATGATTAATAACGAAATTACTTAACTTTGTCAGCCACTTACAGTACTGATCTGGCTTTCTGCCACTTCTGACTGAATTTAACTGGAAAATATTTTATGATGTAGATGAAAATAATAAAGAAATGCTATGTTGCTTTTAAACATTACGAAAATTGATAATAAAAAGTGCTTCGTGGAAGAGCTGTTGGTTCAATAACTCATTGAACTTTACTTTGTTTGTCTCGTTTTGTGCAATCTGCACTTAATCACTAAAGTGCCGTATCTACAGCAACAGGTCCTTCACAGGATGTGGCAATTTTTAATAATTATCCTAGAATGTCCAAACGTCTATTACCTTCTATGTATGGATGAAATGGTTGTAGTATTACCTAAACTAAGAAGAGTTTATGCATTGAACCCTAACGTCTAAAGTTATCTATAAGTTACAGGTCAGTAAGCAACCCAACAAACATTTTGATCTAAAGAAATAATGGCCCAATAAATATTTGCCACCAATTATAATGATGGCTTTTTAACTTTTACCTACAAAGGGCGTACTTTATATAGGTGACCGTCGGGCCACAGTCATCTTTCCGCCCGTAACAGTTACAAGGCTTTTATCATCTCAGATTAATTTTACCATCATACAGTTAAAGGACCTTTAACAGTTCTTTACTGTTTTAACTGTTAAAACTTTGATGGCCAACTGCAGGACCAATATTGGATACTCTAGTCTGAGAAAAATGATGTTTATAATTTTGTAAAACTAGCGTGGGTAACAGGACATAAAGGTATCCAAGTAAATGAAAAGGCTGATGAACTCGCCAAAGAGGGATTAGAACTACCATTCACAGGACCTAAACCTGTAGTTGGGATAAGCAAAACACCAAATTTACTGGCAATAGATAAGAGGGCACATAATCAGTAAGCCCATGCTAAGGGGACCAATTTCATGCATAGATATTGAGGTACTACAACTCGCAATGTCTCAGATATCCACCATTGTGGGACTACTAACGGGACATTGATTGCTGAAACACCTGTATGTGATTGTAGACTCTGCATGGAAGAGAAAGAAATTTCATATCATGTGATAAAGGAATGCGAAGCTCTTGTAGGCGGCGTCTCTCCCATTTCGGCCTAGAACCAGAAATAACGCCCCAGGAACCCTTGGTAGGGAACTTAGTAAAACTAACCAAAGGCACAGGACTATTCCAAAGATAGTACCTGAGTAAGGGGAACGCAGTGGAATACAATAGACCCAAGAGGCCTCAGTGTTCTGGGCCAATTCTAACCCTACCTGATTATAACCGACAAAGATCAAGATAATACTTATTTATGTACCAAGTCAGCAAAGTCATTCTTTATCGAACTAGTTTGAGATTATGGACAGAGCGAGAGAAGCGAGCGAGGTGAGTAACAGGCGAGTTCGATAAAGACACTTTGCTGACGTGGTCCATACAATCTTTTATGGCCAACCGTAAATAATTATAATAAATAAAAAAGGAGATATTATAACATCAAATTTTATTATGACTAAGTAAACAAACAGAAAAATAACAGCGAATACAAAACAGATCAGTTACAGACTATTTCTGTTAGACGGTAATGGCTGTGTTGATATAGATATTAGAGGCTGGTAAAATATTTGATCTTTATAGTGAGATAAAGTGTTTGTTTACTTTCGCAAATCGCTAGGGTAATGCATGGCTTTAGTTCGAGTTTTTTTTACTAGCGGATACAGTTAATTTGACATATTTTAGTGTTACGTTATTAAAACACTCTTTAATGGAAAATATTTTTGTGGAAAAGTTTTTTCAATTTTCGAGTTACCTACCGTAACTTTGTTATTTTTTAATGCGGATTTTTACAAATTATTATTATTATTATTATTACCCTTTAAATTACCTTTTAAACTAGGTACCCATATACCATCCAAATTAAAAAAAATACTCTTAAATTTATAAAATATCATATTTTCGTTAATTTGGCAACACCGCGCTTAATTATATGTATTTTCATAATCACTGAAAAAATTCTGAAAAATCTTGTTCTCTGCGTTGCAGTTTTTATCTTTAAAGATTTACAGGTCAGTATATATTTAAAGATGTTTTATGAACCTTCTTCGGAAAATCGTAAAACATCATTAGAACAGACATATAAGAAACACCCAAAAAAAAATAAAATCAAACCAAAAACATAAGTATTAAACTCACTTAATAGAAACCACATAATTTATTTCATTAACAAGACGTTCGCCACAACAATAATTTGTCTCGATCTAAATATTTACATCAAACAACATAAATAAAAAAATTTCAATCTAAGTGTCAGTGCCACCCGAGTAGAACCTTCAAGAAAACGACTTAATAAAAATTCCTGGCAGTATATTAAAGAGGTCTGAGGCAACCTGCAAAGCATCCAACACCGAAAATAAAAAAAAAATATACACACGGTGATCCCAGATGTGTCAAAACTTTTAAGTGGCCTTAAATCCATCATCTGCGGCGAATCGCTGTGTTTAAATTTATATATAAAAAAACAACAATCTGGACGGCATCATGGTTAGGTGAATAATAAAAAAAAAAGAAATTTGAATGATAGGTATGAAGGATCAGAAGGCGCTTCTAATTTAGTTGTTGTAATAATTTATTGTGTAACAGTTGGGGTTAAAAAATGAGAACAAGTTTAATATCAGACTGCATTATAAAAAAATCAAATTTAACTGAAGTATTTTATAAATGTGTAGTGATTTATCGTGGATGATTATAGAAATTTTGAAATAATTAAGAGTTTCAAAAGTTAAGATACATTCTTTATATACAATAGGATACAAAATCTAATTCCCACGAAACTACATAGATTCATTACTACACGCTGAATGATAATAAATGAAAGAGCGGGATAACAAGATACACACATAATTGAGTTAATATCTAGGAAGTATAGTGACCAAGGATGGAAATCTTATAAGCCAAAAAAATACTGTGTTTAAAAAACTATTTCTTGAACTAAATGAAAATCACAGTTTACAATACAATCGCTGTGCCAACAATTATTGGTCCAAACAATTGATCTAAACAATTCGTTATCTATTTGATAAAACTGATGGATTCTATTGTTGATTTATTAACTCGTATCAATACCATAGTTTGTATTGTAGCATTGTCATTCCTGAAATGAATTGAATCAATCCATTAAAGATTTGAAATTGTTGACGTACCTATCCATGGTCAAGTTGTGTCGATATAAGTAACAAACAAATATTATTTGAAGAGATATATTATGGGGAATTAATTAAAAATAGAGAAAAAATAGAGACATGTAATATATATATTAGAGGACAAAAATTTCATTAATGTGGAGAGATAAAGAAGTTTTTATACCCCTATACTTTAAATTACTTATTAAATGTACGATATCCGTTTTATATTAAATCTCATTATAGCACAATTTTTATTATAAAATTGAAACACTGGAAAAATCGAACGCTGTTTGTAAAACTTTGGTGTCCCAAAAGTCTACGAAAATGTACAAAAAAATATAGGGATAGTTCTTAAAATGGAGAAGATTAAAGAAGATATTGTCCTTAGTATATTTTATCAAACAACTTTAAATCTTCATCGATATAAAACATTTAATTGATATTGGAAAAATATTCAAAATTACCGGCATTTTTAAAGAGAGAATCAAATTTTTGTGTGTCTGTGTAGTTTTTGAATCAAGGCGTAAACGATTTTAATTTGAAATATTTATTAGTTTTAAAACAATTTTAACAAGTAGTAGATCAGTGGTTTAAGGAGCGTTATTTTCTAAGCAACAGGGTGTTCCGCATTAGTAACTACACATAACAGCTTCGTGTTGGGCACCCCAAAATATGATGATTTAAAGCAGTTTACATCTATACCAAGTTGTACCTCTAAGGAGTTACGGAAATTTCTAAAAAAATTAATATCTCTGTAACCGTTTAACTTATTTGGTAAATTATTTAAGCGCTTCATGAGTATTAATTTAGCGGTAAGTAAGAATTATTTAAAATATTTTAAAAGGTGGTTTTGGGGTAACCCACCCTTATAGCTATACAGAACCTTTTTTGTCCATTGGCCGATTTTTAAAATTATTAGTTAATTTTATGCAAAATTTTATTTTAAAACTTCTGTTTTTATTTTTTAATAAACTTAATATTTTTCAACAAAAACGAGAAAAATTAAGTCAATGCATTTTGATAATGTTAATAAATTAAACAAATAGCAAATTATTTTTAATAAAATCGATTTAAATTTTTATTATGTAGATATTATTATTATTATTATTATATTAGTTTTAATTGTGTTTTCATTTAAATCGATTTTATTAAATTAATTTGCTATTTGTTATATTTATAACATTATCATAATGCATTGATTTAATATTTTTCGTTTTTCTCGAAAAATATTAATTTTATTAAAAAGTAAAGAGAGTAAAAAAAGTTTTAAAATAAAATATTGCATAAAATGAATTGAAAATTTTAAAAATCGCCCGTTGGACAAAAACGTTCTTTATAGTTATAAGGGTGGGTTACCCCAAAACCACTCCTTAAAATATTTCAATTAATTATTACTCACCCCCAAATTAAGACCCATTAAGCGCCTAAATAATTTACATAATATAGATTTTTTAAGTTAAACGGTTGTAGAGATATTAAATCTTTTCGAAATTTATGGCCCCACTTTCGGCTTCTGTAACTCCTTAGGGGTACAACTTGGTATAGAAGTAAATTGCATTAAATCATCATATTTTGGGTGCCCAACACGCACCTGTTTTGTGCCGGTACTTATGCGGAACACCCTGTATGTAAATTGTTTATTTAGTCAACATAGCTAATTTTATATGGCAATACTCTGCACATTTAAAATAAAATTAAAATACATAAGTATACAGTCAACATACATTTAAAATGATAAAACAAAGTAACTTTTCAAAAGAAACATTAACTATTCAACAAGTACTCACGCACTTTTCTTTTAAATGTTCGAAGAGCCATTTAATATCTTCAGGCAAATTATTAAATACCTGTACACCTTAAAAGAAAAATATCTGAATTTTGTGTACATTTTTTTCGTGACCTTAGAACTCTAAAATTTTGCTTGTTCCTTGTATTGTATTCATGAACATCCTGATTATAACTTAAAATATTTGGTAAATATACTGGAAAGATTTCTTATTTAATTTTAAATAAAAAAAGCAGGGAATAAAACAATAACTATTTTTTAACATACAATTACTGTTGCACATTTAACATGGAATTGACAGGTAAATATCCGGTGACGTGGTCGAATTCCTACACCTGAAGGGGATTTTATTATTGTTATTGACATCTAGAAGCATATATTTCATTTTCAGCAAAAACATATTTTGAATTTTACAGGTCACATGGCCTCTCAGATTACCGGGACATAGTACGAGTACATACTGTTCACATCCCTCCCCTGTACCAAACTAAAAATAGTAAGCAACAAAGACAATGTGACACTTTTTGCAGGCAGATAAGGGACTATAAACTTAATAGACAAATAAAATCCTAATAAAAATGTCTTCAACATCGAGAACAATAAGACACGAGAAACTTCACTAATTAATTTTACGAATTTAACAGTTCCTCACTTAAATATTTATCAAAAGTAATAGTAACTATAAATATACTGTATAATTCTAGATATAATTTATTTATATTAAAAATTTGGTGTTATTAAAACCTGTATCAAATAGATTAATAGTTTTCAGTTAAAGTACTTATTTAAAGTTGTAGAAAAAATAGTATATGCAACTCTCATGTTAGTATATGATCGTTGCATAATATATTATTACTCATGGAAGACTCAACTTTATTTCGAAAAAGAAATGAAACTTTCTACCGAGGTTTATGTACTATTTTATTCACACTGTCGCGATCTTTTTCTTTAGTTTTAAAAACAGTTTCACAGTTGATTAAATTTCCATTTAGGTATGAGCACATTTATCTCTGATTGTGACCTTCTAATATCACGTTTACTAACGTCTCCTTTATATTAACTGACATCTAACTTACCATCTTAATAGAATTCATTGGCGTTTATTTTTCTTTGGCCAACATTTATAATTTTTCACTTAACTCCCATATACAAAGTCCGGTTGAATGCTTATTTTATACACTTTAAGTCAGCCTTTTGAACCATCAACACGCCTCTTCTCTCGATTCTCAATTCCAAAAGGCATTTTTGTCGTCCCATTTACAATTAATCCTGACATCCACACACAAGGCTATTCAAGTCGGGCCAGTGTAACAACTTATTAAAATCTCTTTTCATAAATTTTTTTGAGTCATCGCCGAACGGAAGTCTTGGATCGTCTGATCCCGCTTAACCGTGAAAAGAAAAATGTTCGTTCATTGGCGGATTACGAGGGGTGGATTTTTTCCTTTCTTCACAGAATTTAATGCAACGAAATTCGAATGTTTAATCGAAATTTAAATGTTTGGAAGTTAGGTACGTTGTCAAGCTATGGAGAAAACTACTGAAGAAAGTTTTAATAAAGAGGACAATAACAATATTTAGAATACATGCATCGATGATAGGTTAGGTTGCTTGCGTTAGGTAAGCTCGGTAAGCTTGTTCCTAAGTAGGGGCGTATTCAGATTGTCAGTAGATGACTGAGAATCAAGAGAAAGAAGATAATGAAGGAGAAGAGGAAAAATAATAGGTAATCTAATGCAATTTTATATTAAACTCAAATCCAACCAGTGGCTTGTGTATAGGTTGTTTTATTCGTCGACAATTTAAGTATTTCTCAAAATGCAAAAGGAATGGTCGTTGAAAAAATAATCAATATTTATTGTACAACAAAGCTAATATTATTTTATGTTAAATAGATTTAAGGTGAAAAAAAAATAATTTGAAGCTAGTTCTCTCATTTATATTTTAGACTTGCCTCATTGGTTTAGAAACCTTCTTACAATAATCAAAAATGGATTGGTCCCCAGGATCCATGGCAGAAGTTCTAGGCTTTAACCACTAAGCCACCCATTTTTATTACTTTTATCATTATTATTTAGAACTAAAGAAAAATCACGAGGAAAAGAGAAAAATAAACAATGTCTGTCAATGGCTGGGAATAAAATTTTAAAGCTTGCAAGCGCTTTGAACTTTAGAAGATCATCTTCAACCATAAAATTTTAAATGTTGGTAGAATATCTGCAATAATCTTAAGGTACCAGGACCAGTGCCCGGCGCCTCCACCATGTCACGTTATACGTGTTCTATAAACCCTGGGGGTTAAACTATAAAAATATATTCATAGGGATCTAAATAGTGTAAGCACAAAATTACTTTAAACTTGGCTTCGTAGCCCTTAACTGTATAAGGGTTTTACTCTTGACGTTAGAACCTAACACGTTCTCTGTAAAAGGGCTGAAGCAAACACAGTGTTTTCAAAGCAAATATAATAATATATTTAGAAACACCGATACATAATACATACAGCATACATAATTATGGGCCACAACTATGAAAAATATATGCAAACAAATTTACTTACTAACTGCAATATCTGGGACACATGTCACAACCCCTAACCAAACGTTAAAAACGCGATTCAAAATGTAAAGGGACTTTTAACACTCACGATAAAGATCCAGAGCCTCTGGTCGGAGTCTCTGTATTCCGCTACTGCTTCAAGGAGGATTTCCTACAGAGAAAATCCTGCCCTGTGAAAACAGCTCAGTGCGTCCTCTCGAGATGACCCATAGTTTATTGTAGAGTAATGTTTAATAATTATTAAGTAATCAATCTTGTACGTAAAACAAATTCGCGACATAAATAAACAAGGTTTTATGTACAGGGTGTTATTTAAATAATTGATTAAATTGATTTGTGATACGATAAATATGAATTTATATAAAGCGTGACAATACATATTTTTGTTCCTTAGAGGTAAATAATTGTATATCCAGTTTTGCATTAGGTGGGGATATGCATTCACTAAAATACCTAAAGCTTATACTTTTTAGTGGTAAAAATTCGTATCTCTAGTTAGTAGTACTAGTATATTTAGTAAAAGTAGTATTTTCATTTTTCAAGGAAGTAAAAATTCGTATTTCCAACTTTGACCCCTATTTTCTCAAAATCTAAGATTGGAGATAAGATAAGATGCAGATTTATTAAATTGAATATTTATGTTTTACCTTAGAAGAAATCCATCCTACTTCGGACCAATTTAATATATGGATATTTGGAATTTAAAGAAAAATAATTTAAAAAGAAAATGTATTCCAGGATGCATAGTTATTTATTTAAAAAATCCCATATCCGATCAATGACTGTGGCCACTTTGTCTAACCGTCTGTCAAAAAACTTCACACGCCCGTTCTTCAAGCTTCTACAACTTTCATTGTTATCTAAACCTCGATGACTGGCTTTTGTTTTGGTGATTTGTCCTGTTGAGCCTGCCTGCATTGTATTATTGTCTAATGTTAAATGTAAGAAGGTTTTGTTTTATTTTCAATTTATAGTCACCAGAAAACATATACCGGGTGAATTATTTTCGAACTTAAGTATTTTAAAATTTTGTTTGTAGTAATAGAAATTATTGTGGCATTTGTAGAATTTACAAAAGGTTGACACACTGCAACTGATTGCATTTGTTCTTTTTTGTCATTACATTTTTTTTTGTCCTTATTGAATGTTTCTTAATGCAGTAAAATCCCTTCATCAGCTCTATTGTTTTTCTCCCCTTTACATATATGATTCAACTCTTATGCGTTGAACAAGACCTGAAGGATCTCTATATGCAGCGGTTTCAAAAGATTAGACACCTTTTGTGTACCATTTTACACCCCATTTCGACCGTTTTGTTCGGAGGATTTAAGTGAGAAATATAGTTGTGAATATTGCGAGGGTACTTAACAATGCATTTTTTAAAGGATTTGGGAACTGGTTCTTTTTTGACATTAAAAAATGTAGAAGTAGATACCCTTTTCAAAGGTTTTAGATTCGACAGTTATATAGTCTGTACGTATGTTTTAACTAAACTACTGATGATTTTAAACTAGTAAATCTTGTTTACCTTGTTAGAGTATTTAATAATTTTTCATATTCTTTTCTGCGGCATTGTTACATATAAAGAGGAAGGAAACAAAATAAGTATCAAGCTAAGTATTTAGTAGAACAGACCGAGTTCTGAAGCTGTACCGCTTAAAAACAAGTCAGTAGGTTGTTCAACACTTAGGCATTTTATCAGTGCTTAATTTTTTTTGTATCTCAGAATGCTTGGTTGTAAAAACCAGTGGTGTAGCTGGTCGAGATATAAGCGTTGTAATTTGGTTGATAGCCGAGAAGATTTTTGTATTTTATTGTTTGTGTGGCTTTTTGAGAGTATCTAATTTATTTTTTATTAAATTATTTTGAATTTGTGGGCGGTCTATACTATTTATTAACAATACCATTTGGAAGCCTTGGGAGAGTAAAAATGATGGTGAAATATGGCAGACAAACGAGAAAAGTTACAGAAAGATATTTATGATTAAATAGATCAAATTATTTTTCAGCAATGTGTATTTTAAAGTGCGCCCTATTTTTGTATACTAGTAGGTACATCCTTATTAAAAAACCTATTAGTTTTCAGATGAGGCAAATCTGCGACTTATTTATATAAAAGGTAAATAAAATAGACCATAAAACTGCTGTTTGTGGTATTAATTTTTACAACTTTCAATCTCAATCTGTTAAATAATTAGTAAATAATTATTATTTCGATAAAAAAATTAATGGTTAATATTTTTTTACCAAATACAATTTTATAAATAATCTAGTCAAAATTAAAATTAATTGTACTATTTATGTTTAGATTTTAATTTGTGATTAAAATATATTACATTTCTACAAAAATATAGTACTTTTTGTTGTAATCTGTGTTTATTTAGTAGTTTATGTTTATAATTAGTGGCACAAAATTAACAAAATAATGCAGTTTAAATAAGGCATATTTATTTTAAATAAAAAAAAAAAACAAAATATATTTGAATATATATTCGTTGGCTTAGTATCTTATAAGTCTGTATATTAAACAATTTAAAATATGATAATTTAATTAGGGGTCTGCATCATTCTCTAATTTAAAAAAAATTGCTTGGCAACACTGTAATATTTTTTAATAACATTCTAGTGTCGATTATACAGTATTACTAACCCATTCTAAAAATAAAATAAAGTAGGTGTTCTATTTAAAAAACATATCTTTTAATTGCCAGGCAAAAACGCAACACCCTGTATATCCAAAAATAATTTCTTATAACTTTTATTTGAAACTAATGGGTCACCCTGTACAGCTATGTTATATAATAATTATTGTAGAATAACAACAACAACAACAACAACGGATTATACAAATACAATATTAACTAATTTGATAATAATCTATCCAATCAATTCAAAAGATTAACTTGGCTAATCTCAAATTCTCTATACTCATTCATAGGTTTGTCATTCACCTACGAATCTTCTAACACAAAAATAACAACCACAAAGAAAATACCATTGTCTACAAATACGAATTACTTTCCCTGTCATTCATCCCACAAATTCAATGGCCATTGTATTGTTATTTATCCTCCTGTAGGAGCTTATAACATAAAACCAAAGATGAAATGTGACAGCTAACCCAAAGTAACATTAAGTACCAATCTAGCGACAAGATGCTGCAACTATTGAGCCACCGTGCACCGGGTATTAAAATTAAATACACTGTCGATTTTTACTTGAAAGAGGCATTAAATTTTTGAAATATGGACGATAAATTTCCTTCTATGTTTGATGGAATTACTTACTTACTGTTTTGTATTTAATGTGTCATTTAAGGTAAATGTTTAGATGCGGTTTAATAGTGGTTTGAAAGCGAAGAAGAATTGTTTATCTGCAGTATGTAAAGTAAGTTGCGTAATTATTCTATTTAAAAGCATGTTTCATTACGTTGGAAACAAATTTGACAGCTATATGCCTACAAGAAGGTCTTCAAAATACCTTGTCTGCGCTATACTGAAATACATTGTATACTGATAATTATATTTACAGAAATAGTTTCATAAGTTATTTAATTTGCATTTTGTTTTCTGTTTTCCTTTCCTTGTCGTAGAATCCCATTTATTAATATAAAATAATATAATAAATGCTAATAATACTAAAATATATTTCCCATGGAACCATTCAAATTCTATGACGGGTTTTTAAGATACAGGGTGTTAAATTTAAGAAATACCACTAATTTGTTACCAGAATTTTTTTATAACTAACCTTATTGTACCATCTTTTGAAATTCTACGAATATAGAAAGCAGTCAAAAAAATTCCTTTACAGAGTTGCAAATAAGTTTGGATATGTTTATGATATTTACTTTTATTCTGTTCTAGGGGATGAAAATATTTACCAAAATAAATTATTTCTATATTTACTATGTTTAATGACAAAACAAAATATTTTACGTACCATAGCAGGGCTGGGCTGGATATTGATAAATTTTTTTCTAGTACCGAGTACTTAATTGAAGAACGATTACAGAAACGTATATCCTTTCGTGTACAAGTACCCGAATTGCTCGGGTATTTTTTTCAAATAAATTTGCCACACCGCACTTTTACTGATTACTAACTCTAATTATATGTGGCAAATAAGAGCAGATTTTTTCATCTTTTAGTAAAATTACGTGTAGATTTACTTGGCAGATTAGCGAATTATAATAGCCTATAGCCTAATCATCAAGTAATTACTTTCATCTTTACTCAGAAGTTAATGATATCCTTGAGAACTTCATTATATTTTTACAACTATGATTATGTTACTTAAATCTAGCTTAAACTAATTAAATTTTACTCATATTTTCCGCGAAAACATCAGACTGACAGATTTTCGGGCAACATAACCTAATTTATTACCAAAGCCAGATGATACCAAAGCATCATAATATTTAAATTTAACTTTCATTTTCCTTTTATTAACGATCATCCCTGTATTTCACCACACATTATACTAAAGTGAAATTTAAAGGGTGACATCAGTAAAATTATTTATAATCATTAAAAAAAAAAAAAATTTTAGGTGTAAAACGGGTCTATATTTAGAGTTTTGAGTTCGCAGAGCGCTAAGCGCTTGTGGTTGAACTACAAACAAGGAAACAATATTCAAACCATCTTTTATTTTTTATCTATGGTGGTTAAAGTTGAAAACAACTCATATTTTCCAATTATAATATAAAATTTACGGCTCTATCATTTTTTATTTTGCTTACGACCCCAAAGAAAATGTCTGTGTTAAACTCGCGTTTTATAGTCCTTTTACGATCCTTTGTTCTTTTTTTCTCAGTGTTTTTTAAAGTTTAACCTAAAAACTTCAAGCGCAGTGCTTAGCAGCGTTTTTCCACCGCTAATTTCCTGAGAATTAAGAAAACATCAAGTGTAATGGCTCGCAGGGCACCTTCTTTGAAGTGCTGAGATTTATGGACCTCTAAATTGAAGTAATTTGAATAAAGAAAACAACCCGGTTCTTAAAGTTATGTTCAAGGACGTATCCAAGATATTTTTTGAAGGGTGATCTGACCTATATTATCTATAGTACAACATTAGATTTACATTGTAGATGAGAACCTGTTGAAATTAATAATTTCACCAACGTATTAATTAGGTTAATAGAAACGACAGTAGTTACGAGGTAAGATTAAAAAGAACACCACGTTTAATCTGGTATTGAAAGTTTGTTGAAAAATAAATGTTTTTCTACACCCGTATTATAATAATGCACTTATATGCCCATAATCCGTTTCATAATGATACCCATTATGATACAGATTTTTCATTACGATACAGATTTTTAATCAATAGAAACCTACTATTTTTCAATCAAGCATGCTGTTTGACGTTTGTCCTAGGTTTCTATGTAATTGTTTTAGTTGTCAAAACGTATTAAATTTTCGTAGATAGCTAAACTTCGATAATTATAATATTAAAATGTCTCATATCAGCGATATAGAAGACTCTTCCACACATATCGGAGAAAGCAGAAAATACAGTACAAAATATTTTGCAGCAAAAATCTAGGGAAATATCAATACCCGAAGTAATACCATTAATTACAATTTTGTAGAATTTTTTATAGAAATACGAGTAATTACTGTTATTGTGTTCAATACCAATATAAATATAATATTTATAGGTCTTGATTATTTATCGGGTGTAGAAAAAATAGCGTATGCAACTCTCATGTAATGGTTATTAAAACACTCGCATAGACCATACGAAACTCGCCTTTGGCTCGTTTCGTATCCCGGTTAATGCTCGTGTATTAATAACCATCATTACATGATCGTTGCATAATATACTATTATAAAAAGGAATTGGTGCAAAAAATTGCAAAAGGAGATAGTACACCTAAAAATATGAAGAAAAAACCTATAAACATACCTTCGAAAGTGCACTGTTTTTGTTAGAAAAGTTAAAAAAAATCGTTTTTTGGAAATATATCTGGAACCATTTGTCGGAAAGACATCAGCTTTTGTGCAAATAGTCTTAAAAGAGTATTTTTTATTGTTCAATAATTTGTTTTGCATAAAGCAGTGGCGGAGATTTTTTTTTAACCCACTATAAAGAAAATTTTTTTCTAGTATTTTACATAAAAAATATAATTTTTTTAATACAGATTTAAAAAAAGTTGTTTTATATAAAAAAGATGGAACTTTAAGAATTTTTTTTAATCAAATGTGAGCAATACAATATCAAAAATTTTAGTAGCAATTTTTAACAATACAAAAATTAATACAGTTTTGGAGTTTACAACAATGTTTACTACAAATTTTCGAAATGTCCTCCTTTCTGCAATTATTAACACGTATTATTTTTTTTTAACCTTTTGAGAAAAATTTGTGGTGCATTTTCGTTATTCTATCTAAAATAACAGTGCATTTTAGAAGGTATGTTTATAGGAACATTTTTTCATATATTTAGGTGTACTATCTTTCCCTAAGTTTGTTGCACCAATTCAGGGACATCCTGAATATATTCTGTCCAGTTTTTTTAAATCCAGGCTGGTTATGGGTTTCTGTTTGGGCTATAAGACAATACCACCAAAAAGAAGTAGATTCAAGCCAAACATAACCGCACAAAATTAATGATTCTTAAATATTTTTAGCATTTTTTGTGTATTTTTATAATTCAGTAAGAGTTTAGTGTTAAATTCAAAATACCACAATTATAATAATACATTAAAAATGGGGGATTAAAGAGTTGAAATTTAAAAGAAAATCAGAAATCAATAACGAAAAGCGATATCAACATGAAAGTTTTAGTAAAATTCAAGCTCTATAAGGAGATGAAGCCTATTGATTCTGAAAAAATGTCTGAATAAAATTGGGTGGGTTGAAATTTAAAACAAAATCAGAAATCAAAAACGAAAAGGGGTATTAACATGAACTTTTTAGAAAAAATCAAGCTATTTAAGGGAATGGAGTCTATTGATTCTGAAAAATTCTGAATAAAAATGGGAGCTAGGGGGGTTAAGATATTGAAAAAATCCTTACTCTGAAACAAAAAACGATATCAACTTGAAACCTTCAGGAAAATCAAGATCTATGAGGTAATAAAGCAAATTGATTTTGAAAAAATCTGAAAAAAAATAGGGGGTCAAGGGAGTCTGTTAAACTGTGAAGATATATAATGTAAGCATTATATATCTTCATTCCAGTTTACATTATAAAAATGATCGGTCAGATTTGGAACAAGACATAATAATTAGGCCTGTGAATATTTTTCAGGTGAAAATCAATGATTCTCAAAAAAGGTAACTACATTTTGAGAAAAGACATTAAACCGCATATTCGGTAATTGCATTCTAAAACAGTACTTTACAATTTATAAAATTGTTTGGATAATTATTGAGATTTTCTTCTTTATTTGCCAACACAATTTTTTTTATATCTTATATTCAGCTCCTTCTTTTTCTTTATGTTCCTTCCACCTCACCTTGGAATATAGATTAATTCCTAGGTATTTTGTGTTTTTTATGTTTGGAACAGCTTCGTTATTGAGTGTTGGGGCATGCCCAATAGTTTTATTTGCGAAGTCAATATGGTTTGATTTTTTTTCGTTTATCTTGATCCTCTATATCCTGGTCCAAGATGCTATTTCGTCACCTGCTCTTTGAAGTTAGTACCATTTTATTATTGGTATGTCACTAGTGTAAATCAAGTACAGAATTAGTCCCAGTACGCTTCCCTGTGGAACTCCTGCCTGGAGTTCTCTTATCATCGCATACTCTTCGTCCTGTTTGATTCTAAAAGTTGTTCCAGTTATGTATGATTTCACAATTTCTACATTTTTTTTTTTTTTAGTTTCAGTTTGAGATATGTCAAGGAAATTAGCCGAGAATATTTTTGTATAATAATAAACCCTTTCTATAATACCTGTGATTTCGTGCACCTGGTCAATTGTTGAATGTTTTCCTCTGAATCCGTTGTATTTTTTCGAATAATTTTGAGAGAATGGGTAAAAGTGAAATGGGTCTATATGAAGCTACTTCATTTTCTGGTTTTCCTGGTTTCTGTATAATAATTAGCTCGGCCATTTTCCATTTGTTTGGAACATGTTTAAGGCGTCTTGCTACATTTATTATCAATGTCAATTTCACTATTCCTTTCTTTGGGAGTTTTTGAGTAATGCACCTGTTATCAGGGATTAAATTAATGCTATCATTGATCTTATTAGTTATTTTTAAATGCGATCAAATGGAAGCAGCACTTCTTGACTTTTCTCCCACTTGTAATGTCATTATCATTGTTCTTCCATTCCCTTATATAATATTTCCAACGTCTGTATCAATAAATGTAGTATATTTTGAACAGTTATAATGTTTGGTATATCTAAATTATTCACAAAAAATATTTTTTTTATTCGTTAAAATACCAAAAAGTTTTTGGATTTAAGGGATGCAATCTAAATTTCTCTGAGAGGTTTTTTATTTAAGACAACATAAAAATGACATGTCATAGCAGATAATCTCAAAAAATATTTATTAAATTTCCATAGCCACCCTGAATTTTAAAAGAAACTGAACTTGTGTCATTGTCATTACACATTGTAACGTTGTTTATGATTATGATGAAATTACGTGCTCCAAAATAGTTACAAGCCGATCACGTCTTAAGTCGGATCAAACAGGAAGTCATTTAAAAAAAAACCTGTTCCTTCATCTTAAGCCGCCTCTGCTCAATTTTAAGATCATTATGTTGGTTCTAGTCGAAGTATGACCGCTTTAGGCTAGTATTCTGACTTATCGACCGAGTCACACGTAGTCAGCACACCTTCAAAGGTTGTTCCTCGATTCATAATCTTAGTCTGCTTTGCTCGAAAACCAATTGGATTCATGATCGGAGAATAATTGCATTCTATTATTTTCCCAGAGAGATTGGGGTTTTTTCAAATTGAAATGTACTAAAAGGTCAAGCGGAAGGTCCGTCAGTAAAGGAAATAATTAGATGAGCTTGGACCGTGGATTGTAAAATTTTAAATAACGAAAGAATACGGGGGTTATCAAAAGGATTCTAGGTTTTATGTCAAGGATGAACAATCATTTAGATTGTTTGTACTTCCTTTTAAATATTTCTTAAATCAAGTTATAAGTAAATTGGCAGGTTTTGGGAGAGAGTCTTAACCCTAGAATACTGGACTGTGTTAAATAAACGTGTTAAATACTGGACTATCGTATTTTTTACGAAGAACAACAAATTTTGAGAAATAACGTTTATTTAATAAAGTACAAAGGTAATACTAAGGATTGTGCAGTATTAGACACATAAAACAACATCAGGCTTCAGATAGAATTCTTTTAATCCCTTTCACGGACATGGCATATATCACCTCGGTGTTCTTCACATATTAGTTACTTGCACTGGTTACAATATATTTGAAGGCATTTTCGCAGACCTATTATAGCCATTCTTTACTTTCAAAGAAGTTCTCTTAGGCTTTATTATGTATTGAGATAAGGACGCATCACCTGCTGATGCAATTGGAATTTCTTCATTTATTCCATCTTGGTACTTTCACCGTCATCTGAAGAATCTTCTAATTCATACTCCCTCCACTAGAACACTCTAGACGAAGAAGAAGACTTTTCAATTTCATATTCTACATTGTCCTTTTCCCAATCACTACCGCTGTCTTCAAAAGAATCCGGCTCACTGTCCTCTCCACGCTATACGCGCCCCTACAGCCTGTAGATCTTTGTTAGTTAAATTTTTTCTAGACATATTCTGAAAAAAAGTGACTATAGTTATAATAAATTTCAAAATAATAAAAAAAAGTAACTTACCTTTCAAGAAAAAACACACTTTATATTTTATGACCGATGAAAATTATCAGTTGATAGGGCGAAAACAGTACTTGATTACTGGACTTTCGTAAAATTTACGACGCCTTGGCAAACTACCACATTTAGGGATAAGACATCAACTATCTGCACCACCTGCTAGGCAATGACTAAACAGGACAGGAAGGTACTGAGAGGCGCAGGGCGATGCATTACAGCATTACCCAGAAGTAAAAAAAAAATTGACAGACTAAGACGCGTAGTAAAATTTACGAATGTCCAGTATTCTAGGGTTAATAAAGGCTTTATAGAGCATTCAATATAAAAACCGATACACGTCATCAATCAATTTTTAAAACTATGAGGTTATATTTTTTTGGCTATGTTATTAGGAACAATTAAGTTTTAAATGTATAATGAATTCTATATAAAAGCCAATGAAGGTCATTGATAATGTTTAAATTGAAGTTTTAGAAAAACACTGAATTTAATAGTAATAAATTTTGCACAAGAGGTTTAAAATGACAAAAAAAAGGTTAGGTTAAGAATGAAAAAACGAACAAATTTTATTTAGGCTTGATTTAATTTACAATAAAAAATAATTATGTTCAGTTAGTTTATAAACATTTATATTTAAAAGAAGTAACAATAATTAGAACAGTTAGGTAATAAAATTGACAACACATGACATTTTAAAACTTAAATAATATTTAAGCTAAAATTAGTCAGAATAATCAGAACTAAAATCAGAATCATCTCTATTTGGTGTTATAATAATGGGAGCAATTTCCAATCGGTCCAGTATATGCTCTCTTTCACACCATTTAAAAATTTCTTTTTCAGTGTGTCTTAAGCCGGCCCCAGACACTGCGTGTAATCCCCGAATATTCGGCATACGCTATCCTCCGCGTAGTGTGTGGGAGCTCAATTGCACCTACTCTTCGGCATTCGCTTGCTATCCACAGTCTTGTCGGTAAAATGGCACGCAGCAAAGGAAGACGAAGTGTCTTCGCGCTCATTCGCGTTAGCTCCCAGACAGTGTGCTCAACTACGCCTAGTTGATTGCCTATTCTGTCTTTAGTCAGAGTCGTGCCAAGTTTAGAGACGTGTTGTATTATTTATTTTTTTATTAAGATTACTCTACAGGCTGCAACTGCAGCCACTTGCTCATCGTCACTATCCACTGCTCTCCGCTACTGTTCTATACTGAGGTCCTGCGGCGAACGTTTGTCAACATTTGAACGTTTTCCAAATGCCTCAGTATGTGGGAGGGTAACCGAAGGCGCAGTACGAAGCCACATTCGCCGAATACACGCATTGTCTGGGGCCGGCTTTACACTGTTTGCCCACATTTGTGGGGTAATAGTTCGGAGTGCTTTAGACCACATGTCTATACAATCTCTTTGTGTCTTTCCATCCCGACCAATGTGCCTGTTATAATATTGTTTTGAAATACCCCAAATCAGTTCTATTGGATTAAAAATACAATGGTAAGGAGGAAGACGTAACACCTTATGTCCATACTGTTCAGCCAGCATATCAGTTACATATATTTTTGGTGGTTTATTACTAAAAAAATAAAATCATTTAAAAAATACAGAAAAAGTAGATTTCCATTACTCACCGTCTAACAAGATTCAAAAGTTCAGCCTTAAACATGGTGACTGAATAAGGTATGTTCTGATTCGTCAACCACTCTTGAATTTGAACCTTAGTCGAATTACTATTCGGTGTTTTGTGTGCCAATGTGGTATGGTATGAAGCATTATCCATTACAATTAAAGATGGTTCATGCAGTCTTCGAAGCAATTGTTCTTCGAACCATTTTAAAAAAATTTCATTATTCATCTCACCGTGATAATTATAATCATTGCTTTTTGAAGCAAATATAGCCTCGGCACCATCAATAAATTCATTTTTGTTTCCAGCATGAAGAATTATATATGTATAAAAAAGATCAATATACAGTTAACATGTATATATTCATTGGTTTTTTTTATTAACTTTTATTAACCAAGAACGGTTTATGGTGCCATTTTGGAAAATCCAAGTCTCATCAATAAAAACAAACTGGTACAAATTTGCTACCTTTTCTTTGGTATATTTTTTTAAAAATTCTGCCCGTTTCACGGCAATATCTGGAAGTTCTATAAGACCTCGCCTTGGTTCATCTTTTTGCCATTTGAAACCTATTTCTAATAATAAGGTATGCAATGATGTGCGACATCCATTGAACAACTCCTTCTCATTAAGTTTTACCAACAAAGAATCTAAACTTATATGCTCCTCTGAAATCATACATTAATTTGTAATTTAATAATAATTTAAATACGTATACACTTACTAGACTCGCACATGCTATAAATAACATCTCGAATAGCACTGGTATTCAGAATTCTTGTGTTGGTAACTTTCTTTTGCCTAGGGCGCTTTTTTGGTGGTGACTTTAGAACTTCACTGTTCTTTACAGCTTGTGAAATAGAACTAACAGTAGAAAAATTGAGATTAAGTGCTTCTGCGACACGCTGAAACAAAATAATTATATTAATTTGAAGGTGATACATTATTAATCAACTCACTACTCTTACAGCTGTTAAAGGTAACAAAGGCCCATTATTATCACGTTTTTTCTCAAAATATTTATTAGAGAAGCCACTAGTTCCTTGCAGCGACTATTTAATTGTTTTGGCATTTTTCAACGAAAAAATACACAATAAACGAACACCACAATTAAATTCCTAATAAATTTGTTCTGAATAGAACAGTTTGTTAATAATTTAATCTAAAATACAAATAATTTGTTGAAAAGAATTCGATCGATGCAAAATAATACAAAAAAATAACAATTGACAACAATGTATTAAAATTGAAAGCTGACACATTTGATGCCAACTTTTATTATGAAATTCACTAGAAAGTATTCCGTTAATAATCTGCCTACAGTACATTTACTACTGTGATATGATAAAAAATACATTTTTAATATGCAATTTTATAAAAATGAACTCCATGCGTCTAAATTTATTCATTTATTTGCAAAATAAAATTTAATTATTTTTATTAGTGTGTGTGGTACCAATGACTGTCACTGACGTCATCTCTGACGTGCATCGGTTTTTATATTGAATGCTCTATATTTGTTGGTTATTTATGGGTACTATAAGTAAAAGTTGTGTTTTCATCTATTTAGTTTCAAGATAATAATAAAATAATAAATAAAGTAACTAAAAATGTTTTTTAAGTATGATCAAGTTTTAATAATAGTAGTAATAAAGTTGAGTGGATCCCATAAATTGTCCTATAACTATAAAGATTTGGTGATTAAAAGAACATAAGGTATAGTGTCAAAAATTAACGCTAATATATTTAATTTTTTAAAAGTTTGGAATTTTTTGTCGACATAAACCAGGAAATTTCCATGAATAAAATAAGAAATTATACTGTTAATAAATCAATTAAAAAGAAGGGGCTCCTAATTGGAACCTTGAGGTCTTCAGAAGTAACAGAAAAATGAATAAACTAACAAGACTTTCAATCTACTACCAAATTTATGAGGTCACAGTTCCTTTATTAATCCTAGCAAAAGAATTGGAGAATTGGTTATAATTACATATTAACCGTCTCTTTTAAAAAACTATAAGCTTAATAGTTCCTCATTTGACTACAAAAAGTGGCAAGTACTTCTTTGCCTCGAAAATAATGTGAAATATGCGAAATTAGAAAAAAACTCCCCTAATAGGGAGGAGAAAGGGGTAAGGAAACGAAAAATTTTTGTTAATTTTTATTAATTTTTTTTATGTTTTGTTTATGTAAATCAAGCAAATCACGGCTATAAATTAGACTATTTTGATATTTTTCTCCGAAAAACAATAAAAAAAGTTGAAGTGGGTAAACTACTGAATTATAAATGTTTGCTAGGACAATACTCTTAG
The DNA here is from genome assembly GCA_927349885.1 of Psylliodes chrysocephalus. Lineage (NCBI taxonomy): Eukaryota > Metazoa > Arthropoda > Insecta > Coleoptera > Chrysomelidae > Psylliodes > Psylliodes chrysocephalus. The sequence goes on along the minus strand of OV651819.1, from coordinate 38,459,670 downwards.
TTGGGAGTCATACAAATTATTTTAAGAACAATTAAGCGATAAGATAATTCTTAAACCAAACCAATTTTTGGTTAAAATGGCTAATTTCCACACTGGCTATTAAATTTTGGGCAAACATCCCTGTATGATCCATATCACGAGTTAACAAGAAACTCCGGTGGTTTGGGACTAAGGCATTGACGTATATACACGCGGCTGACGTTTAAAGGCAAGACTCGGACAGCAAGATCAGATTAGGTAAAAGCTATTAAATGCGACAACACCTTCGAATGTAAACCAAATTCGATAACCCAATAATTAAGGCCCTGTTTAATTAACTTGGTTCTGTCTAATGATATTAGGCTCGTCCTGACTGCAATGCACCGTGGTCCGAGGACCATGCGAACTGGACTGAAACATAAAAATGATTCTGTTGAATCTGATTTTAAATGCACCGATCAAGAAACAAATTTAGCTTCGATTTTAGTTTCGATAAAAAATGGTTTTTGATAGTACGTATAGCAATGTACACACAAGCCAGTCAGACTAAAGCGAGGATAATAAACGAAACTTTAAAGTACAAAAACCGTGACCAGGAGTGCAGTAAGATTGGAGTCTTTAATCAAGAATAGAAAGGGCAGAGTCTATCTAAAATTTTGAATAGTATTTGTACCTCAGGAAGCTAGGTGCGAAAAATATTTTGCCTCAGGCCCAAAGGGATTTTCATCGGACTTAACCATAATGTGCCTAGCCACATAATTGTGCTCGATATATATTTTTTGTTACGGAGTTTATAGCTTTGTAGTAGTAAATATTAAAAATTGACTTATTTGCAGCTTTTTGGAATCTTCTACCCATCTCCATCTGTCTTGTGCATAAATTAGCAGTCACTTGGTTTTAAAGAATGGCATAAGAACTCGCTTTTTATAAATTTTCCGTAAAGCATACAATTATAACTATGAGTGTATTGGCCCAAAGATATTTTATTAAGTCAAGCTTTGATAAATATCCTGATGTCAAATTGTAGTTTGTATGTTTTGAGATGGTTCGATAATTATTTTCATTATCAAAATTATGTTTAACTGTTGTGTCTACTTTTTATTTAATTTTTTATAGGATGAGTCAGGAGGAATGGCACAAACTGCAGGAGTATATTATTATGCACGTGGAAATAATTTAAAAAAATATTGTGTGAAATTGTCCACTTCTTCTGGGATAAGATGGGCCATTCTGCAGAGTTCGCTCGGTCTATGTTCTTATCCGATATAAATTTGTTTGAAGTTATAGTGTATTTAAAATTTTTATTTCGAAAAACGTTGTTTTGATTTGTTTTGATAAGGTGTCTGAGAATTATGTCTAGTTTGTACGATTAATGTTGCAAAATGCTAATCAGTTATTCACATTTAGAATTTGCAAATATGTTGTTTGTTTATGGTTTTTGTAATGGGAATGCTGTTGGAGAATATCGTCAACGGTTCCACATTAAAAAAAAATTATATTGGTGAATATATTATTTAATTCTATCAATATTCTCGGCAAACGTCAAAAATTGTGTCGATTTTGTTTTAAAGGTGCTGAAATGGACCTTGTTTTAAATTTTTCAGGGTAACGATATCGAAGTCCTAATTAAAGAGTATAACTAAGTAATGATTTTAGAAAAATTGTCAACCTAAATTGAATCAGGGACCACTGGTACCAGGCTTCTCATAATCTGACACGACTCGCTATATAGATGTACACAGATATATACATCATAGTTTGAAACAGATAAAGGGGTTTATAGCAACTAGTGACACTTAAATATCTTGTTTGAGATTTAATTAATTAGAATATAAAAGTGGAAATGAATGTATGCTTTCTCTTTTAAAAAAAATATTTGATGTGACTATTCATAAACTCATCTTGGAAAAATTGTTTCTTTTTTATTGAAATATATAGTATTTATGGTGTCAAAAGTTGATTTTTTTTAAATTTAAATTTTGATACTGTAGATAGCAAGTTGGTGGTTCTAGCCCCGAAACTTTCAGTTTTTTTTTTGTTTTTTTTTCCTAAAAAAAAAAGAAAATATTATTGTTTTATTATTTCACAGTCTTGTTAATTTAAAATGTTTAGTTTTTAAAAAGTATATACTTATTCAATGCATAGTGGCGCATAACGAGGTTCATTAATTTTTATGTTGGCCGGCAATTAAACCCCGGAGAAAGTGTCTGCCTTTTTGGAATTAATTTTTTTTACATTTAATTAAGACGCTATTAAAATTTCAACGTGATTCAAACACTTTAAATAATTTAAAAAAAAATCAACTTTGGGGTTGATTTATCAATTATAAACCCTCTCAAAAATGTCTGCCTAAATTACTAGTATTTTTAGAATTACCTAAACTTTCAATTGTTGTTTGTTGGCCTCTGAATCAAACACTTTTTTTTGGGTCATATTTACGACCCCTTTCTATTATGCGCAGTACCTGGTGTCCTGGGGTGGGTCTAGCCAACACAGGTATATCTGCTTTTCCATCCAAATGATTTCAAATTACAAAATTTCAAAGTGCATCAAACACTTAATGAAATGTGTGTTACTAGCTCTCCGGCGTAGTCCATGGCCGACAAAGAGAGATGAGAATCATATACGCACATACGCACACCTCTGAATTGAATCCAAACTGAAACTTAAAAAGAAGAAGAATTCTACTATTTTTAACAAGGCTGCTATACTCCATATTTTTATAATTAATTCATTTCCACATGATCCGCGAAAAAATAAGTGTTATAGATTTTTCCAAATGTGGAATTTTTTTAAAAATTAGTCTACTCTATTTACTCATTAAAAAGTGTAAAATTAAAATTCGCATGACTTCAAACAAACCGCAACTATTCTCAATGGAGAATACTGTTGCGCCAGTGTTCAATTTTAAATCCAATTTGGAATTCTGATTGACCTTCCCCCATGTTAATACAACTTGACCAGAAATTGTTTGTGACAGGGCCTTAATTAGATTGAAAATACTCCTCGCAACTCCCAATCCCGAACTTGCGGAATATATCAAAATAACATCGAACTTTTAATTAAAAAGATATTTGTTTCACGTTGATGTGTATAATATACGAATGCGTAATTCCATCAACTGTTAGTGGAAAGTTTATAATTTAACTGACTGATTGTTGGGGATATTTTTTACTTTCTTCATTATTATGCTTCCATTACCTCACTAACTTTCATACATAATATGCGAGTAATTTATTTAGAGAAACATTTAGTTATAGACAGGGGCGGCTCGTGACCAAAATTTTAGGGGTTCACAGTAGCAAAATATAGATCCCGGTACAGATATAGGTAAAAAACTGTCCGTGTTTTAGAAAGGTATATTATAAACTTTCTAAAACACTAAAAGTTTTTTCATACATCTGTACTGATACCTATATTCTGTCGCTGTGAACCACCTCACGAGCCGCCATTGGTTATAGATATCCAAAACAAAATATTCTATTTTAGACAAATCATATTAATTAATAAATAAATCATTATTTTTGAACCCTTGAAAATCTTTCATGTGATTATTCTGCTAAGAGTGAAGTAGGGAAGAGAAATGACGTATGATAGATAAGGATATTATAGAAATATGTCCCCATTTAATCAAAAATTGGTGGGTCCGAGCGTTTGTCTACAATATTGACGCTGTTTCTGATAATGGCTCTTGTACGTTTTCATCTGGCCACACTGTATAGTATACTGATTTGAATGAGCAAAAAATAAAAGACAGAGCAATATGTAGTATACGGATTCCCAATTTTACGCCAACTTGAAGTGAAACGAATTAAAGCCAAACTTTTAACTAGTTTCGGTTTCGAAATATAAATACTGGAATTAAAGTCGTATGTAAATGTTTAACAAACGACATGTCATTAACTTTTTCTTCTTCATTTCGAAGCTTGCACTTTTATGCATTGTGTTTTAAATTTTAGTAGTTTCCGTCCACAATTTAAAAATCTGAAAATGTGTTTTGATGATTGCAGTGGTTAAGCAGTTGTTTTCCTCTTCAATGTTGAAAGAAATTGGTTGTTATATGCAGCAGCACTTCTTTTGAGCTATCGTAGAACATCTATCTAAAATATCTAAATAATAATTAGGACTGTTGTTTTTTTTTATTGGAAATAATTGAAACTGTTTTCTATTTTTATTTCTATTGTTCTGGCAAATGTTTTACTAGAAAACGTACACTGAAAGAAAAATAATATATAATCAATACGATAAGATACTAGGGCCAGTCACTTATATGATAAATTTCAGATAGTTATATTATGCAACCAGTTACGAAATGCCTTATTTTTTGTAACGAGTTACAATAAAACGGCATTTCTTAACGTGTTACGTAAAATATTTTTCTAATTTTGACTAGATTATTTATGAAATTGTGTATGGTAAAAAATTACTATAACATATATATGCAACCAATATTCCTTTATTGTTAATTGCATATGCATAACTTCATTCGTTTATAGACAAGTAGAAAATCATATTAATTTATTCCCAATGACTTATAGTTTGTTTATATTGCTTGTTAAAATTATATAGTTTTTAAGAAAGTGAGTTATTTTGTCGTGTATTGTTTTGATTATTTTGTGTTGATTTTAAATGGAAAACAAGGACCAAGATAACATTATTACTAGGTTGTGAGTTCATTAACCAAATTCTATTTTTATATAGTCAACCTTTCCCTCTTTGATATAAACTTTCAATGCATATTGATTTTAAAACAGGAAAATATTTATTTTTATATGTTTTCTTTTCGCAACTAGTGACCTAATGAATTTTTCGTAACAAGTTTCATCATGTTCAACATTGTGCAACTCGTTGCATAAAGCAGATTAATTATCAACTAAGTCTAAATTGTAAATAACATTTCTATAGATTTTAGATATTTATAACAGAAAGATCAAATAGTTTGTTTTATGTTGTTTGGAATTTTGTAAGCATTATGATTTCTTTGATATAAATCACTCGATTAAAATAGCTATTTATGAAACCAGTTATGAAATGTCTTATTTTATGTAACGAGTGAATATTTACGAGACGAGAAGAGCGAGGTCCCGCAACATGAACGAGTTACATAAAACAGCATTTTGTTACGTGTTACATACAATATTTTTTATAATTTCGACTAGATGATTCATAAAATTGTGTTTTGGTAAAAAATTACTGACATCCAGGCAACCAACATTACTACTTTCTTGCATTCTTAGTTGCATATATTCTTTTATTGACAAATAATCATACTAATTTATTCTCAATGCCTTATTGTAATGTAACCAGTTTCATAATATTAAACATTATGCAACTGGTTGCGTAAAGTAGATCATTTTGACACTTGCTGCATTACAACAAATATCAACTTATATGTCAAAAGTAGAAAAAGTGATTTACACTATTGACGATATTAAAATCTATCGTTATCATAATGTTTTTCATGCCAGGGCGAGCCAGAATCTCAAAATGTTATAACAGTACATACTTTTAATGACCCTGTATATATAGTTACATTTTCTTGTGTGTTGTATTTCAAACTGTATTATTTATTCTCTTTTGTATATTATCATGTCAGTCTGTTCGCGTTTGTAATATTATTTCATTCTTGAGTAATTTCCCCACCTTTTCGTTAAATACGAATCTTATCTATTTATCAGACACTCGAAATGGGAGACAAGACATTCATAAACGCCTTATAAAGGGGGCCAAATCGTATCTTTTGAATTAGAGAAGAAATCAGTAAAATGAATAGATTCCAGCAGAGCTATAATAATCTGAATAATTCATATTATATGGGATGTAGGCGGAGAGGTCATCAAAAAAAATATTATACGGAGTGATACATGTACAACTTCTTGTACGTTTGAAGTTTTTTAAAATTAGATAATTGTTAAAGAGCAATAAAATATAAATTACTTGAACGTTTATTATGGGCCCATGATATATTTCATATATCTATCAAAAAATAAAAAACAATATAGCATGCTGATTTGCACACTTCGTAAATACCCAGTAGTAACTAGGTACGCTGTCTAACATCTTCCTCTTTAAGTTTAAACTTTCTTTTTTAAATGCTTCCCTTAATACCTTTGCAGGTTCCCATAACTTTGTATAAATATATATCAATAATATCATCCCCTCTTTGAATTTTGATTCCTTTATATATTTTATGTTGTAGAATTTATGTTGATTAAGAGGAGCTTATCAATTTAGGAAGATGCACAATGAGTTAGTGAGGCCTAATGCCTTCACCCGTCACAGATACATGTTCCTAATCTACTAAATACTGATTTACATTTTGAAATAATTGAAAAACTAGTTTTGGTCTTTAATTCGGCCTGCTCTATCCACCCCGAATAATGATCTACTAACACGAAATAGTCCTTACCTATACGCGATTTAAATTAATTTTCGCGTTCCTGCCATTTGTCACCTGTTTAATTTTTTATTAATTTATGTTTAGTTTCCATATTTATCATGTGTTTAAGACTAACTTGAAAGACATCTTTACCTATCGGGATGCTACATAAACATCTATAAATATTTGTTTTCTAAATGCAGGACATCTTTTATTATGTGGTTTAAAGGAAATTTCAGGAAACTAATGTGTATTATTGAATAACTTAATTAAAAATATGAAAATTGTGGCTCATGTCTAACTTTTAGTTCACCACACATTTTGATACAGGCCATCATCGAATCGGGGGAAACTTGTTTAAAATCGGTAGGCTCTAGTCTGGTACCTGGTTGTTTCCAAAGTGGAGCAGGTACATAGAATGCGCTCTGCAAATAAGTCTTCCACGCTCTTCCACAGTCCGACGTTTGTTGCAGACCTATCCTTCTCATGTGATTATCTAGACAACAATGTTCTTTCATCAATCCCGTGAGAATGCATAGATCTTTCCTATTCCTTTCCCGGATCTGAGCAGAGGCATTAATGGAATGGTTAGATATAAACGCTTTAGAATTAGTTAGCCCTAGGGTATCGGTATCTCTCCTGTTGGTGTTCCATTTTGAGATAATTCTTTTACCAGTGCTCTTTGTAATGCCTAGGAATGGTTCTGGTCATATGCACGCAGATTCGGTTCCTCTTTTAGCGAGCGCGTCGGCTTTTTCATCGTTTTTCACACCGCTGTGTCCCGGAACCCAGATCAAAGTAATTTTGTTCCGTACACCGAGACATTCAAGGATCTTTATACAATTCCAAACCAACTAGGCATGCTATGTAACAATAATAATTGATAGGCAGATAATAGATGTTGCTAATACTTAAGCGTAAGGTTACCTCAAATGTGAAGGAGATGATAGAACTTTTAAATTACAAACGCGATTCAGAAATAATACCAGAGCAATGGGTAATCTTCTTTTTCTTCTAGATGATAAAACTTACAAAGGCGAATCAAAAATATTATCTGAGCAAGGGGAAATCTTCTCTTTCTTCTCGAGTTCCGTTTGCCTGTTTAGGCGGCGGTAAAAGGATTCCTTCTACTCTTGTACCCAATTTTTCTGTATTTTACCAATGTGTTCATCTTATCTATTATCTTTATTTATTCGATCTTATGTATTTCTTTAATTTGATGTCTCCATTTTCTTCTTGATCTTACTCTTTATTTCTCAACTGGTTTTCCTAATTCTGAAATTGTTCTTGTTATTCTATCTGGTTTTATTCTTAATAAAACTGTCCATATCAGTTTCTGTTTTATTTTTTCCTATATTGGTTCTTGTTTTGTAATTTTTCTAAAACTCTCTTTTTTACCCTGTCCTATTTTGGTACTTCCTGCGATTTTTCTTAATATAATTAGGCATTCCAACGACCTGTGAAACAATAGCTGCCGAAGAGCACAGCTAGTATATCTAAGGGTCTTCCATCTTGAATGATATTTTTACTCGAAAAAGTGATTGCCAAGTCTGACCATTTAAAAAAAATGTATAATCGTTCTTTTTTAAATGACGTTTTCATGATGTTTCTAACCAAAGCTGACTACTATTTTCCCCCTAGTGATCCCTTCATCAATGTACTGGGTCTATGTCGCAACCTCTTAGATATAGTACCAACCCTTCCCTTCGTCAGCCATTTTGTTTGGAATGCTTAATTGTTTCATTTCCATCGCAAGAAACGACAAACAAGTAAAATAGAAGCACCTACATTAAAATTGGAAAATACTTGAGATTCTTTATAGAAAAAGTCTACAATAAGTTTAATGATGCAGAATAATTGTAACGCTGATGGTATCAATTTTTTGATTTCTCTATATATCCTTGTCAAATACATTAGATGTAATGAAATAGAATATCTATTAAACAAGTTTAGGCAATACAGTATAGGAGTAATGGTTTATCAATAGAAAGAGGCAGCTACTTTTAGTTCCTAATTTTTGAAGAGCATCTAAACTTGGACTTTGGAATTTTCGGGTTGATTTGATTCATTTTCTATCATAACTTGGTAGTGTTCAAAAAGCTTTGTACTACACTACTCTACCTACTTTTTTTAGAAAAGGATTCAGGTAGTTGTAAAGAAATCGATATAATTAATGTTTTTCACTTAGAATTTATCGAATAACCCTGTAATTCTGAATGAAAATAATTCCGTGTAGGTTAGAACGAGAACCCAATCAAAAAAAGTTAAGCTATCATTTTTTTACTGTCTTCCTCACAAATAATTAATTCTGTGACAAGTAAAGATAAAAAACTTATTGATTGCCGACTATTACTATTATCTACCCAATTATGATAAATACTGAACACATTTTTAAATAATTGATGTGGTATAATCGATACGTGCCGCTTTAATATTTGATGCGATTGCTACTATCTTCTGTTAAGTGAAAAATTAATTAACGGTGTCAATAAAAAATTAATAAGATTGATCTGTAATTGCCCTTGTTTGACCATTTATCGTGAAGACGTTGAACATAATCTTAATGAAAATTAACGTTGCATTTAATAAAATGTTTACGAAGAGACATTTTGAGAAAATATATTCTATGCTTTGCGCACATGTTGCACACTATTTTTCTACGATCACACTTTTTAGTGATCAAAAAGCTGTGGGATACCCAGTTTGTGTACATTTATGGATTTTATTTGACTTTACTTCGTAATTAAATTATATAATTTATAGACGCTCTAGAAAGTTTTTATGAAAGGGCGAATTGAGTTTTTTAATTTAGCAACTTTATTTTATAAATTACAATCTGTATAATCAACGGTCCCCAAATTTTTCGTACAGCACAATAACTTTTTTCAATGAAACATTCACTGAGACTGTTCATGCAAGTCTTATTTATTTGTCATAGTGCCTTTCGAGTTCTAATTTCAAGAAGTTCCCGTATTAAAATGGTTGAATGGTTGAACTGTTGCGGAAAAAAGACTAAGGGACAGTCGAACGAAATGAGATATCAACCCTTTTCATAGCGTAGAGGAAAATTAAAGTCCTTGAAAGAAACAAGCGTCCGATGAGGGACAATGGCTCTCGATCCAATAATTGAACAAAGAATGGAAAAGTCAATAAGGATTTCCTATAATACCAGTGGCAGATCAGCAGAAAATAAATTCTATTTCTATAAAAATTTAATTTTTATAAAAAAAATAATACTGGTGGTGGTCTTAGAGGTGAACAAGAATAAAGGTGGAAATTAAATAAAACCATTTATGGAAATAAGAATGTGGAAAATGAAAAATACAAGTTTTGTTTTCCAATGGTACAATAAAATTCCGTTTGCTTTGAATTTTTAAAGCTAAAGGACAAGATTATTTTCTTGTTTACCAACAATTTAGAGGCTTTTGAAATAAAGTGTCACTTTTTTCTGGACGTCTTTAATTGTTTCTTTCTCATTTATAGAGACTTTTGTCCATTATTTTGACTAATTAAAATTATGATTTCAATGGATTGTGATACATACGACGATATTTTTATTTAATCCTACTTATACGCAAAAATGGTGCTGATTTCAAAGTCGAACGTTAAACAAAACAAAAAAATACATGCCGTTCTAAAATTACTAAACCTAACTTTAATAGTAGGTAGTAGTATAAGGTGGACGTAACGAGCTCCTCACGTTCAGGTTTATCTGTATTTAATGCTGTTTGCACTGAAAACACCAGATTTACAAATTCCTTGAATAAGTAGAATCATTAACAGATCAAGAGGTTTAGGTGCTATATTGTTAAGTGGCTCAACTAACTTACCTCCTCAGAGTTACAGTACAGAGGAGAAAGTAACTTCTTCAGGTAGATTAGTTAAACAACCAGATAAGCTAAAATTTTAAAAAGGGGAGATGTTAGGATTGGTGTTTTAATATGAGTTGGCACCAGCGAGTGTCAATCCAAGTTGACAGATGATTGATCTGTCAACTAAGAACTGACAGTCGGCATTGTCAATTGTCATGGTACCTTACCGATGTATGGAAGACGGCGGTGAATAAAGTATTAAATACTATTAATAATTATTTATTACAACCTGGAAATAATACCTTTAGAAAATGGTTTTGATTTGATTTCTTATCTTACGGTTTGATTTTTTTATTTACTATTTTTATAAATTTTAGGTTTCGAATTAACCATTTTCCAATTTGACTATATAACATCTATCCCTTATTTTCTGTATTACAACTTCAGGCATCCAACTACTATTTGATGCTTTTTGAACATAAACATCAGAGTTGATGGGAATATCAGACAGTGGTTTGGTGCCTTTGTTGTAGTACTCTTGTTATGTAACATGAGTTGCCATAACATTTTCTTTATTATAATTAATTATTTTAGGTTTATAAGATTGATCTATACCAATTATATTTGACCTGATTTTTCGAGACATCAATATTTGGAATGGAGAATTTTGACCATCTATAGTAGAATTTTTATAATTTAACAATGCTAAATAAATATATTTTCCTTCCTCTACACATTTTTTAATTGTTTGAATATGCCTTTCTGACATACCATTACTTTGTGCATAGGTAGGTGAACTCATGGTATGAGTAAACTCCCATTCCCTAGCAAAATTTTTGAATTCTTGAGAACTAAACTGTTGGCCCTCCATCTGAAACTACTGTTAGTGGTATTCGGTGAGTTGAAAATATTGACTTCAAAGAATCTATTATATTTCTACTAGTTGTATTTTCATTTAATGTAGTAATTTCTGTAAACTTTGATAATCTACAACCAGTAAGAATTTTTTATTTTTAAATTCAAATATGCCACAACCAACTTTGTTCCATCTTAAATCTGGTATATTATGTGTTTTTAGTGGTTCAGAACTTTGAGAATTAGAATACTTTAAACATAAGTTACACTGAGATATTTTTTATTTTATTGAATTAGTAATTCCTGGCCAAAATATAGAATCTTTAGCTCTGCCTTATGTACATTTGGAACACCTTATGGTAGATACAAATTTTTGCGTCTACCATATGGTCTGAAACCAGCTCCAGAAGTATTTCAAGAGTAGTTTCAAAGTTTATTCAATATTACAGGGGTTAAAGTATACATGGATGACATCATTATTTGGGGTCGTACAAAGTCAGAACATGATCACATATTTTTCTTTCTTCTATTTGAAGTGTGAAAGAAACACATTTCTGTAAAGTGGGGTAGGATTTGTTGCTCCACATCATTTAGGCTTTATTAGGCCCATTGTGCATCTTCCAGGGACATATAAGACCAGAATTTAAATTTTTCAAAAACCTACTGATTGTAGCTGATAAGTGTTTTGAGGCAGCCATTTTCCTAGCTCATCATAGTCCTGCATATTATTAATTTGTCGAAAACATGCTGGTTGTCAGTGAAAAGTGTCTAGAGACAGGCAGTCTCCCAGCTCATCAAACTCCTGCAGGTTATTAGATCATCAAAAACCTGCTGGTTATCGGTGGCGAGTATCTAGGCGAAACCAGCCTGTCAGGTTAAATTCCTGCAGGTTAATAACGTCGCCAAGAGGTGTCTCTAGATGCCTCAATTTTGGGATTTTAGCACCCCGATGGTAAATGCCTAGGTCATCAATTGTGACTGCTCGTTCCACAGGTCAAAATACGAAAAACGATATTAATCTCTCCATCCAAACTAATCCCCAAGATAAAAAATCTACTTTCAAAGTTTGTTTATGCCTTTTTGGGTACGAAACACTAAAACCGAATCAAAAAAGAAAGGATGCAAATTATAATTATTGTTACCTTCTTCAATAAAGAACTTGTGAACACCATTATCATTAACTTGGGATAGAAAAGAACAATTCATTTCAAATTTCTAAAATACAATCCTGAGCAATATCAAACGAACACCAATCAACCCACTATACTGTGCACATGAATAATCATATTGTGTCCAATCAAATGTCCTTTACACTAATTAATTGGCATCTCTATCTCTAAAGGCATGATTTGATATAATCATGAGTCATGAGTGTCTATCGATTAAGAAGTAATGCTCAAATTGCTTTGATATTACTCTTGCTAAAAAAATATTTTAATCATTCTTTATCATAATATGGCAAGAGAGAGACTTAATAATAAAATACGAATTTATTACCTTTAATAATAATATCCGTCGCTGTTTTCACGGTTTTAGTCGTAAGGCTGTGAATTATAGGGAGAGTATAATTAATTATATAATTATAATAATAATACTAATGTTTATTTCAAAAATATACAAAATTCTTAAAATAAAATTACATATAGTATATAGAAAGATGGTAAAAAAAAACAAATATCTAATGACAGAAGTTGTTTTACAACAAAGTCATTTACAACGTATACATGATAAAGTTTGATAAACCTAGATTTTGAATTTTTCTATACCATGATTGAGTTAAGTGGAATCGACACCCAGTAATTTTAGCATTTGGATAAATTTCTAACACTTCATTATTAATAGATCTCTCAAAATCCACTACTATTTCTTCTGGTACAAATTTTATTTTTATATAATCACAATACCCTTTAATTAGTGATATGCAAAACCTATATGTTTTTTCACTATTGTCTTTTAATAAACAAAAAACTAACGGTATATAATGGCCATTAAAAAACCATGTATTGTAAATATTTGTTTAAAATATTTGGTGCAGTAAGAAAATGTACCGTGCATATAAATACTTTTTGATTCGCATAAAAACTTTAAATTATTTTTACAGCTAAATATCACTAAATTTTCGTATAAATCATTAACAATTAGGAAGTCTCCATTTCTGTTGGTTTTTGGTTGAAGTTCATTAAAAGCTTTGTGAACCTCTGATAGTGATTTTGGCAAAGCTGGCAACAAGCTTCGATGTGCAGTGTAAATGTTTCTTCTTGCACATTGTAGATCACGTATTGTTAAATTGTTTAAAGAAACATTTATTTTTAGCCAGCTCCATTCCAATCATTTTGGAAGGTTTCCGTAATATCACTTTCGGCTTTTCTCTTCAAACAATGGCTTAAAACTTGTCTTTGCAACACATTTGTTAGTTCTGGTTCATGATTATGATTTACATTCAGGTTTGTTATAACTCGACTTTTTGACTCACCTAAAGTTTGAAAATTTGCTTTACATTTATCTTTGATGCACCTCCACGTAATTTCTCCGGAAGCTAATTTTATGTTGTGTTCTTTAAACTTACAGTTCTCGTAAACTAAGAGAAGTTTTCCTCGTTGACTGAATACTTCACTTAAATCCGAAAAATTATTCGCCATTTTTACACTTTTTTAAACTTATGAATAGATAGATCATCAGCTTTACACTAGAAATGACAATGAAAACTGATATACGAAACAAGGGTTACAGGTACAATTAGACAAGTAATTAAAAAGGTATCATTTAATAGTTAATCTGGGCTTAGGTATCTACAACAACTTTGTGCCGAGTTTGTAGTTATAAAAGTATAATTTAAAATGCATTAGGATTAAAAGATTACGATGTGCCGAGTTTCATGCCGCCCGAATAAATAAGTCATGTTTATTTAAGAAATTCGAGAGACGCTAAAATGGTGGTTCCCACCTTATCGAGACTGAGGCCCACAAGGGTAAACTCGTAGCGTAACAAAAACGAGAAATGATTTAACTTGGAACGAAATATAGAAAGCCGATAGTAGTATTAGCACGTTGAATTTTTTGGTTTGTGGAGCATTGGCATTAATTACTTAGGTTAAACCATGTGATGATTTTCACAAGCATTGATTTTTAAAACCATTCTATATCGCCTTTTGATTAGGGTTTAAAAACTTGTTTGAGCAGTTTATCCAATAATAATTGGCTCCTTTACCTTTTAAGCCTGCTCATGTAAAATATTTGGGCTTCTTACTTCGCCTATTTATATTCTATTAATAAAGGACAGAAGGATGAGTATTGCATGTTAAAAGAAATAAATTGGCTTTCAGTTCAGAATTATGTTCAGTACATGACTGATATTTATTTATAAAATAAAAATGACATAGTACCATCGAATCAGATCTATTAGAAAAAATTCAATATAATTCGCAATATCATAACTATAATACAGAAACCAATCTGACTTTCATGTACGGCAAGCCATCACTAAAAGTTCCCAAATACAATTGTTATTAAAGGTTTAAAAAATAAATGTATTCAAAAGTAACCTCAAACAATACTTGATAAATAAACAGAACGGATATACTTTTTTGTGATAATACTCTTTAAACCTGCCCTTTTTAAGTATTTCCCTTAATTTATTGTTATTTTATCCCTCGTTTTATCCGCATTTATTATAGATTATTTGTTTTGAGATCATGTACTTTATTTTAAAAAATTACTTGTTGTTTAAAAAATTACTTGATGTTATATTAATACCACTTACTATGTTTAAATTATTAATAGTTTTGTGTCTTGCTGTACTTTTATTTATGGAAAGCCTGAATTGAGATATCTATTATTTGCAATAAATATCAAAAGAAGTATACATTTTTAAATAATTTGACATTTAAGAGCCATTCACATATCACAGTTGACATCTTGATACTTGACGGGCACAGCAAAGCATTATTTTGATTTTTGCCAAATAAAATGGCCGGTTAATTATTCTATGGGGTTGCGACAGAAACATTTGATGAAGGTGTTTTTGTGGCTAGGGGCGAAATAGTAGTACGCTTAATAGCACCACCATAAAAAGTCATTTATAAGAAACTGCTTATATATTTTTCATAAATTGGCAGGCTTGGTGACTAATTTCGAATGAAAATAGCCTCCAAAATGGCTATATGGTTGTAAGTATGAAGGTCGCAACCCGCCTTAGAAATTTCACCTTTACTATCAACAGCTGTTGTTTGACAGGTCGTTAGAGAATGTTTGCAATTTATGGAATGTGAAGAATGTTAGGAATTTTGACGTTAGAAATAATTGAAATTCCTAAAATTGTTCACATAAGAAATACATAAGCGGATTTTAAGAAAATTGTTATTAAAGCAGTTGGAATGAACCGAAATTTCTGAAAATCAATAGGGTTCTAAGTTAGAAGTAGTTATTCAAGAAAATCAAAACCTCAAGTCAATCAGAACTTTCGTTCTAGAGTTATCGTGCCGGCATACATACATACAGACGACCAGACGAAACATTTTTTTTTTGGATTTTCGGATTCAGAATGATCAGAAACATGAAAAAAAGTTTTAAAAAATGGGGTCAGAAAATTTTTTCGTCTGCACGAATGCAAAACTGAGGCCCCATAGGAAGGGCCTCAGTAATATAAAAAAATGCTTAAAATAAAGTTACATACAATTGTATACAAAAATGGCAAATCAACAGACATAGGTACATAAAGAAGTTGTTTTACAACAAAGTTATACGTGATATTCTGACAGTTTGATTAATAAAATGAATAAATAAGTAATTTTTGAGTTATTTTTCATTTTTGAGTTTTCAGGCAAATTAACTAAAACTACCAATTTCTCATTGGATAGAAGCAACTAGATATGAATTCAAAATAAAAATTTGTTAATTTACCAAAAGGGAGTCGGTGTTTAAATTTTGGTTTGTAAAGATATATTTTTCTGGTACTTCCTAAACATTTATAAAAGTATGTCTAAATTTAAGTTAAACTAAATTTATTGTCAACAACTATGTAAACAAATATAAAGTAATATTTTGACCATACCTGTTTTAAAGGCGTTGACTAAGGAAGCATATAATAGCGCCCATCGAAGTCTGATCCACCATCTGATTTGGATTCCTCCGATGTTCGTAGATTTTAGATTCATCTACTAATGTATAACCAAAAAATAAAATACATCGACATGATTATTATTAACTGTTTAAAGACTAATTTGGAAGTAACAGCAATGGTGCAAAACGATTATGTCTTGTTCGAATTTAGATTTTTTTTTTTAGTTGGCTGACAAACAGTTAAGAAGAATCCTAGAAATACTATAGTTACATGTACTTACGAGGGCAACACTGGTTTTAAACTTTCAAAGTAATATCGCAGATTATTTGCTTCTAAAATAGTATCTACATAATTTAATTTTTTCTGTGACGGGAAAAAAGTTTGACATCTTATCTCTCTTGTCAGGTAACAAAATTTCACTTTTTATGAAATTACTTTTTTCCCGTTTCCCGGGAAACGAGTGTTTCCCCGGTAAAAAAGTGAGTACTTTTTTACCGGATATACCTATATACACATAAGTAAAGGTACATATTTTTGGATATTTTTTCAATATTAAATCGTCGTTTTTCCCGTCATAAAAAAAATTGTGTATTACACACGGGAAAATATTAGATTTTAGCTCTCGATTTTTTGCCTTCCTCCGCTTTGCGTCGGGAGACAACATAACCTCTAGTTAAATTCTATTACTTTTTTCCCATATATAATAAATAACTATTATAACATTATTAAAGTTCGGTTTGTCGACAAAATTTATTTTCCACGTCTCTGTGTTCCAGCTACTAGCTATCGCTGTTACACAATGCGCACAAATAAAATTGAGTTATGCTCTCTTCTGGAAAAAGCGGAATGTCAATCTCGACTCCTCGACATCAAATGCAAGAAAAAGCATCTTTCTGGGGCTTTCTGGGCGAAGTAATTAAATCGACTTAGTTTATTTGATAGTAGAAATGCGGGAAGGAATGATTTGTTGTGCCCTTTTTGATGTGGCCACAGAATTCCCGGCCATTCAACGTGTGCGGCGAGTCGTGCCGATAACAGAATTAATAAAAGAATGGAAATACATCAAAATGGATAAAATGAAGAAGTCAAAATGTTCATAAAAAATTTTCGGTATTTTGTTTACTAATTGTTACCAGAAATAGGCATTTTATAATAAACTTGTCTTAGTTTTGTACAAAACTATCAGCCTAATTCATTACGTACAGTTGATATATCTGTCCTCTGTCTAAAATGTTTAATGCAACTGTATAACAAGTTTGACAAAATTTCGTAATTCCGTATTCTGGTATTCGAGGGTGTTATTAAAATAATACAATGTGTATATATGTGTGGTGTAAATCAGGCTTTTATTAACTTTACCTGTTCAAGTGAAATGTCAGTTTTTATTTACCAAATTTTTGGAAGAGTGAATTTATCCCCACACCCCCAAAGGGAAAAATTTAAAAACTAAGAAATAAAGAAAAATTAATATTTTATCGTTTGGGAATTTTTTCATTTTGAAGGTGAATTAGTTTCAAAAAATACATAAAAATCTTGCAGTTCAAAAGTTTATCCTGTTTATACATTTAATGCGTGATTTGACCACAAGCAAGAAAAAGTAATCTTTGCTGAATGAAGTCTTACATAGTTCCTACATAATGCAGTCACTTAAGCAAAATAAAGGGGTCAACCTCGGAATGAGAGATAATAAGCTGGAAACTTGTATAAACCTTCAACTGGGAGTTCTAAAAGTTGTGTCAAAAGTCTCATAAAATCTTGTGTATGCGTCGTTATTCAAGGTCAAAGGTTACCAAAATCGGTTTTTCGCGATTTTCTAGTTTTCTATAGCTCCAATGATGTTAATATCTTTATTAAAAATTGTAGAGCATAAAATTTTCGACAAATTTTGTTGCAAACATTTTTTCATACTACAACCGTATTTGAGATAGAGGGTGGAGAAGCCATACATACTGTAATTCAAGATCAACTGTGAATAATACCCAGTATAAAGTTATTATATCATTAAAAATCATTAACAATGAATAATTTGTATTATTTATTAGTTAATACATAATACATATATCATTAACAATGAAAAATTAAATGAAGTAATTATTGTATTTCTTAATTTTATATTAATTTATTGAAAGTAGATGTTAAGCAGAAAAATAATAAAAAAAATTATTTTTCTATTAGAGGAACTGGTCCGAATATGGGCCCCTCTATTTAATTTTATAGAATTTCTGACCTGTTTTGACCAAAATGAGAATGTAATGTAAGAGATTTTTATAAACATTTTTGCTTTATTCTAAAATAAATACATTTTACTAGACAAAATAAAAAAAAATTTTTTGTTAAATTGGACCAGACGGTTTGGAATATGGACCATATACCAAAATCAAATTTTAAGCAAAAAAAATAAACATTTGCACAACAAAACAGCGTTGCCATTTATAAGATCCGATCTCGTTATAAGATCCGATCGCGTTATAACGTTCGCCAGGCCGTATAGGCTGGCATCGCTGGTTTTGTTTCTTTCCTACTTACTCTAGTGCTGGCTCTCTGTAGTTTTCACACGCACTTGTGCCAAGGGATATTAGGAGGTATTCGTTGGCCGATACCGTATACCAATATAGGTATAAACATTTCTGAGAAATTGTTTTATACTGACGATGACGTTTTTGATGCAGTTGATAAATTTTTTATTGATGTTGATAATGATTATTGATGATCGTTCAAATTAGTCTAAGAATTATTTGTATTGTTAAAAAATAGATGATATTTGAATTTATAAATTGTTTTTAACATTCGAACTTTCTCAAAAAAGTGTGGTATCAAATTCAATTTGTACTGATATTTGCCGATATTTGGAAATAAAATATTATTGCTGATACACTATCTATCGTATATTTTATAAAATTTATGATTTCTTGATTCTTTTTTATTAATTTCAAGATGTTTTTGACTTTTAAGACAGGTATACTTCTTCCCCTATATCAACTTATTGTTCTACACTTTCCATATGAACAATTCAGTGATTCAACAGTTTATATCGTTTATTATTCTTTTACTACCTCTTTATTGTCCCCAGTAATCATCGTGTATTCAATTTGAACAGTAGAAACTATTCAGACCGCTTAAACGAGCCATACAATAGCCGCTTTCTCTCTCTCGCTCGCTCTCTCTCTTGCTTAAGATTCTCTCAGCCCTTTACCGAAATTAATTTGACAATTAACGCAATAACAAAACGAAACCATTAAAATTATGACTTGGCATCTTGTCAAAACACATAATGGGACACATACGCCTACCAAGAAAGACAGTGGCAGCACAGAATCATTGGGGCAACAAGGTGTGCAATAGTAATTCAAAACTCAGATTGAAAACAATCGAACGTTCAAATATGACACTTTGATTTATAAGCAGTTATAATTTAACAGCTATTCTTAGTAACTCACAACAAAAATTGGTTCTGGTCCTTATTGTGTCATTATTTTGTTTTTTTGCCTCTTTTTTTATATTTATTTCAGTGTACAGAACGAGATGATAAATATCCTAAACCGTTGTACTATTTGAATCATTTGAAATCAGAATTAAGTAACAGTAATGATGAAAGGAGACGATGGATATACTACAAAATATGTGAAAGGTCACCACAAATAATTTCTCTATATACTGCAAAAAATTAAAAACAAACCTTTTAATAATTTATCTTACAGCTTACAGCTAAATAAAATGAATTTTTGTCATTAGAGTAGAAATTGAAAAACCCACAATATATATTTTATCAACAGAATAATGGCATTCCAAATTCATCCATATCCATTTCCCGCTATACAATCTACAGGGGTAATCGTCTAGACAAAAGGGGAGGCTGTACTTAATATATTTACTTGATTATAAAGTTTCTAATTTTATGATTACTTCAAGTACTTTAGAAGTTCCCTCTATTGAAAGTATTTACTTTCATCTTCAAAATAATAACTAGAACACTACTGTGTGTTGTTTATACAAAAGCACCCGCACTATTCCAATTGAAAGTGACTCCACTTTATAGAACTCTCACCAACACTTAGTTATTGTTCGAGATTTTAATTATCCTGATATTGATTGGCCCTACTAATGTTGCTTACAATAAGTCTTCTATTTAAATAAACCTAATGAAACCCTTTCCACCATAATTTTCTCCATTATAGCGGAACTCATTATCACTAGAGTCAAACTTTTGGATTGGAAATGTACCTTTATTTATTTTGAAAGTAAATTGAGAATTGTTAGCTATATACAATTCTCAATTCGTCACTTCATAACATATCACACATTAGATAATAAATTCCTTGACAACACTGTGACCGTAAATATACCAGCGGATTTTTAGTCAAAATTAACAAGAAAAAACTATAAATCCTGTAAGATATCATGCAGGCATAGAAGCCAATGATAAAGTCGACAAAATTGCCATACATTCAACAAAAACACTGCCAGAAATTCGACATTTAAATCACAAATCCAAAATAAAGGAACACAATATAAACTAACGATGGGAATTAAAATGGGCAATACAAAACACAAACTTGCAAGAAATAACCAATACTGTATTTACATCTACATATTCTACCTAGAGGGGAGATCAAACTGTTATCAACAAACTTAGGATAGGACACTTAAAAATCACACAACAGTACCTACTGTTAATTTTAGCCCTGTTTTCTTTTGTGTTTAAATGAGAGTTGGTACCTTACCATGGTTTAAATATTTTATTTTTGACTTAACCTGGTTTCAGTCGGTACTAATTTGCACATATAATATAAAAACTATTTGTTCACATTCTGTGATAGTGTAATGCGTATTGCCTCAACAGTAGGAAACAAAGTATCGGAAATAGAAAAATGATTGTGTAGGTGTGTCTTCATGGGACCTCCATGGTTCAAAACTACAGTGAAATACCTGTTTTATAATTTTTACGTTTATTGAATATTACTTTTAAGACAGTTTAGATGACCATTTATGACGGATTTTCTTTTGTAGATTCTTTAACATCTTTGCTTTTGTCTGTCACAACAACTCAGTCCTGCCTCCACACTCTGCACAAGTGCACATAACCTAAAATTATTTTTAAAAAGTATACGTAATGTTCGTGCTTTTATAAATATTCAAAAGCTGCATTTAATTTTCTTAGGTTTTCCATTACTATTACTATGAATTTCATATATCTCCATTCTGATAATGTATCCTGCAGTAGCATTCTGTTTCACCACAATTCTACGAAGGTTTTTAGGGCTAATTTTGCTACCTACTATTCATTTTTATAAATAGAAATTGGTCAATACTTTGGTCAACACTAAAATGATGCGTTAAATGATGAAAAAGTACCATTTCATCATAATTATCATAGCCACTTTGATCAAACCACAATGTTGTCCGAATATTAATGTTTCAGTGTTCGCTTTTCATTTATAGTTTTAAAAATTGGGACCTATAGGCTGAAGAATTTGTCATTATTTTATTATTTACCTTCTAGGCATAAAAATACGTTGATTTACTTTTGAAGGTGCAGAATTAAGCAATTGTAGCGGAACAGCCACCAAAACGTGACCACTTCTTTTATAAACAGTGTCACAGATTGTCAATTGTCTTTTTATTCACACCAGCCACATTTTTAGAGTTTTTTAGAATAACACTTTTTTAAGTAATTGGGCATTCCAAACTGAATGGCTACCAGTGGGTTCTGATGGGTTATGATATGGCAAAATTATGGCAACCCTGTAGGCCTGGTGATTTGACAAGGTCAATGAAATAGATAGTTACATAGATTGATCATCCATATTTTTCAAAATAAACATAAGCTTATGCCTTGAAGTAAAAATGTAAGCAATTATTTTTTTTTAAATATCTAAAGGCTAAAAATTGGTTTTAAAACACATTTTTGCTAAACCGATTCAAATTAATAAATATTTGCCAGGCAATATGGCCGTTCGTAAACGACCAGCTTTAAACAATCTATATAACTATATATGTATCATTGACCCTGTTAATGACAACATGACAACAGGGTTGCCATATCTAAACTGTCATTACCTACCCACTGGTAGCCATTTGGACAGGTCGTTGGAATGCCTAATAATTGCTTTGATTATAAATAATGACTAGAAAAATTCTAATATTACAGAAGGCCCCTTTGTAGATGAGCTACTGAGAAATAGACAAGTAGACGTCACATTCCTGCGTTATCGCTATCAGTGTGTTTAATGTCGGTAATTGTTAGATAGAGGGCGCAATTAAATTATGAGATAGCTAGGGACAGTTGAACAATAGGCCCGAGAACTAACTATGTATGTGTGCATTTGTAATAGTAAAGATGTAGATAATCTGATTAGCTACAGGTAAATGTGCCTCAAATTTCTATTCAAAATACATACAGAGGTCATAAGGAGATGTAGATTGTTAATTTTGTCGATTGAAAGAATACGTTGAGAATATTTTTTAATTGTTTTTGAATTTAGGATATTTAATTGTTTTAAATTCGGTCCAAAATTTATATGTAATATTTTTTTTGATATTTCAATTAACATTATATCGTATGCCTTCTTTCAATAAAACTACACGTACATCTTGATTTTTTTTTTATATTTTACACTGTAATTTTACAAAAAATTTTTTTTCGTAGTGTTAAGAATAATAGGCTGACATGTTTTAATCCTTTCCTTATCCTGTAATTACTCTATTGAATATTATATTAAATAAATAAATGTTGGTACCGTTCAATAGTCAATTCTATAATAAATTAAGCATCCAAAACACTCGATATCATTATAACCATTTCTATCATCACCATTCATTAGCTTGGTTCTTTCTTGACACATTGCTGACCTACCCTGACTACGATAATTATACTTAGGACCTCAATCATTAATTATCAACTTTAAAAAAAATAGCTTGCAACCCCATAATATTATTCGAACATTTTCTTAAAAGGGCTATTTCAAAACTGAAATAGACTACAGTGTTCCATGTAAAAAAATATTTTTTAACTACCAGACAAAAGCGTATCACCCTCTATATTCATAAATATTTTTAAAACATGCTTTTTTTTAAATTGTTTTCTATAACACAAATGGAAATATCTATGTCCTTAAAAATATATTAATTGTTAAGTTTTTTGGTTATTGTATTCTTTATTTCTCATTCAAAAGCATTCTTAATTTAACTTTGAAACTTAGATTAAAGAGACCGAAGATGTAACATTGCACACTGCGCATGCTGTCTATTTTAAGCCAAAGTAACCCACCAATTGAAAATCATTGTTGCACGACGCCACCCGAATTGCTCCGATTTCCATTCAGCGATCACACCTCCACCTGAGTTTAATCACCATTGACAGCTGTTTTTTGATTTATTTGTTGGTATTTTAGAAATTTAAAGTGTTCTAGTTATTCAATTTCAAGTTCAAAATGTCACGATATATCTTGAAAAATTGTATGTACTTATAATACAAGTACTACTGTTATGAATATATTCGTTTTCAGCGGTAAATATTTATTAACGTTTTGACATAAAGCGCCATGATTCTCTGGGCTGAATACTTCAGATCCGCATTAAGGGGTTTCAATAAATATTAAGCATCAGATTTCATATTACTTACATAAATTTACAAAAGGGTAAAATTTTGAACATTTAATTTAAATAAATAGTAAATAGGCATTATTGCTAACAAAATTTTGTATTTAAATAGTAGTTTTATAAGAATGTTTTCTAAAGGTAGTTTTTAGCCCTTTTTGGTAGATAAATAAGAGGCAAAGAATCATAGTTGCTAGCTAAATTTTATTTTTATAAGGTATTTTTATAAGGTATTTTTATAAGAATATTAGATTAAATACAGGATGACCTACTTAAAATTTCAAGGTTCATCTTATTTGCGGTCAAATCGAAAGTGACATTGAATTTTCAGTCTTAAAACAAAGTAATCTAGTATAAACAAAAAAAATACTAAAGTTACAGGAGTTAGGTCCGATTCCACCGTTGTGTTAAACGGAGAATAAAATGACAGTGTTAATGTAAAAATGTCATTTTAAACTTCGTTTAACACAACGGTGGAATCAACCCTTAGTCACGTTAAGAAAATGTTACATTACAAACCCCTAAACAACTCGAACATAATTTTCGTTTACTAAAAAAAATCCAAAATTTAGCAATATTTATTTATTATACAAGCGAATGCGATTTCAAAGATAACTGGATCAAAAAATCCGAATCTCTAAATTTTGGAACTAAATGCTCAGATAAAAGCAAGCGACCGATAGGGGTTACAAAAATAATCGATTTATCGATAATTCTGATATTTTTTAATGAAAATCGATTTATCCGCTGTTTTTAATAAATTATTTTCGTTTTTTTTAAGATAATGTATTAATCGATTTTAAAGGAAATACAGAAAAAGTACATTTATTCAAAATTATCGATTTATCGTTTAATCGGTTTTTTAATTATTTGATTATTTTCGATTTTTCAAAGATATTATATGAAAATAATCGATTGAATATAATCGGTTATTTTACATAATCGATATTTTGGTTATTTTTTTAAAATTATCGATTTATTGGATAATTATCTTTTTAATAATCAATTATTTTCGATAATCGAATAATCAATTTCAAAGGAAATATGAGAATCGGCTTCTTAATTAATTGGTTATTTTCGATTAGGCGATTATTTTGGAATTATTGATTATTTTTGGTATTTCAAAGATAACCGAATTATCGATTTTAAAGGAAATACAATAAAAATAGATTATTGATAATAATCGATTGATCGAAAATAATCGATTATTTAAAATAATCGATCATTCTGTTTTTTTTGAAAATCGATTTGTCAGTTAATCGACTTTTTAATTAATCGAATATTTTTGAAATACAATAAAATAAATTATTGGTAATAATCGATTTATCATAGAATCGGCTTCTTAATTAATTGATTATTTTCGATTAGGCGATTATTTTGGAATTATCGATTATTTTCGATATTTCAAAGATAATCGAAATAACGATTTTAAAGGAAATACAATAAAAATAGATTATTGATAATAATTGATTAATCGAAAATAATCAATTATTTAAAATAATCGATCATTCTGTTTTTTTTTTAAATCGATTTATCAGTTAATCGACTTTTTAATTAATTGATTATTTTTGATTAATCGATTATTTTCGATTTTTCAAAGATTATCGAATAATCTGTTTCCATGGACGAAAAAAAAATGGTTTATTTGAAAATAATCGATTATTTAAAATAAACGATAATTCTATTTATATTATATTTTGTAAACACTGATTTATCGGTTAATTGGCTTTTTAATTAATCGATTATTTTTGATTTTTCAAAGATAATCAAGTAGTCGATTTTAAAGGAAATGACAAAAAATATATTGTTTGAAAATAATCTATTGATCGAAAATAATCGATTATTTTCAATTATCGATAATTTATTTCGATAATTACTCATCCCTAGCGACCAAATGACTTTTAATAGATTTAAATTTTAAAATGTTATCTGGTTTCAGACATATGCATTTCTAGAGTTTTATGTGACTCATCCTTTATAATAAATAATATTCTTAAAGAAAGAAGCCTTAATATACTTTTTCTGAGGTTACAATACAAAACAGCATTTTCTTATTTTGACTAATTTTTAATAATATGTAATAGCCGTAGAAAAAATATAATGTTCAACTCATAAGGGTAGATTTGCAGTAGTAGCCTGCGCACATGCTATTTTTATAATACTCGTAGACAATGAGTAATATTTTTTGCTCTATTAACAATATATTCTATTTCAACATTTTACTGTAATCTCTTGCAGAAAAGTCCGTAGTAAATAAACGCTAACGAAATATTCTATAAAAGGTCTTCTCTTTACATAAAATGTCGTGGCATCTGTTTGATATTAAAAAATCACGATAATTTGATTTCATAATACAAAATTCGATTAAACACCTTTTAAATAAACCTAATAGTTCATTAAGTTGCTAATAAACAAAGTCCGGTCCCTGTCACAGAGTTCGGGTCGCCGCGTGTCGCCGCCCAGTTCCCCCACTCCGTTAACCCTTCTTTAGAAATTGGCAACATTTGCGCAGGTTTAAAACCGGTGTATGTTATATCTCTGGTCTCTTTTATCTAAGCTTTGAAAGCACATCACTATCCCGTAACATCAACATCAATAAATCTGATTGCATACGATATTTCAAGTCAAAACAAAACCACATCTAAATGGCATCTCCTCAATTAACGTACATATCCAATTAACCCACTGGCACTATATGTCTTTCTGCAAGCAGAACCTCAGCCTACAATTACGATTTAATTGGGCCCTAATTAGCCGAGGAAGATTTCGCGGATGTAAGAATAATGAAGTTAGCTCAGAAAGTCTCTCAACTCAGATGACAACAGAATAAACGTCACTAAAGTTAGTTAATTCTTAGATTTATGTAGTGACAGCTTAAATCTGGGCCTACTTCGTTACAGTTAAAAATAACTGTCGTTAACCGCAACACAGAGGAAAGAAACGCATTTCAGAGGAATAATAAAAGAGCTTTTAAGCAATGTTTGACACTAGTTGAAGAAGTGAGTTATACCATTTATATTTTTTGTATAAATGTATAATTAGAAAATACTCATTACGAAAATTTCACTATCATTACAATTTGATCAGGAACGTTCACTAAGTAATTTTATTATTTTATTTTTAAATTATGTACTACGTATCAAAAATTAAAACCTAAGTTTTTACTCAACAATAATCCTTATACTTTAATAACTAAGTTTATTATGTGTATTTGGTGCACTTTGCTTTGCACTAGCACTATTTCACCAACTAAAAGGGTTTTACTCTTTCGAGTATTCTTCTCTTTTAACCTTGATTGTGGAAAAGTTGTCCGTGACTTTTAGCAAAATTCTCGATAGTCTCGTTAACGGTATCCATCTCAAGTTACTCTTGATGACACATCCCCGCCGCTGAATGCCATTGGTCTGTGTCTATAAGATGAAACTCCTTTTGGTGGTTTGCCTGGATTAGGTATCGTTATTACATTGGCCGCTTTCCATATCTTACTAACTTACTTAAACTACGTACTTAAATCTAATGGAGGCTCTGTAGACTGAAACCTAGCGGTCGCAAAGTGGTATGATAGTGCCTCCGGCTTCAATTTTGTGAAGTGGTTGGTGGGACCATCAGGACGTGTAATCTGCAAGGATTTAGTTTTAAAGGGTACGTCAGACAACTCAAAGTTGTAAAATATATCGGCTAAAAAAACGATCGTACCTTCGGCTGTAAAATATACATATCACCTCTTTGAAGGTCACAGATGAAGTATGCAAATCGTCAGATGGCTAGGCCACTGCTAAGCAGTCAAACGCCCTCATTTTATTGAAATTTACACTAATTGATTAGACTTGACATAGATTAGATTTCATGGGGTACTGTGGACCATGTAGCCTCCCTCCATGGTTCACATTAAGCATTCAACATGCATTCCCGATGAACTTAATATTTTTTAGAAAAATTTTAAAAATGAAAAATACGTAATATTGTTGTTTATTTTTTTTTAAATTTCATTTCATTTATCATAATATAAACCCTATATTTGGACAATCCATAAATCTTTCCATTATTCATTTTGTACTATTACAGTTAAAATTGTAAATATTATTAGGGAAAAAATATTAGTAAATAAAACAAAATAAATAGAGGAAAGCCTAATGGATTGCCTAAATTTATTATATTTATCAAAATGCAACGCCTACATTTAGGCAACCCATTAATATTTCCGCTATTTATTTTGTATGGGTTATATTATAAATAAAATGTATTTAAGATAAATAAAATTAAAAAGGGGGCATTGAACGCCGGTTGCGAAATGCAAAGTTGAAGGCATGTTGAATGCATTTTTTTTTTCAATAAAAAATCTCTATTTACATATACAATATGTTAATCCATGTTCCTTCGAAATAAAGATAAGTAATTTAAATTATATTTGCTCGTGAGAGTAATAAAGAGAGGCTCTCGTGAATCAGCTGCCTTCCTGCCGTGATTGGGCAGATGGATACACTTCTGCTACTAGTGGGCTGGCGTGCACTTTTCTACCTCTGTCTAATCAATGGTATCGCTTATTCCAATTCCATCCATTTTGTCCCTTCCTCGGGACCATGGCCGGTGTTCTAGCCATTCTTTACTAAATATTAATTTACTATTTTGGTTCCTTCATCATCTCCACAAGGCATTATACGATACTTTTGGTTCGCATTCAAAATCGACAGTGGAACAAACTGTATGTATAGTTTTGTGTGAATTTGATAGAGCTTGCCGTTTCCTGAAAAACTGGTTGAAAAATCAGGGCTGTTCTTTGATTGTGAGTCATTTGTTATAGTCCAGGTATGTGTTGAATGCTTAACTATGTGAGTCATGGAGGCTTATATATGGAGTTATCTAATGAAATATGTATATTGTTAATTTCTACAAAAAATTACAAATTTTATGGCTTCTGACAGTCCTTTAACAGTGGCCTAGCCATCTGACGATTTGCATACCTCATCTGTGGCCTTCAAAGGGGTGATATAATATGTAGTAAATTTTCAATCAGAGGTACGATCGTTCTTTTTTAGCCGATATTTTACCAACTTTGAGTTGTCTGAAGTGTCCTTTGTAAGGGTTCTTAACTTGAAATTTTCTGATGGTTTCGCCATTAATAAGATAGGCCAGTTTACCTATGGCTTTCATAGGAAGTTATTTTAGTGTCTCGCCGAAAATTAGGTCAAACCCTGGTGCCTTTTTAAGATTAATATTTTCTTTTATTTAGGTGGCTACTTCTTCTAAGTTATGAATCTGATTTAACCCTCTTCCTGAATAATGTTTTCCCATGCAAATATGTTAAAATTTTCATTTGGCTGAGTTGTCCTTTTAAAATGTTCAACAAATAACAAATCTATTGGCTTTTTGTAGATTTGCCCAACACTCATCTGTGTTCCTATTTGGTGTATTTGGCAGAATCGGCCTATTCAAGTAGCTTTCCAAAGTGACTAGTCGGTTTTGATGTCATATTTAATTAGTCACAAATAGATTCATTTTTAATCATTTGAATCTCTTTTTTATAAGTTGCTGAATGGCATTATTTAATCTAGTTTTTTTCTGCTTTAGATCCAGACTGATCCCAAATTCTTCGGAGCTTTTTTTTCGGCGATGAGTTCTTTAACTTCTTTAGTTGGTTCTTGGGACAATATTTTTATTTCTAAGTAAAAGTGACCATTTATATATTTATAAAATATGAATGTTGTAATAGTAATTGATACTTATTATTAGACTTTATTATTTTTTCTTGTATATTTAGACGCCCTAAAAAATCTTAAAACCGGCTCTGGCTGCCACACCTATGTTCCCAATAAATCCATTTACACCATGTGCCGAATACCGCACTTCCTGAATTTTTGTCTCTGTCCAAAACCATCAATGACAAACCCCTCAAGCCCAACTTTGCCGAAAATATACAAAAAAAGGAACTACGGAATTTACGATCCAAACAAATGAAGCGTGTCTTTTTAACATCACAAACAGATGTAAATCATACTTTTAATTGTTCTGGGAATGGGAGGCCGCGTGCCAAAAGATCTACTAACATGAACTTGAGAGGCTCCGATGATGTCTTTATGGTCCTCTAGGTAAAATTAGGAGGCACTGTGCCCAGAGAGTCGACTAATTGGCTCACGGTTACGAGGTTGAAACAATAAATATTGTTCTTAACAGAAATATCTACTTTATTTCTAAAGACAAATAAACTATCCATAGTTTGAAATGTGGTCAGTTTTCTAAACAAAAGAATTAATCGAAAAATCGATATAAAATACTTACAAGAAAAACTTATTTTAAAAACAATATGGTAAAATATTTGCCATCAACATGGATCCATGCTAATAAAGATGATACGTGTGGTATTAAAAAATGTATTGGTTAAATTACGACAAATTGATAAGAAAATGATAAATGTCAAACAATCTTTAACTGATATTTTCTTCTTAAATATGTAATAGCAATTCATCCTACATTTTAAATTAATCCTGTAAAATAGTACAAAAATAAAATTGTAATCACCTCTCAACAGTAAGAAAATTGCAATTATTTTTTTAAACTAATGTACAAACATCCTTGTCAACGGAAAGAGACTACCGTAATAGTTCTTCTAGATTTTTTGCAAGGTTTGTGTACTGTATGACTGGACTAAGAAGAGCCAATAAAAAGAAAATATAAGACAAATGTGCAAACATTTAGGCCTAATCATTTTTTTTACAGAAAAGATGACTTTTACATTTATATTATTCGATTTCTTATGCGATATGTATAAGGTCGACTGAGAATTACCTGCTAATAAAATCATGAATAAGGTGTGAGAGTTTAAACCTCCTTAAATATGTACCTCATCAATAAAATTAGTTTATTAACAAGTACATTAAGGTGCTCTTCAAGTAATTTCTGGTATATATTTGAGGAGTTTGTGGGAAAGGGTTGATATCAAACACTGAACTAACTGAAAGTTGAATCAAACTTTTTACTGCAATGCTTTATTGATTTTTTATAGTACGATGTATTGCTGCCGTTATCTTGGCATAATAATTTTCCTTATTGTAATATTATTAAACAAAAGAAAATGCAAACTACTTTGGACTGGTAAAAGAGAAAATAATTTATTCTGTTTTCTTCTCAAACTTCCCTTGAATATTCCTTTGATATAAAAACAGCTATTTACCAACTTTTAAAGTGTTGTTAATACCGTTATTTCGCCCTTTCTCATTCCCATTCTGATGCACAAATACCGCAAAACTATTTAAAACCATACTTTTAAAAGAGAAAACATTTTCTTGGTATTTAAGACATCATTGAGACATCAAAGCGAACGCACCAACTTTTTAAAATTGCATAGAAATGCGAAAGTTCAAAGGGATTGTGAACATATTTTTTCCGCAATTGAGACTTAAATCCAGCTTGTGCTCAATCCTGGGGATTTTGTAAAAAAAATGAAGGATTTCTGCGGTTTATTATCAGAGGTTTCTTTTAATTTATTGAGGATCAGGGCGATGTGCATTGCGGTATGCCATAGGTAATAGGTATTATTAAATATTTAATTTAAGACAGATACAGGATGGCCATACGAAAACTTACTAAAGCCACATGACCAAATGAAGTGTCACAAAGAAAAACATTTATTTATATACAGTTTATGGGGTCGAAAATAAGTCGATTTAAGTTAACTTGCTTGTATAAAAAACGGTTGGTAAAAAAGTTACAGGGTGTTAGAAATTGGAAATTGTAATTTTTTTTGGCTCTTACTCTAACACGGCTTAACATATCGTTATAAATATGTACGTGTAAATGAGGTTAGTGGCTTTTAAAACTATTTTAATATTACAGGATTTTAGAATAGGTATGACCCTTTTAACTCTCCTACTTTTTTAAACAATGAAATTATGTTAAAAACAGGATGCGACTGAAATTTCACATTAGTTATGAAATGAAAATGTATTAATTCCTTTATTTCACTTACTTGCTACGAGATGCATATCTACTATTTCTGTGCAAGTGTAATTCTTTTTCTATTGATACAAAAATTAAAAAAAAAGGTTTCAATATCTACTTTACAGCAACGCTCAGTCACACAGTTGTCAAATACTGAATAATAGTCATCGGCTTTGTTTCGTTTAAAAATGTAAGTGTAAAAAAATATTTGATAATAAATAAATTTAATAATAAATAGTCATTTCAAGTTTTTCATTTAGTTTATTAAAAGACTCAAACGTCTTAGAAAGGTTAAATAAGTATACAGGGTGTCCCGAAATTTAAACAGCATTATTTACATCCTAAAATATGAGTAAAAGTTCATATAAACATAGGGTATAGGATAGTCTGGACCAACGCGTATAGGATGCCCCACCCTGTATGTGTTACAAATGCATTATATTCGTTCTAATGTTAATAAGGTAATAATATTTATAATTGTATTATTATGTTAGTCCATTACCATTGTCTTAAACCATTGGTCCCGGTCCGTTGGAGAGCATATGTCGGGCTGTGTAACCAACACGTAGATGCCATTTGGCAAGGGATACAT
Source organism: Psylliodes chrysocephalus (assembly GCA_927349885.1). NCBI lineage: Eukaryota > Metazoa > Arthropoda > Insecta > Coleoptera > Chrysomelidae > Psylliodes > Psylliodes chrysocephalus. The sequence goes on along the minus strand of OV651819.1, from coordinate 38,427,464 downwards.
GTGGAGGATAAAATCCTCGACAGCATCTTATGATATACCCGGATATTATAATTGTGTATATATTACTAATAAGTACTAATTACTATTATTTTCCTGTAGTAAGCACTACAATAACAGAATATAAGCAATTGCCTATCTTGCAATTAGTTACATTTAGGATGGTATAACTCGGAACGGATAAGTAATTGAGATGAGTCGTAATGAAGAAAAATTTTCTCCTTAAAAAGATCTTTTAAACTGATATATAACTTATCTTTATTGGAGGTGGGGCAATTTCCCATACATTTTTGCCCATTGTCCTTTACTGTACATCTTTTTTGTTTGGCCTGAACAGCGTTGGATTTCATACACAACCTTTCCATTCCTCTCATTTGTCACAATTAATTGATTTTCTTCTCTGTTTTCATAATTATTTTATTCTCACATCCATTTATTTTTTCAGAATCTTCCTATTTTTCCCTTCTCATGTCTTCTTATATCGATTATTTGCTGTGTTAATTTTCCTTAATGTGTTCTTCAGATATTTCAGTTGCTATTAATTTAAGTAAGCTACTAAAAATGATTTTCTTTCTAAGCATTCAGATAGAGTAAACTACATAATAATATTATACGATGTGATTCACAAAACATGTTTCTAAAGTAGGCCATGAAAAAAATTACGTCAAAGCGCACAATTCTTCTTTTTTAAATGACAGTTTGAATTTAATCAAAGGATATTCGTAAATATCACGGACGTGACTCGTTTGTCAGTAACGGCCAATTTTAGAAACATTTTTTGTGGATCACTTGTTACTATAGTTTCTAAACTGATTTATAGCGCTATCAGGACATAGTAATGAAAATATTTTTTAGTTCATTGAAACCTACAGAATCAACAAGTGGAGTAAACATTATAGACGTGTTATCGCCATTACTTAAATTGAAAGGCGGTTACAAGAACGTTCAATGAAATTAGGTAGCCAGAGTAGCCTAATAAACTTTGACAGATGTTTAGTCTGTGAATGATAAGTTCAGACTGATCGATCACATTCACACATTCTCAAGCTCCGTCAAAATTTATCAGGCTCATACAACGTTATTGCAACTTGCCGTATATCGTCAAAATTAATATTGCTATTTGGATTTCGCAGAAATGTTAATGGTATAGTTAAATATCACGTCTTTCAACTGTTATATTTGGTATATAAATATTTGGCCGTTATTATCGCTTTAATGTAATGAGATTTTTAACTCTCAAGAGTCTTAATCAAATGTATGTAGGTATGTGGATGCATACATGAAAATATAAATATTTGAAATTGTTTAACTAATTACATTAAAGAAAATGTTTAAATATTTCACTATGTATAAGATTTTTATTTTTTTGATTTTGTTTATAATTGTAATTAATTTTTACTTTTTTTTCTTTCAGGTAAGTGCTTTCATATCTGTTTTCTTCAAATGTGGTAAGAAATTACTATTTTAATAGTGCAATATCTTTTTTTATAAATGATTAAGTAAGACGTTTTAATGAATAATTACTGATTTTTTTTATATATATTTCATATAAATAACCAATTTTTTGTTATCTTGAAAATTTAAATTAAAATAAAAAATTAACCCAACCTAACTTTAAAATTAAAAACTGAATTGGCAGCAACAGTTCTGTGAAAAAAGATAAATGCCTACTTCTTTTTATTTTAACAAACATTTCGAGCAGCACCAAATTTTCTCAATTATTTTGATAATTTAACTTTTTGAGGAGTATGCTTCGCTTATTTGATGTTAACAGAATAATAAATGATACTGCAGTTATTGTATTATTATTTTTAAATTTTAAGCTAGTTTCAGCAATTTTTAGGTGTGCTTGACTTCTTGAGTTAATTAAAATTATTGGGTATAATAAAACACATAAAAAACACTCGTTTATTCTGTTTATTAATGAAGGTGCTAACGGTTGCACCTGAATTATTGACATCAACTCCTGGGACACACCCTGCGCATACCCTAATTCAAATTAAACTTTTAAAAATACTTTCCTTCCCCAATTTGTTAAATGCATTGCGGCAATAATCAATAAGATACTTCTTTATGAAACATTTTACAAAGACATAAATTTGAATGGTGGCAGTTCCGTTGGGTAAACTGAAAGTCATTGAATTGGGTTCAAAATATAATTAAGCCACCATTGCGGATTTTATATGCATAGGTTTATGGTCCTATACGTAGAACTATTGTAAAATTTACCTTCTGCGTTACCAGTTGGATTTCATTAGTTTCATGAAGCATTTATACATCATTAAACGTTCCAAAATAACTTTTCGAACTTAAAGATAGGCGAAAGCGTTTGCAGTGGCGTATACAGACATACATAATATTTCATACGTGTATGGGGTGTGCAATCATTAATTTTTTAGCATTGAATTTAGATAAAAAGTTGTGCTCAAATTCAATCTTCTATTATTTAAAGATGACGCCTGTAAATTTTTACAGGACCATAGATCTCTCTGAATGTAGTGTAATAAAATATCCTAAATTTTGGTGCAAATAGGATCGACAGAAGCTAAGGTAACAAAACTACATACTTCAAATATGCTCGCTCAAATATGCATTACATAATTTCCGTTTCCTGTAAAAATTTACATAATGGAGTTAGGACAACATTATTCTGGACAGGCGATGAGTTAATCGTCTACCACAGAATTTTATTGTGTTATAAATGGGGCTAGTTTCGGCCGCTGAGAGTTACCGACAATAACAATTGTACTTTTCATTTTTATAAAAAAATGAGGCTTATAAACTATTCTCATATTACTTGAGTTTTGTCTGGACTCCAAACCACATGTCTCTGCTTTAGATGTATCTTTAAAAAGAAGCTTTCCACCTTTAATTATTTATTTATTTATAATTAGAAAGGTTTTGCTTTTATACCTTCCTCGTTCTCACTTCCTTTCCATTTTTTTTTAAATTCTGCATCTATTCACATAGTTCTCAAACATTGAGTTTTCTTACTACTGTACTTTATCTCTTCCTCTCTTTCCTCCTCTTTTTTGTCTACTCTAAGGCGCCTACACATGTCGGTCTCTACTCATCAAATTTCGTAGATTGTGCCATAACTCTAAAAAGCAAAGGCGACGTATTGTGGTTACTTTTTGGCAAATACAATCGTTGTCTGTATTTTGTTTTCTATAATTACCTCAATGTTCGCTCCATTTCATTATCTCTCTCCATTAACAACATATCACCAATTTCTTGCAGTCTCTTGATTTATTTTTTCAAATAGATTTTTCCTTATCTTTCAGGATGATTGATTGCTTTTATTAGTTAATTAGTCTCTTGTCTATAGTTATATTTCTACAATTACTCCAATTTTCATTTTAATTCAACCTCTCTTTCCATTGACTCATATCACCAATACCTTGCAGTTACTTGATTTATTATTTCAAATAGGTTCTTCCTTATCTTTCTGCATGCTTGATATTGTTTTCTTTTTACTCATATTCACACCAATAATTTTTTAATTACCACGACAATTTGAACAAATTATGGACTTCTTTAGCATTAGTATGATTAAATATTATCTACACTTTGAGTTAGGATTAACAGTAATAATATCTTGTTGTTTATATAACCTTAAAAAATTGTTTTTAGGCAACACTAAACTTCTTTAGTAACTGTTTGAGTTTCTTTTACTCTTATTATTTTGACCTATTTAACTATGAGTGTGTCTCAAAACTTGAAAACTTTTATATTATTGATATTTGAGAAAAAATTATTCTCAATAACAGTTGGATTGATTTTAAACATTTTAGAAAAGAATTACCATCTACCAGGGGAAGTTAAAAAGTGTGAATTTGGTTGAACAGTAAAGTTATAAAATTTTCTCTTATAGATCATCATATACTGACCAATTGTATATGGAACTACCCCTTTCTAACAAAAAGATAATCATAGAAATCGGACAACGTGGTAAAGAATTATCGCTGAAAATACATAAAAAATTAAAGAGTTTGATGATTTTGTAATGGACCCCATTATTAGATCTTAACCAAATTTATAAAGGTCCACCCCTGAGGTACCCCTTTTCTAACAAAGAACAAAAAGAATCATAGAATCGGACCAGTAAATAATTATCGCTTAACATACATAAAAAAAAAATATTTCGACGAATTATTGAGAACCTTCTCTTTTTTTGAATACTATTAAAAATAAAGAAAAGTGTCATTTGAAAAATTTATTTAATAACAATACTTACGCTGAAATACGAAATCGCAGCCTCCTGTTTTAAAACAATATTTTTCCAGGTTTTTCTTGCAGTAAAGTGAACTTGTCACATATGAAATTAGTTTCCACAGATTACACTCAGCTTTAGCAAAGGATTTATTTAGAATAATAAATGTAACCAGGTTGAAATACTAACTTTGCACCAAGAAAACGTATTTAATTTGTATCTTTTCAAAGTATGTAAAAAAAATAAAGGGATATATTTAAACTAAGTTAAATCCCTTTGTTCTCTATACCACTGGTTACCTCTACTACAGTTCAATTAAACATTTTGTGAATTGAAATTAAAGTCTCTTTCTATTATAGTTATAAATTAACTACTATTTAAAGGTATCGTAAGTTTTTTATGCTATCGTAAAACTTTATAACTACACAAAGATCTAAAACGTGGTAATTATTTTGAACTGGTAAATATTGGAAAACCAAAATTTAAAATTTATGGGCGTTCTGATCATTGTATTAAAGAAAAATACGACTTTATTTGAAAACCAAATAAATAATTTGTAAAAAAAGTTTTATTAAAACTAAATGAAAAAACCAATATTAACGTAACTTTTATAGTAAATGGTTTTGAATATGCTTAATATGTCGCCGATTCTAGAGTACCTCAATGATCTAATCTGAAACCTTCGCGTTTTTGTTATCATCGATATTACTTACTAATTATTGTTACTTTTCCTTAATGGCTAAAAACGCTATTCCTCAATTCCCAGTTACTATCTTATTTACCTTATACAATTAATAGTTATCATTTTTATTTAGAATGGTTTTTCTTCTACCTGTCTTTTTATGGAATTTCTCCCTAGTCACCAGACATATACAATAGACTTTGATGTAATTTGAAAAAATGTAGTCTATAAATATTATCCCAAAAACTAAGACGATACAGAATTATTGGCAACATCTTCAAGGGTACAACTTATGGTCCCCCTTTTTACTTGAAGTATTGTAATCGTGAAAAAGTCACCATCCGAGATTATTTTAGATTTTCACGTTTCAGGATCGCTAGATTACGAAAAACATTTCCCCATTCCGTCGGTCTGTCTGTCGTCTGTCTGTTGGTGCAATAGCTTAAAAACGGCTTATAGAAAAATTTCAAATTTTGTATCTGGCTCAAAACCAATTATACTTCTGATCAGTTATATACAGGGTGAGCAGTTTTTAAAATAAAAACTATGTTTAAAAATCAAAGATAACATATCCTAAATAATTTTTTAAAAATTCAAAATAGCCCTGAAAGTAATCGTATTTAATCAAAACGATCTTTCTTGAATGGAAATAATTAAAATAATCCTTTTGGTTTGTGTAACTGGACCTTTTTGAAAGCAGCCAATCATTACTGTTTAATAACGCTGAATGTGACGAAGAATACCGAGTGGACACGAAGTGATAATTCAGGTGGGATCAAAGGAAAGATCGGTGGAGAGAGAAATGTGAAAAAGGGTTTTTGGTTTGATGGGTTTAATTTTAAATTATTAAAATTTAAGTGCTTAGGAGTGTCCTGTTTTCACAATTTCTATATCGAGGGAAGTTCTGGGTAAAATACTTTACCGATTTTGTTTAAAAAAAAAGTCAACATATCAAGAAAAACTAGGTGTATCTATTTTTTTGCTGTAAAGTTTTTTTGAAACGACCTTAAATTCTACCAAAAAAAAAACGAATTTTGTAAAAACCTTTAAATTTTTAACTTCCTTGAAAATTTTTCAAATTTAGTAAGTTTTTATAATGTAGTGTACTTCTATATTAATTAGGCGTTTTTTTAGTATATTCAAAAATCATGTTTTTTCTTAGAATTAATTTGGAATCTCTCTAAAAATAATAAGCTCGCTAAAAGTTTTTCTTAAATAGTTTTCTAGAAAAAGCAAAGGCTTTGAATAATTTTTATTAAATATTCGATAAGTTTTATTATTATTTCGAAGATTTTTGGGTTTTTTAAAATTTTTTTAAGAAAGTGGAATCTCTTAAAATAATAATCAATCAAAGATATTGGTTTTTCTAATTTTTTAAGGAATTCAGACATTTTTTATAGCTAAGATAAATCTAGAATCTCGAAATATCAGTAACGTTTTCGTGGTGTTCATGCAAGAGAGATAGTTAAATTTTGACCATTTTCCAAATATTCTATATAATTTCATGAAATTATCAGAGGTAAATTTAATGGATAAAATGTAAAAGTATGAGTGGTATATGAAAGGATTATTTTTTGAATAGTTTTGTACGAAAAAACAAAAATATTTTTGGAGTAGTCTAGAAGCTTCTAAAAGTGTTTATTAAACATGCTATAAATATTTGTTTATTTTATAGCAATATAATTCCTTTAATTGTCTAAGAATAAATAAATATGCCAACAACGTATTACTGCAACAACTGTAATATGCCGGACATGTGCAAAACCGCGGAGACATAAATTGGATTGGATTACTTTCCTTTCGGGAGTTCGACATTTGCTAATTTTTTTTTTGGGATTTCTGGTCTTAATTTATAAAATTATCTGTTTAATTTAGCTAATTTAGAACTGTTTTGATGAAATAATCACACAAAATCAGTCATTTATGACCGAAAAATATCTTATTTATTTTTAAAATTATTGATTTTTACATTATTTAGTGTTTTCTAACTTGCAACACACAAATATTTGGTTAATAAATGCCTATCTAGAGAAAATCAGTATTCCAAACCTCTTTTTGGTCTTGCAAAAAGGGTTTCATATTTTTTAGTTACTCTGTATTTAGCTTTTACACCATAATATGTATGCACATAATTTAGCATTTACAATATTTTTTAAAAATCTATTGTAAATAATCTTCTTTCGTTTCATTTTTCACAGTACAACCAAAAGCGCCTCGTTAACGTCGAATCAAACGGAATATTTCCACATAAATGACGAGAAAATAGAAAGAAGATTGCCAGATTGTCGACTAATACTCGAAAATATCGAGTGCCTTTAATGTATCTCGGCAATAAACATAAAAGAAAATGGAGTGAAAAGCTTGTAACTCTTAACTGAAAAATACTTTCGAAAAAAGATATCCTCCGTAGTAATGCTGGAAGCTTAAAATCGTTGCAAATCGGTAAAATATTAGAGGGAGCTTTCATCTGCAGACCGACCGACCATTGAAACTTAAGACTTAGGGGGTAGTACAGACAGAAGCGGTACGATAAAACGTTTCTGACAGGTATATAAATTCTGATAGATGATTATATATTTTCAATAGCTGCTAGAAATTAATTGGTAGGCACCAAATGGATGATTTATAATAGTGATGGGAATCATTAATACTATTTATACGATTATTTATTTATTTAGTTATATATTGTAATGATTAATTTAAATCTAATAATAATTGGAGCAATCAGTATATTGTCGACAATCGGTATAATCAAAATCAAATAGAAAGTAAATGTCAGAAAACCAATGAAGATAATTATATAATTTATATTATTACAAAATTGCATATTTTGCAAGTATAGAATAATGAATTAGCAATAAATTATATTCATTTTAAATAATAATCAATAAATCTTAATAAATTAACCTCAAATAATGCTTTATTGACAAAATGTAAAATAAATATGATAAAAGAAAAAAATAATTTGTTGGTAACCAGAAGGTAGTTGACAAAAGAATGTCGATTTGAAAAAAGGTTGAAAGAAAAATTATTTATTTATTATGTGAAAAAGTCTAATACAAAATAATTTTCCCATATACTGTCCAAAGTACAGTTTCTATACTCATGTATTCGTAAGATATTAATTGTAATCTTGGAAAAAATCATCCTTGTTAAAGAAAAACACCATCAACAAGATGGTGACCAGAGTAATTGGACTGAAGCTTCTTGAAAAGAAGTTTTATTATAGGAGAAACATTTTTTACACGATAATGCGACATTATAGATAAATTGCTTCATAAAAATTTCTACTGTTTTAATGGTTTTTAATTAATTATTATTCTCATTAAGTATTATGAAACAAATCAATTGTTTTAATTATAATTAATAGTAAATAGATTCTAATTTATGAAGATATCTTCATGACTGATGACATAATATGTTTAATCATATAAAAACAATATAATATATATTATTATAATAATATACAATTTTTTTAACTTTTATAGGGATGCTACTAATTTTTAAGGAAGGATTTTGGATTGAGTACTATGTACAGGAGAAAAATATTGTAGTGTTACACATGCAACATGTCCTTTATTTTGTAAAATTAAATGAATATAAAATTATAATAAAAATTTCTGGCATCAATAGAAAACCAATTAAAATCGTTAATTTTCAGTCACGTGTATCAGCATATCCAATCAGCTCTGACTTAAACTGATAAGTTCCTTAGGGGTGTTATCACTTAAGTCAAATTTCGTTTAATAACTATTTTAATAATTATTTATTAAAAAGGTTTACAGTAGAGACAGTAATTCATGACTTTTTATAATTTTTCTCATTTCACTATCAATCAGTATTGAACGTTAATCTGGTGAACCCCATATGTAAACCAGGTTAAATAATATGACATTTCTAAGGCCCGGTTGTACCATTTAAGTTCAGGCGAAGTATAACTAAACTTGGTTTTGATTGTGACATTTAGATATAGTTGGTACGACGTTTGTCACAGTCTAAGCCAGGTTCAGTTAAATCTCCCCTAAACTGGAGTGGTACAACTGGGCCTTAAAAGTCAAACTTTTAACACTTACAAATTTATCTATTTTTAAATGTCTCGATTTAGTAAAATGATTAATTTAATTGATGAAAACACACCAATAAATACCGTTAATAATAAAAAATATATATGTGGAAACTATTTATACAATTTTAAGAAATTAGAAAATATGTGTTAGATGCAAATGGAAGTATTTAAGACCTAACTATGATACTGAAGGATTGGGCAGTAAATATGAGAAAAAAATGAAAAGAATGTTCAGTCAAGTCAACACATTTTGGAATGTACAGTCATAGTAAGTTACTTTTTATTAAATAAATCAGTCAAAATATGCCACCAAAAATTTTCTGATCGAATACCCCTCGGCCAGTGATAAATACTCATAATTTACTCTTCACAGACTACTGTGTGAAGACAATAATAATAATAATAATAATAATAATAATAATAATAATATAATCAAGGCTGAAACAATAACAAAAAACTAAAAACATAGGTACAATAAAAAAATGATAAAGTGAAAGTTTTGAAAATTATTTAATGGGTAATCAGTACCTCGGAGGTAAACTGCAGTCATTCTGGTCATTGAATTGATATACATACTTCCGATTTATTAAATTCGCAGTTTTATTTAAACACGGTTTTTAAATAAACACAATTAAAATTGACTTGCAGTGAATTTTAGAGTTTGATAGCTTGATTGGATACAATAATATATAGAGAAAATAAGCACTATTTTGCGATATGACAAGTGAACGCACTTTGAGTCGTATTTTGATTAATTTGACGTTAATAATTTTATATTTGAAGATTGATTAAATAAAAATGATTTTATATTATTTAAGGTAGTTCACTCGTAAATCGGCTTTTCTTGAGAATTCAATAAAATTAAAATATAAGGTTAATAAAAGTGTCTTTTATGTAACTAAAAAAAATTAAATTTTTTGACCGTCTGTGAAACGAGATATTAACAATCAAAATGTGCATAATTAACACTCTTGAAGCCTCTCATGTACATAAGTAATGCATTTATTTCAAGATATCTCGAAAACGTATCTTACTATATTTTTTAAAATCTAATGTAATGTAAATCAAGAAGTTATAAAATTTTCTAAAGAAACGCTGAATTTTTTGACCGTCTTAGTAAAAAGATATAGATTTTTAAAATAAAAATATTTTTAAAGCAATCTACGCGTAGTTGCGTAAAATTATTACAACTTGGCAACGTTGTATACGCTGTAATCAAGGCGTTGTACCAAAATAACACTCGATCAGCTAAGAGGATGTTATAACCTCGCGACGTTTTCTTGAAAAATTAATTCGTCCACTGTATTTGAGAACTGGAATCAGCGGTTCTGTTTGAACCAAAATAAACCCTTAAAATTAATATGAGGAAGTCACAAATTTCTATAGCTAACCATTTATATATTTATGAGGTTGCCGGATGGATTTTATTAAAATCCATATATATAATTACATGTGTTTTGTACAGTCTCTTAGAAAAATAAAATTGATTAGCATTGAGAATCTCGAACTATCGGTATTCAGCATTAAGCGATATTTTTATTTACGACTGTCGCGAGTGAACTATCTTAAGTTATGCTATTAAAAAAAAGGTATTTATTCTCACTAAAACTGACTAACTCCACTTTCTCGAGTTTGACATATGTTGTAAAACTCTACGCCCTACTTTGTGACGTCACTGTGTGCGTTGCGCAAATTAAGCTGATTTAAGTGATTTTGATTGTTTCACTATGTTTCAGGGATCTGTTAACTTGCGGCATCTCTTTTTAGCTAAAGACGTTCACGAATGCTGCTCACTCCTTCGGGCTCACTTATAAAAGAGCGCCACGGTAACGTGATTAGCCAGAGCACAGTGGCGTACCCAAAAATAGATTTTAATACGTATGAAAACAATAAAATTATTAAAATTGAATCAATATTTTTATGTTATATATTTTAAAATAATGTGTTTTTATGAAATGTAACTGGGTGTTCACTGCACAAATGAACCAATGGAGAAACCGCCCCTGCTTGGGATATTATTAGTGATAAAAAAATTATATTTAATTATAATAATGCTTTATTAATTTACTAAAATTATGATTAAAAAGTTATAATATATGAATAATTAAAAAAACTGGGTATTTAAGCGCTATTTAAATAGACCTAACGCTGGGATAATCTCCCATGGGTGGCGAGATGACTGCTTATCAGCAGACGTCGCTTCCAGTTGCTTCGTCTACTAACTAAATAAGTGTAAAATATTTAAGGGGGTGATTCCTCATCGAAAAAAAGATAGGATCTTTCATATAAAGAAACTTCATTGGAGCATTCCTTGTTAAGATACAGCCCCTTAAAGGGGGTACATAAAATTTGTTTAACAATTTTTTCACAAGCACTAAACAAGTTATTAATAAATTAGTTTTGATTATTCCCCTTTTTAATCATTTAATGCAGGTAGTAACTACAAAATAACAATAAATCCAGTTCGCATTTATGACAATGTATCTCTGTAGTTGTTCGTAAAATAATTTTTTGCTGCGAACTGGTTTATTTTGGGCAAAAAATTCAAGAGACATTTTCTGTTTAGAATGAAACAGGCTATCGGAAATAAAATTTTAAATGCTAAACAAATAATAAGACAAAAAGTTACGTTGGAACTAAATTTTAGGGGTTGTGTTTTCCACACCTTACAACCATGGTGTAAAACAAATAAATTACTGGCTAAGTGTCTTTTTGGTAGTAGAAAATGACAGGTTAATTTAAATATTGTAACTTGTTTAGTGCTTGTGAAAAAAATTGTTAAACAAATTTTATGTACCCCCTTTAAGGGGCTGTATCTTAACAAGGGATGCTCCATTGAAGTTTCTTTATATGGAAGATCCTATCTTTTTTTCGATGTTTTACACTTATTTAGTTACACCCACCGATTTAGTTTCATTTATAAAATTGTTTTCCTTAACATTATTGAGAAATTAAAAACTCCGTTATAAATTTTTGGTTGGTAGATATTAGAAAAAAGTATGAGCATCATCCTTCATTATAGAAAGTAACTTAGAATTTGTGGAAAATTTATCATAATATGATTTACTTAAATATAATTTTAAAATAGCTAATTTCAAACTTATCACTTAGCTTATTACAGATGACAATTGGACTGAGGTGTATATAGTTGTAGATAATTCTCATAAAATTTTATGTAATATTTTTCCAATTTATATACCAGAATTTAAATTATATAAAAATTACAATACATTTCTGGTATATCATAATAGAGACATTAAAGAGTTGAGTGTAAAAAAGAATAAATTAAGTACATTTCAGCTTACACCACATTAAAAAAATAAGGAACAATCTCAATTTCTACACCACTGGATGCAAAAACGTTTTATTTGAAGTTTTTTTTTAAGAATGAAAGAAAACTCCGTCGCGAATCTCGACTTATGCCAGCGGGAGAAAAGTGATTGATTCGCTAATAGGGTCGTTTTTTCTTTCGGTTATATAAACTTCAAAGTTTTGTCACAGAAATGGTTGTGTAAAGTGCCGAAAATGGCAATTTAAACCCAGAAAAAAGGAATTTTCGCCGTAATAAATTCCAATTAGGACTTTTTGCTTCTGAGAAATTTTCGGATCGGAGATTTTGTATTGAACGATTTGCTTCTTTTATGATCGAATATATTTATTTAAGTAGTTTGTTTGTTTGAAAACGTAGCCGGATTTTATCATTATTATTAGTTATGAGAAAATCGCTGATACAAAATATATTTATCAAGAATTCGACAACAATAAAACTATCGTATATAGAAAGGTTTTAATGGTTAACTACTAATGGTCAGGAATAATATTTAAATTCAAGAAAAATAAATAATTTACCTAGTAAACGTTCATTTATTTTGATTACTAATATGTGCAGAAGAAAGAAGAACGAAATGGATTAACCAAAAAGTTAACTCAAATATTTAAATTCAAAAATATTTATTTTTCTAGTAAGTGCGCGAAATATTTAGATTTATTGCAATACATTTTGTATAAAAATTCAAGTCGACATTACCACAGTTTATTGCTAAAGAATCAGTTAGCTCACTCGGACCAATTGGATGTTCCAAAATAATATCCACTCCAGGGATACAAATTCAGGATGCGCAGAAGACTGCTGTTTGAATATAGGCGGTTATCATACATCGTATTAGGCATTCCAAACAAATGAACTGCCAGTGGGAATATTTGATATATCCAAGGGTTGCGACATACGATGTATTCTGTTTACAATACGTAAAATCATGAATAATAGATTACATTTAAATATTTTATCAAATATAATAAAAATAATAATAAAAATAAGATACATTTTTTCATAAATTGGCAGGCTTGGTGACTATTATTTCGAATGAAAAAAGCGTTCAAGATGCAAGACTATGTCTCTACCCCCTTAGATATACCAGACCTTCTCACTGACAGTCGTTGAAATGCCTAATTGGTTATAGTAAGAGAGCCCACTGCAAATTACGACCGCCATCTGATAACAAAATGAAATATGCTCCAAAGACATGTACCAACATTGTACTTTACCAAATTGCACCTGTGCCATTCTCTAATCCTGAGCAAAGTGGTTAAAAAAATTATTTAATTTTCAAAAAATCACATAAGACATCACAGCGATAATTGTGTTTTCCCTGAAAATTAAAATCCTAATTCAGTGTGAACCTAGTTTTTAAACCTAAATTATTAATATTTGTACCTACCTTTTTCAGAGATAGTCAATAATAATTATAAACTCTTGTTAGACAATTCTTTTAAACCATAATCATAATAGTTTTTTTTGTCGTTCCTATGGCAACCTGTAAAAATGAATCACAAAAATAGGCATACAAATAAATTTTTAAATCACCAAAAATTGATTCATATTTTTAATGATTTTTACCTACCTACTAATCGTGTGTAGATGTTTTTGTGCGATGTTAAGAGGAAGAAAATGTTTCCCGTTAACGATATATATCAAGATATATTTGAATATGTTATTATCTGGAAAACTTTAACAAAATTAGCACTGTCATGCCTTATGTGATTTTTTTAATATAAAATATTTTTTAACCACTTTGCTCAGGATTGGGATTGGCACAGGTACCATTCGGTAAAGTACAATGTTTTTACAAGCTTTTGGGGTATATTTTATTTCATTATCAGATGGCGGTAAAAATTTGCAGTGGGCTTTTGGGCTATTATGATTTGATTCTGTATGTGCCAGGGATACAAATCCGAGTTGCGCAATGTATAAACTGGAACATTGAGATCAAAAGTGCCGACGCAGAGTGAGCGAACTGATTCTTTAGCTATAAACTGTGACATTACTTTGACTTTCGTAACTATGGAAACGTCATAATTTTTATGTAGTCTTAATATTTGAACTGTCAAACAATTAGTGAATGGTTACATTGGCTGCAGATACTTGCGATTTTTTAGTCATGCGATGTCGTACGATGTCGGACGTAAAAACAAACTAACTGTTTTAAAGGTGTGCGGTTACATTAACTGCGTTTTAGTCGGTTGATATCGTACGATGTCGGCCGACTAGGCGCGTTTAGTTTTCTCGGCGACATCGTACGATATTAATGATATAGAAAGCTGACACATGTGGCACATTCAATAATAATTGAGAAGATTTTGTTAAAAGATTTATTTAAAATGGACTTAGAAAAGTTAATTTTATGCGTTCAATCGAGAAAGCCGTTGTTGGATCATAATATATCATAATAGATCATAATAGATCATAATAGATCATAATAGATCATAATAGATCATAATAGATCATAATAGATCATAATAGATCATAATAGATCATAATAGATCATAATAGATCATAATAGATCATAATAGATCATAATAGATCATAATAGATCATAATAGATCATAATAGATCATAATAGATCATAATAGATCATAATAGATCATAATAGATCATAATAGATCATAATAGATCATAATAGAGTTATAGTAAAAAAAGGGATGGGAAGAGATAGCAAAGAAAATAGAAAAAACAAGTAACACTTATTACCTCAGAGTTCATTTTAAAATTATTTTCGATACATCTTTCTTTATCAATAATTATATTATGAAGAATACATGCGCATTTAACAATCATATCTGCTTTGTCTGGATGGCATTCTATGTCTTTTTTGAGGATCCTCCATTTGGAACATAGTATGCCAAATGCACATTCAACAATCCTCCTTGCTCGGGATAGTCAATAATTATAAATATCTTCTTGTTCACTGAGGTTACGATCAGAATATGATCTCATTAAATACACTTTTAAAGGATAGGCTTCATCGTCCAAGAGCACATATAGAATGGAAATATCTGCATTTGGAATAGTTTGATCGTTTGGTACGCAAAAAGTTTTATTTTCTAAACGAAAATTAGAAAATGTTTCGAGTCGTTGGTGGATTCTATTTAGTATGTTGAAGGCAAAATTCTAAAGTACTCAACTTTTGTGGCTGCTTGCTTAACTCTTTGAAAAGGGTTACGTACTCCCCTTCTTGGTCTGTCCTTAAGTACATATCATTAACCCAATATTTTCTTCTTTTATTTAACATCATAAATTTCAAACATCTGTTATCAAGGAAAGCTAAATCCCCTTCGTCATCCATTTTGAATTGAAACTACGAATGCAACGAATCGCAAACAATGTAACCACACAATCGTACGACAAACGGTCTTACGACATCGCACGACTAAAAAATCGCACGTATCTGCATCCAGTGTAACCATTCACTTACTCCAATTTTACCGCCTCATAACTTTAAACAGTTTTCTTTAACAGTAAAAAAAATATTTTTGAGTTAAGTGATGCTTTCGATTACTTGTTTTGAGTTACCTTCTCAAGAAAAAAAAACGGAATTATAACAAGCTAAATACAAGTTAAATACGATACAGTAGTTGCTTATATTCTAGACTCAGCTCGTACGTGGCCTCGTCCGTAAAACAACTCGTACTGTAACAAGTAACCTACGGGACTTTTTAACGTAAATTACTTTTACGTAGTGGTAGTAGTGTGCGTATGTATCTAAATGTAAATGCACTTTTATTCCATTTTAAATATTTTAATTCTTTACCAAAATGCTGCAATGTTCATTTTTAAACCACCTTCAAATCTTAACACTATGCGAAGATAAAATACATTATTCAAAATTAAACTTTAATTCCGTGTTAAACGTATATGGTTGTGACTACTGATGAACCAGTGGCGGACAATGAAATAAATTTATTAAAAATTCATAACAGTATATGAATATTAATTTTTCTGTTAATTTAGCAAATAATGTGAAATATATACCATCAGATTTGGAAAATTTAAACAATGAAATATTTAAAAACAAAATTCAAAAGTTGATTAAAAAATGTATTGTGGTCGTAATTTTGAACAATGTCATGTCATGTTAATACCCTTTTCTAATGGGTCTAAAGTCGAAAGAAGAATTCATTATATTTCTTACTGATATTATATAAAATAAAAATTAAATTAAAACAATTTTATTAGCTACAAGTATAATTGTTTAAAAAGTGTCTTTCCAAAAAAGTACCACGTACTTACAAGTTGTAAGAAAGAGTTCTTACTTCCAATTTCTGTACGAAATAATATATTTTCTAACATATATTATGTAATTTATTTTTTGTCAACGTTAAAGTCCGCATCATCTGGAATTTTTTTTATCATTTTGTTTATGCGAAATTTGTTCATAAACAGTAATTGCTTTGAAATTAATAAAAAAATATTTTTAGTTTTGACACCCCCGCACCCCTCCAACAGGAGTAAGATATATGCCAAATAAAAGATATCGATAAGTTACCATGTAACTTCTATAAACAAAAACCCAAATCCCGTGGTGAGGAAATGCGCAGTTACCAAATTATAGATAATTTAATTTTCACTTTGGTTTAGCTGAAATCAGTTATGAAAAAACTGTTGCTATGGGAACATTTGTCATGGTAACGACTGAATATAAGCCCAAATCCTCTGGTGAGGAAATGTGTAGTTGCTAAGTTATTGAGGATTTAATTTAACTTTAGTGTAACCAAAGTCAGTTATGGAGAGACTGTTATGTGGAAACACTTGTTATTGTAACGACTAAACTAAAACGCAAATCCTGTGGTGAAGAAATGCATAGTTATAACGTGCTATGGAGAAACAGTTGCTATGGGAATGCTTGTAATGTTAACGACCAAACAAGAACCAAAAATTATGTGGTGAGGAAATACGTAGTTCTAAAGTTAAATAGATCTTTCAATTGGTATACAATTTATCCTTATTGGGGTTGGGACAATTTGCTATACATTTCTGCCCATTGTCCTTTGACATATTTTCAACAAAATTACATAAGCTATTTACTAAATATACTATATATAATTGTACATTTTGTATTTCTGGTAAATATTACAAATATTAATTATTTTTATTTATTGTGACACCTCATATTACCAATATTTTGCCAAGTTTAATGTGTGTCTTTATTATGTATAAATACGAGTTCCCTTCCTTATTATTTTGGCATACTTTCTCTCTTCTTCTTATCTTAAGTTGTTATAGCTAACCAGTTTTTATATCTACTTTTAACACAATTCACCAGTCGCAATCTCTCTTGCTGAATCTTGGACAACTTTATTTATCTGTTTTCCTTTATTTTCTAAGTTATTATCTCGATTTTAATCCTTTATAGTTATTATGTTTTATGTATTTTAAAGTGATGCCAGTTTTCGTACAGGTAAAACCCTATCGCAAGCCGCTGCAAGATTTGAAATAATATCATTTTAAAGCCCATTTAGGAAGTGCGTAATAAATAATGTATGCCCTTAGTTATATCTTCCATTGATGCGATGTCTCGGCCGGTTACTTTAGTAGTAGTAAGCAATGTATCATCCTCCTAATAAATTCAACGACGCACAATGCATTCAACTCAACTCTTTAAGTGGTTCTGTTCGGTGAGCTTCTTCTTGCTCGCTGGATTCTTATAACTTTTAACGTTCTGTCTAGGTTTCCGTTCCTAAATATTAATATGTTTACCGTACTTTATTTATGGATTATTCGCAAACAGTTAGAAGTTATTGACAAGGGGGGTAGCCATGTGTCAGTTGAGGTAATTTTAAGGTGAAGGGTGAGAAAAAGTCCTTTATATCTCACAAGGAAAGTCAATGTTTAATTGTTTAACAAAACATTGAGTGCGACCGGTTTCGAAGTGTCATCACTTCATCTTCAGGCTCGCCTAGTGGAAAGGAGAATATGTGGTGTAAGGTGTGTTAACTTGGAAACAAAACGATATATAAAATAATAAAAAAGAGAAAACTCACCATACTCTCCATCCACTAGGGAATACTACAAAAACAAGTTTCATCAATTTTGGGTTGAAATAAATTGCAAAATGAACCGATTTACACGTAATAAAAAGTAAAAATATTTGGAAAAACAAATATTAGTCAATTATAGTAAAAATTTAAAATATTCAAGACTATACAAAAACAAATCACATACATTAAACAGATTAAAAGATAAGGCCTATTTTAAACATTGTTGTTTTTTAAAAAAACTAACATTTTTTGAAAGGAGACCTGTCAAGTTAAGGCCTCTACAGGTGGTGGTAAGTATTATAACGAAAGAATTCTTGGGTAAACTTATGACAGGGTATAGTTAATAAGATGTAAACTATGAGTGAAGAATTATTTATTATCTATTATATAAGATTTGGGCCATGAACCAATCACCAAGTGTATGTGATGTTGTAGGAAGAAGAAAGAAGAAGAAATGACTGGGTTAAGTGTTGTGAAGCAACTGAAGAATAAAAGAAGAAAATGACGCATGTGGATATCAGACAATCTAACCTAATCTTTACACGTGCTCATTGGTTTCTTATGGGAAAAAATATAAAAATTACTTACTGAAATGTACCCCTTGCAAGAAGATATGTGAATAGAAATATAGGGGGGGGGGGGGAGGTTAAAAAGGAAGTTAGAACGATAAATTTAGATTAGTGTTGAGAAAACAGGAGGAGTTTCTGACAATATCTGGGCATTTAAGCAACCAACAGGATTTAATTTTAAATGTCTCAATATCTCGAGGTTTTCGAAGCTATTAAGAGTAAATCTATTGTAGGAACTCAGGATTTCGAAACCTTCAGTTGAATCGAAGTCGTGATTTGAGTCCAGTAGGTGGTTGGCAAAATGTGAAAAACCTGTTGTATGTTCTAATATTAAATTCACATTAGAAATTGAAATAAACAAATCTATTAACTTTTTAGATCTTAAAATCTCACACAATAATAACAAGTTCAACTTTGACATCTATAGAAAGCCAACACATACAGGCACAGTTATAGACAATACCTCTAACCATCCAGCAACACATAAATTGGCTGCCTTTAATTGCTACTTAGAGAGGCTATTAAACGTTCCTCTGTCTACGGAAAACTTTAATAAGGAACTAAATATAATTAAAACTATTGCTATAGATCACAACTTTGAACTAGATATTATTGATAAAATGCTAACACATAAACAAAATAAAATTCAACAAAATTTAGTTTATATTAACAATCCTAATATGGTACATGAACTAACCACCAGTAAGAAATACATTTCTCTTACCTTTATTGGAAAAGCATCCTATAAAGTGGCTAGCTTACTCAAAGACCACTTTAAAGTATCTTTCAAAACCCCCTCTTCATTACATAAGTTATTTGTTCATAATAAAGATAAATTAGATCCCTTTGACTTATCTGGAATTTATAAATTAACTTGTAAATCTTGCCATTCTTTCTATGTGGGACGCACATTTCGAAATTTCAAGATCCGTTTAAAAGAACATTTACGTTGTCTTAACCAAAATACAACAGGTTTTTCACATTTTGCCAACCACCTACTGGACTCAAATCACGACTTCGATTCAACTGAAGGTTTCGAAATCCTTCAGAGTTCCTACAATAGATTTACTCTTAATAGCTTCGAAAACCTCGAGATATTGAGACATTTAAAATTAAATCCTGTTGGTTGCTTAAATGCCCAGATATTGTCAGAAACTCCTCCTGTTTTCTCAACACTAATCTAAATTTATCGTTCTAACTTCCTTTTTAACCTCCCCCCCCCCTTTATTTCTATTCACATATCTTCTTGCAAGGGGTACATTTCAGTAAGTAATTTTTATATTTTTTCCCATAAGAAACCAATGAGCACGTGTAAAGATTAGGTTAGATTGTCTGATATCCACATGCGTCATTTTCTTCTTTTATTCTTCAGTTGCTTCACAACAGTTAACCCAGTCATTTCTTCTTCTTTCTTCTTCCTACAACATCACATACACTTGGTGATTGGTTCATGGCCCAAATCTTATATAATAGATAATAAATAATTCTTCACTCATAGTTTACATCTTATTAACTATACCCTGTCATAAGTTTACCCAAGAATTCTTTCGTTATAATACTTACCACCACCTGTAGAGGCCTTAACTTGACAGGTCTCCTTTCAAAAAATGTTAGTTTTTGTAGTATTCCCTAGTGGATGGAGAGTATGGTGAGTTTTCTCTTTTTTATTATTTTATATATCGTTTTGTTTCCAAGTTAACACACCTTACACCACATATTCTCCTTTCCACTAGGCGAGCCTGAAGATGAAGTGATGACACTTCGAAACCGGTCGCACTCAATGTTTTGTTAAACAATTAAACATTGACTTTCCTTGTGAGATATAAAGGACTTTTTCTCACCCTTCACCTTAAAAAAAAAAAAAAAAAGTTAGAAGTTAGAGTCAACTTTGATAACATTAACTTTAAATAAATGAGATATGTTTGTTGGGGTACATTTATAGACCTCATTTAGTTAATTCCAAAAGAATTGACTACGGTTTCTAAAATTTTAAATCTAAGTGTTCCTTGCAATATAATAAATTAATATTATATTCAATAGTTAACTTGTTCACTTTTCGCACTATACTCTGCTTTCATACTATTAGATAACCGATTTAGTCCTCTTGAGTGTTCTTACTTGGTTTGTCTTGTCTAGGAGCTGGTTAGCCTGGACGTTCACACGTTAAAGAAGTCTTTGTTCATAACTTCTAGCGAACTTAGTGGATAATTTCTTTAATATATTCCATTCCTAGGTCCCGGTGAAGATAAGAGTTGAGGAAGTACAGGAGTGCATCTAGTTTTAAAAATGGGACACACAGTAAAAATAAGACTTTATTTGGTTAAAGTTAAAGAACAACTGATATGTTAAAAATAACCTAACATTAATACATATATTTCTAGGGGACAATAACAATAAAAATTTTGGATATCAAGGAATAGTTTCAACACTCTAGCTCTTTTGTTATCACTTCTTAAATGTAAATTAGTCCTATTCTGGAAAGTGTTTTGTACGTTTGTGAAATTCCGAATTGTTCATTAAGCGAATTGCACATTGATTATCTACAAAGAGCTCAATTGGTTGATGATACTTTCACGAATCTCTGCGAGAAATCTCCGAAGGTACGTAATTTCAGTTGATGTTTCAGCTACAGAGTCATATTTAGATTCAGTAGTATATTTAGCGTCACATTTTTGTTTCTGTGAATTCTAGGTCACAGGTCTACCTCGAATAATTGAGATCTATCCTCTAGTATCTACATCTTCTGCGAGGTTTGTATCCGAATATCGATTTTATACTCCCGCTACTATACCATAGTTTATAGTATCTGGACAGTTTTCCAGTGCAATTTTCCTGGATTGTGGAGAAACTTGCTCATTTGGTTAACAGCGAAGAGTGTGGCTGGAGGAGGGTTTATTGCAAGGTATATAAGCTTAATTTGTTTCTGGACACTGTTTTAGATGAAGATGCATCTTATGGAGTTGAAGAATGTTTCATGTTAAATTTCTCTCATACGCTCATACGAGTTTAGTGTAGTCTTCTTGTCTGATAAATATTCTTTAGCCTCTATACAGTTTTAACAAAGTAATTATAGAGAACTAGAGTAATATGAAACGTTGAATTTGAATGTTTGTGTATTTTTCTAGAAGTAATAACGACCTACTAAGTAAAGGACAATCCTCAACTATAGCGCCACAAATACGTGTTTGTCTTTAAATGTTGAACAGAAGACACATCTGTCTGATTTAAGTTGTTTAAAGTTAAAAGAAGTCAAGAAATTTGGTTAATTTGTAATTTTAGCAACGTAATGACTGTCTCAACCCGAAGATGCTTTTGTATAATTTGCGTTGAGCAATCGGACACTTTGAAACCTTCTGGTTGTTCCATGTATATTTCTTCCAAGAGCTTGTTTTATAAAAATGGGGTTTTCACATCAAAATGTTGACGTTTCAAATTTTGTGCGTATTCTAATACATTCATATCTAACTACGAAAGAAAATCTACAAATAATCCACATTAGATAATTGTGAGTAACGTTTGGTACGTATGCGTTCTCTGAATCGGTCTATGGTTCAATCTGCTTTGTATTCTACCTTGGAGATACATTTGAAACTTACTATTTCATAAACTGGAGGTAAAGATACTGGACAGCAGGTGCCGTTTTTTTTGAGCGAATTATTTTCTCTTCCATAGCTTGTTGCTACATGTGATGCTGACTGCTAGTTAATGTTTCTGTGCATGTTTGAGATTTCCTAGCTGGTAGATACCATATTAATGGCTCACTCTCAGGGCACCTGTTAACTATAAAAGTGGGGTACAGAGTAATTACAAAACAACTAATGTTTTAAAAAAATAACAACCAAACATCAATACATATCTACTACTGGATGCAATAACAATAAAAATTTGGATAGTAAAGAATAGTTTCTTTTATTATGTTGTTGTTGTTGAATGTCTTTGGCACGACCTACTCTCCAGAGGAGCCTGACCTGGATATGTGTATCGTTTATTCTGACTGGCATGTGATTATTTCGTTTTTTGTAAAGGTCCCGTGAATGGACATATTTTCATTCAATTTAATCAACGGAGGCCCTAGCCCAAATTTTCGGAGGGGACCATTGCCAATAACAATTTTCTTTGCATGTTTTTTTAATAAAAGGCTCTTGGATTGTAAAAATTTTAAT
Organism: Psylliodes chrysocephalus; assembly: GCA_927349885.1. Classification (NCBI taxonomy): domain Eukaryota; kingdom Metazoa; phylum Arthropoda; class Insecta; order Coleoptera; family Chrysomelidae; genus Psylliodes; species Psylliodes chrysocephalus. Next base: position 38,404,459 of record OV651819.1, on the reverse strand, counting down.
CTCGGGAGGAGCCGTTGCCCCCCCCCCCCCCTGGAACCGCCATTGTTTTTAATGGAACGGTAAATAAAAAATGCATGAATAATACAATACTTTTATTTTATTTTTTATTGTTCTTTATTTTTATTGACAGAACGCATAAGTGTATAGATTTAAAGAAACATTTAAATGGCCAGTAAGCTGCAGCAGTTGCCAAAAACTAACAATAATAAATGTTTTATTAAGTTCTGTGTTATTGTAGTAATTTTTTGCATACCTCTCGTATCAAATACACCAGTTTTGTTACAAATTGGGTGATATATTTTAATTCAACCGTAAATTTGCTGAACGGATGTGCAAACTCGACATCATCAAAATATTCAAATCAAGTTGTCGATCCGTATTCGTAATTAACGTCATAACAAATTTAAATAGAAAATAGAGCTTTATAATTATATTTAACCGCAAAATTTATAGCTAGACGTTTACTTTTATGCATGTATTTATTATCTGTACTAATTAGGGTTTTTATGTTCGCAGAAAGACCTGAAGAACATCAATCTTTCGATGTATGTGCAGCGACATACAGAGCAAGTGTACCTATATTTATTTTTTTTGTTTTATTTGCTGTATTTAATTATATTATTTACTATACTTGTTTCTCTACATTTTTTGTCCTTTAAAGGAGTGGCATGAATTTTCCATTGATATTATTCAAATTTTTTAGTAACGATCACGGTGGATGAAGTTATTATCTGTTGGTGTTCTAACTTCATTAAAAACCCATATAAAAACAGAAGAAAATAATATACCTCTCTAAGATAGGCATAGTTCTAAAAATCACCAAAGGTGTATCTGTTTGACCATATACATATGAACGTAACATAGGCTATTTCTTAATTCAACGTCAACATGTATCCAACTAATTCAACGTGATTCCAAGTTGCTTGTTTTTACTTTAAAAGATTTAAAATATTAGGTTAGGTATGTAACATTGTTCTTCTTATTATTTTCACTTTTTAGTTCGTTTATTACATAAAATATAATTATATTATTATTAAAAATTAGATACAGATGTATGTTTCACCAAATAAAAGCTAACATTAAGATGTAGTGTACCGCTCCATTTATCATTAGATGTTTTAGATTTAACGATTATCAAAGTTTTGTCAACAAAGAAAAAACTAGATATGTAACTGCAAGATGCTCTTATAAATACTATACTTCGTTAGACATTCGTAAATCCACACCAGTAGGTTCTCAAATCTCTATTTTATGTGGTGTATCTGGTGAAAAAATTCGACCGTTGATCTTGAAAACCCTACGCTATACCGTTTTCAATAATCTTCATAATTTGACGCACATTGGAGTAAGAGCTACAGTAAAATTAGTTCAGGAAAAATATGTAAGACCTGGCATGCGCAGAGACATTGTTCTCTGCACCAAATCTTGTACTCCGTATCAGGAGTCTAAAATTCATTACCACAAGAAAGGTGTTTTTAAAGAATTTACAGTTCCTGACAAAAGATTTCACCTCGATGTCTGGATTTCTACAAAGACAGTTGCGGCAATATTTTACGCAACTGGATATGTATTTTTGGCTCACCTTGTACGATTATTACGATCGAGTTGGAGACCTTATTTTCTCACTCAGTAGCGAAGCTAACCGGAATTCAAAGAAGAATAACTATAGCATATCATACGCAATTGAATGGTAGATTTTTTAGGACTACTGTCACCTGTCATGTCATAGTTTTCAAAATCAAGTGAAACCACTTTACTGGGTTATTTTTCACAATAAATTGGTATAATTTGGTTTTACTCTGTTAGTTTAATCTTTTTTTTTTCACGTTTGTCATAGTTTCCACTTTATCAGAATGTAGATACAAAAACTCTTGTCAATCGTGTGACTCTTGTTTCGAGCTGGTTCAGATCGATCGTAAAAAAATAAACGAAAAACTGTAGGTAACAACCGCAATAGCAACCGTATTTGCTTTGGCCCCATAAAAATGATTAACGCTCGAATTATTTGACATACCCTGAAATATTGCCGCTATAAATATTTAAGCAATCGCCATTAAGTTTGTGTCAGTTGCAGGCACGGAACATAAGGGCAAAACTCGCCATATTTTCTTTACCGAAAGAAACGTCCTTTTGCCAAAGAAAAGTGCAACGACACGTGAAATACATATACATTTTTTAGTAGTTGTTTTACGGTCTCTGTAATAAAACAGAGTGCAAGGGACTGTAATTTTTTTAACGTTCTCAGAACATACAGAAAAAACAATTAAGAAAAGGGTAATTATTAATTTCACGAATTTATTGTGTTTGTCTATGTATCAATTAAGCAAAAGAATGAAACGCAAAATCAATATATAACAACTTTAAACAACACCGTGACCCGTGACTGACTGACTTTCTGACTGACTATGCACAGCCGACACCGGTGAACTTAGAGATTTGACATTTGCAGAAAATATTCTTGGAGTACCCTAGTGGTGCATTAAGGAAGGTTTTTTAAATTCCATCCCTAAAGTGATGAAAAGGGGTGGGGTGAGATGAGGTAGGGTTTGTAAGAACTCATTACCATTTTTTTAATTAAAATTGAAGATGCTATTAGTTTCAGCTAACTCTCCATCAATAGGTAAAATGTAACATACATGGGCGCCCATAAGCGTTATTCCAGGGGGGGGGGCAAAACAAAAAAATATATAAGTAGGTATATTAAATAATTTTATTCAAAAAATAGTAGATATATTATATAATTATAAAAACACATTGTTGACTCATCACTCAGAAAAAAGAAACTGAAGATTTCTTTTGGTTTTACCATATTCATTTATAACCTTCTCTATAAACATTTCTTTATCCTTCTGAATAACTTGCCTATGAACGCTTAGCATACATAAACCGTCCAAACGGTTTTCGCTCATTGTAGCCCTAATCCAAGTTTTCACTCTTCGAAGAGTGCTAAATGAGCGCTCCACAGTACATGTTGTGGGCGGTAAGCATAAAGAAATTTTAATTGCTTTTGCAATGGAGGGGTAAAACTGTCAATATTCTAGTAAGTCAATCATTGAAAGAACAATTCTGTTTTCTTAATGTTTCCAGAAATAGTGCCATGTCTGTGCTTCTTCTTTTAAATTTTCTATCTCGTACAATTTACAAATATCATTCATTGATTTCAGATACTTTTCTTTGGTTAATTTAAGTAAATTTTCAGGATGTAAATTGAAAAGAAAAAAGCTAGGATTATTTTCGTCTGAAAATCTATTATTTATGGAACTTAAAAATGAGTAGATATAGGGTATAAATAAAGACACCTTAAAATAATCCTGTACAGAATTAGCCAAGTAATTGACACGTTGTGTTTGTCGTTTGGCCAACCTTGGCGATTCAAAAGTAATATCAAAAGCGTCAGCTATATTTGGGAGCAACTGTGGTTACAAATTGTTGACTAGCGTCACGTTGATGTCATCAAGCTGTTATTTAAGTTGGTATTTGTGTTGTGGGGATGTGTAACAGTAATTTGGTTTTTTATATGTAAATGATGATTACATACAAAGATGGAAAATATATTTTTCTTACAAATTTTATTGAAATCTCATTAAAGTTGTGTTTCAAATCATCTTGTAATACCTACTCTTTTTTATTACAACCTAATTTGTTTATCATGCGTTACTGTTCCGTGGACAATTATAATTGTTACACTACAGCAAACAGTGGTCTGCCATTATTTGTTTAAAATGTGTAATATAACATAAAAGCCAGGGGGGCCGTGGCCCCCCCCTGCCCCTCCCTATGGGCGCCCATGGTAACATAATTAATCATGTATATTAGAAAATTAATATAAATATTGAAAGTTAAACCGAAGCTATCAGAGATACTAATATAAATCTGTATCATTATGTGGAAAAATAGTGCTAAAATTTGAGACTATACATGATAATCTTTCTAACCATTTTGAACATAATTAATAAAAGTGAAATTAAAAATAAATATGAAAATTTTCTCAGGCCAAGAGCAAGGGCAAGAACATTTCAATTTTGTTTATTAATAATGTCGATAATATTAAAGTTTTGCTCAGATCAATGAATAAATTAGATTCACAATTATTTGTCAACACCACGAATAAAATCAACAACTTAGACAAGAGTGGGGTATACAGGTTAAAATTCAGCAATTGTTATTTAACATAGTCATAACTTGCAATTCTTTGGGAGTCCGGATATGCTTACACGTCAAAAGGCTGAAAAAATCTGCATTCGGACATCATCTGAGTTTAAACCAATATAATTTTAGCCCAACTAAAAATTCCAAATTATTTGTTGTTAACACCAAAGATTTTGATTTATTAGATTTTTATGAAGATGTTGAAATCACCCTCAACCTAAATAGAAAATGAATACCACTTCTTAGAACTTAGTTAACCCTCAATATCAGAGTCCGAATCGGTCAATAAAATCTCTTGAGAGTCATCTTTTCCTAACTTTATTTTCACTCATCAGAGCCTACCTCTGGAACCATGGTAATTTTCCTTTTTTTTTTTTCACCTTTTGTCTCATTCTAACCATGAGTATAGTCCCTCATCTAACTGTAAAAATGCATGTCGTGCTTTTTTGCTTGCTATTTGTAGTTGGGTACAGGGGAGGGGATGAACAACATGTACTATCTCCTGGTTATGGGAGTCGTTTAACCTGTAAAATTAAAAACATGTTCCTTATCAATGGATTTTTTCGTTTTTGGCTGGCAATTAAATTATTTGCTTCTAGACGTCTGTAACAATAAAAAAATTTCTTTGCAAGCATTTTCTGTCGTCCAGTTTTGCTACTATTGAGTGTTTGTCTCTAAAGGCGGGTACAGATCTGAGCACATACGCGTATGAGGCAAGCCGAGGCCGAACCGAATGCCTCGTGCGGCGCATTTTGTTCATACGAATGGTAGACGCACGAGGCACTGTTCGCTACTGATCCAGTGAATTCGCGAGCATGGAACCGTACACCCAGAACACTTGTATATTTAAAACAAAAATGGAGGTTTGGTAGTTGAGTGCCTGTTTTATTATTTTGTCTTGATCTCCATAAAATATCTCGCTGATTATATATTTCTAGGAGAAGCAATACCTTTTCTTGACTCCATTTTATGCAAAATAAACCTTGAAAACTCGGTATAATCTATTCGATTCAAATTCCTCGTCCAGACTGAGCACGTACTGCGCATTGCCTCAATTTGATGTACCGCCAACAAAAGGATCGGGGCGAGGCCGCACGGCACAATTTGCCGCGCCTCGAAAGCTCGTCCACATCTGCATGCTCATGCGTCCTCGGCTTGCCTCATACGCGTACGTGCTCAGATCTGTACCCGCCTTAAAACTAAATTGGTGCGAAAGGATCAGGTTTTTATTTTCAATGGTTGGTTTTAGTCGTTTTCAAACAAATTATATTAATGGTAACAATGATATAGGTCTATATGATGACACTTCATTCGAAGGTTGATCTAACTTAGGAATTAGAATAACTTCAGCCATTTTCCATATATCTCGTTTATATTTATGGCGAAATGTTGCATTTATGAGGTTTATCAATTTAATAATAAACTTCCTTGGCAGTTTCTTTAATATTTCTCTTGTAATAAGTTCATATCCTGTTATCTTCTGTATGTTCATTGGGAGTAACTAGCCTAATTTCAAGTTGTTCCATATTATGAATCGTCTCGTTAAGAGTGTTTTAATTTTCTTCTAATTAGAATATCTTTTATAGGTGGTCAGCAAAAATAACAAATTTCTGTTTATTGGCTCTTGCTGTCCATTTGTTATCTGTTATTCTAATATGAGGACATTTGGTACAGGAGTTTTTTTTTATCTTTTAAGTTGTCTGCCAAGGTGAACAATTAGATTCTTTGTATCTGTTAAAGGATTCTTCAGCCCTTATTTAACGTGTTCTCATTTTTGATTGCAACTCCCATGTACAATATAAATTTTAAGACATTTAAAATAGAAACATTATACGAAAAATATTCTAATGAAAAATAATGCAAATAAAAATAAATTTTGCTACTTAAAAGAAAATCCAGTTACCGATATTTCGATAAAGAAAAGACACCCAAAGGCATTCATATTCCCAGACCATTTCGGTTTAGAAATGCATCCGCATTTTTACCAATGTGCACGGCAAATCAAACAAAATAATCGGTTCAGTGCGCCGGAAGATTCTGTCACTGAATCCGAAAAGAAATTTCAGAAGTGGGATTTCCAGAAGGAAAATGGGAAACCAAAGTTCAATAGAGTTATAGTAGATAGGGATATATGAATAGAGTAATGTAATGCAGTTCGGAACTTTGATGGAATGGTTATGTGAAGGAAGACATATTTTCTTCTTTCATAATTTTTTAGTTTTATGCCTGCATTGGAAATTTTATTTTCCAGAAAGTATCTCTCAACTTATTTATGGGACTAACCCTTTATAACGTTCACATTATTTTTCCCATTTTTAACCGACTTCAAAAAAAGAAGCAGGTATTCAATTCGTCGGAATATTTTTATGTATTTTTAGCGATAATTATTTACCACGTTGTCCAATTCCTATGATTCTGTCTTTGTTAGGAAGGATGTACCTTAGAGGTGTTCCCATATAATTTTGGTCAGGGTCTAAAAATTGGGTCCATAAGAAAATCATCAAACTCTTCATATTTTTATGTATATTCAGCGATAGGTAATTCTTTACCATCTTGTCCGATTTCTATGATTCCTAGGTACACGCTAACGTATACAGAAATCAAAAAATTATATACACGCGAAACGGCATCAAACGTTGAATTACGCGCCCGAGTTATCTACATTAGTTACGATCAAAAAGGCGATTCCTTAGGACGAGGCCCATAATAATACTCGCGTATCGAGGACAACACTAATGATTTGTAATTGCTGTGGTGGGAGGTGTTTGTGTGAATGCGTCTTGTTTGTTTGTTTGTTTTCATTTACGCCGTGACTAGCAGTAGTATTTTATAAACCTTAGAAGCAAATTTCACATACATGAACAAATAATAATAATGCCGTGACAACAAGAGGACGAAACAACGTCTTCTCGTAGGGTGGCGGCCTCGCCGCCCCCAGCAAATTTCAATCCATACCTGGCTACGCCGACCGGCATAAACACCAACCGCCATAAACACCAACGGCCTGGACACAGTTCACCTACTCTGTCAATAGGAGCCCGATGTACAAATAAAACGCATACGACATGCGCACTACAAATCATTAGTTTTGTCCTCGATACGCGAGTCATAATAATACCGTAGCGCATGACGTTTCACGTCTATATAACTTTTTGAATTGCGTACAAGTTAGCATGTACACTGTGTATTTAAATAGATTTTAAATTTTGAGAAGTACTATTTAATATCGCAGAAGAAAAGATATGTAAAAAACCATGAGCGTCATCTCATTGTTTTACCGACGTGCTGACGGCGCTCATGTGCGTTTTCAATTTGTCTACCTTTTGAACTGGTTATTATATGTACCATTATATGTGCAGAGTTACTTGCTGCAAAATAAAAGTCTTAAATTATACATCCAAATCTAACCCTTTAGTTTTCATAGATGATTGTTTGTATGTATAAAGATGTGTTTATTTTACTAAGGATGTGATCTAGTCATAAAAAAGCAACGTTGCAACTTGCGACTATTTATTTATAATAATAATAATGACTTTCTTCGAAATACAAAAAAAATGACGCACATGTGCATAAAAGACAACATACATTAGTCAGTACTGACGACGCGCATTAGCGTTTTTACATTTAAAAAATGGATTTTGCATAGACTTTAACTGGAAGTATTATAAATAGAAATTTACTAATCTAAAATTATTTCTGTTTATAAATACTTTTGAGCACCCAGCAGTAACATTAGTTTAGGCTATTAACATGCAATGCGTTAACTTATTTATGTTTAATTCAAATTGATTTAGGACGCTAAATCTGAAGAGAAATACTGCAAGCCTTGGTCGTTGCAGGACTGCGGAGTTAGACGGTTATACGAATTGTCTACTTAGAGAAGAGCATTAGGTTCTACTTGGGGATTAGTGTTTAAAACAAGTGTTTCGCAGTAAGTATCTCTATTCGGAGTCGGCTGATTAAAAAGCCAAGAAAACCGCCGTTTTTCACGCTAACGAGGTCTATCTAACTAGAGGATTATACGCTTGCCAGACAAGCCGAATTAGGAAAACCGAACAAAGAGCCTTCCTTTCTTTTCTCAAAGCCGATGCGGAATATCAAAATAAAATGAATTGAGTCAGCGGTTAGGTATTAATTACGATGTCTTCTGAAAAACTATAAAAAATACATTATAATTTTTGTAAATATTATTTTTAAACTCATTTATTTTGCGTTTATTGCATATTTTAATAACAAGCATATCTTCCAGTAATTTATAAAAAAATTCAAGTTTCATAAATGCCTAATATTTTAATAATTTCTACCAAAAAATCATTTATCTAAATTCTTTGTACGTTTTATCATAAACTCCGAATACATAATATAATAGAAATATAAATAATGACAATGACAACACGGCCAATTTCATAAATGCATAACATGATTCGTACATTTTTAGTTAAAGATATTAAAGGTCTCTCACCTTCGGGCTGCCTTTGATGAAGAACTACATTACGTTTTACATTATTTACTACACAGGTTCACACTGAGTTAGGAATCGAAATAGTAAATGGGATCTGACAGTGCCGTGTAAAATTCAAGATTAATTTTTTTTAGGAATATTAACAAGACTGGTGACGTTTATAAGAATTACTTTCATTTTTAATTTAAAAGAAGTCTAGAAAAGCAATGGGCATCTTCGCATAATTTACATTATTAAGATGAATATTATACGTTAATATTGTGTCATCGGCTTCAACTGTTAAGATTATTTCGCCTCGTGTTCTGTGTAGGCTTTGTTACTGTTTCCCAGCGCCACTTTAAGAATAGCACTGTTATTAGAACCCAACAGTGAATGGTCGAGTGGGGAATCCTACCAAGCATCAGAATTAATTTTAAATAATTAAATTAAATGAAAAAATCCCGGCCAACGGTGGGATTCGAAGCTGAGACCCTTGGATCCGCAGGCAGAGACTCTACCACTGAGCCATCAACCCCCTTTCAAAAAATGGTATTTTGGATTTAATGCAGAATCTTCCGTAATTATCACAAACATGATGACTCTTATCTAAGTCTTTCTTGGTCTTGACTACTTTGGAAACATTTTTTAGTGGATTTTTTTGCTTTAAATTATATGACTATTAGTCCAGGAGACAGTGAAGTTTTTTGGTACTTATTTTCCCAGTCAGGAAACACCGATAGAATTATTCGGTTTCTTATTCTAAGCAAAAGTACAAATATACTGCACTTTTTTCCAGTAATAAAAATCATTCTGTTAGTGAGAGATATAGTGAAGTTAATAAAAAAAAAAAAATAGTCTGGAAAAAATAGTCTGGCTACTGTATGAGTATGGGTTATATGTCTGGCAGGTAAAAAATTGAAAAAAAAATTTCAAAGCCATTGACCTTGACAAGATTAAGAAGCAATATTGAAGATAATTAAATTTCCAACAAAGATATTAATGACGGATGAACGAGCGGGTAGACATTTCGGTAAAACACGAGGAATATCACTTTCAGCTGACTAAAAAATCAAAGGTGGTGCTTTCGTGATTGTAAGTGACACCCAGACGTGTATTTTCTAAGAAATTATGGATAAATTATTTATCATTTTAAGGTGAAGGGGGGAGAAAAAGTCCTTTATATCTCACAAGGAAAGTCCAATGTTTAATTATTCAACAAAACATTGAGTGCGACCGGTTTCGAAGTAACATCACTTCATCTTCAGGCTCGCCTAGTGGAAAGGAGAATATGTGGTGTAAGGTGTGTTGACTTTGAGCCCACAATATAAAAAATAGTAAAAAATAGAAAAAACTCACCATACTCTCCATCCACTAGGGAATACTACAAACCAGTTTCATCAAAACGTGGGGGATGAAATAAATTGTAAAACAAAACAATGTTACAAGTTATAAAGTTAAAAATATTTGAAAAACAAATATTAGTCGATAAAACAGTTAAAAATTTTAAAATATTCAAGACGATACAAAAACAAATTACATACATTAAACAGATTAAAAGATAAGGCCTGTTTTAAGCAAACATTGCTGTTTTTTATAAAAATCTAACATTTTTGAAAGGAGACCTGTCAAGTTAAGGCCTCTACAGGTGGTGGTAAGTACTAAAGAAAAATTCTTGGATAAACTTATGACAGGGTATAGGTAATAAGATGTAAACTATGAGTGAAGAAATATTTATTATTTATTATATAAGATTTGGGCCATGAACCAATCACCAAGTGTATGTGATGTTGTAGGATAAAATAAGAAAGAAGAAGAGATGACTGGGTTCTTCTTTCTTATTTTATCCTACAACATCACATACACTTGGTGATTGGTTCATGGCCCAAATCTTATATAATAAATAATAAATATTTCTTCACTCATAGTTTACATCTTATTACCTATACCCTGTCATAAGTTTATCCAAGAATTTTTCTTTAGTACTTACCACCACCTGTAGAGGCCTTAACTTGATAGGTCTCCTTTCAAAAATGTTAGATTTTTATAAAAAACAGCAATGTTTGCTTAAAACAGGCCTTATCTTTTAATCTGTTTAATGTATGTAATTTGTTTTTGTATCGTCTTGAATATTTTAAAATTTTTAACTGTTTTATCGACTAATATTTGTTTTTCAAATATTTTTAACTTTATAACTTGTAACATTGTTTTGTTTTACAATTTATTTCATCCCCCACGTTTTGATGAAACTGGTTTGTAGTATTCCCTAGTGGATGGAGAGTATGGTGAGTTTTTTCTATTTTTTACTATTTTTTATATTGTGGGCTCAAAGTCAACACACCTTACACCACATATTCTCCTTTCCACTAGGCGAGCCTGAAGATGAAGTGATGTTACTTCGAAACCGGTCGCACTCAATGTTTTGTTGAATAATTAAACATTGGACTTTCCTTGTGAGATATAAAGGACTTTTTCTCCCCCCTTCACCTTAAAATTACTTCAACTCACACATGGCTACCCCCCTTGTCAATTATTTATCACGTGACAAATTTTTAAATCTCGGAAAATAAGAGCAAACATTTTGTAATTTTGACAATTTTCAAGATGCCGCCAAACTCATTTAGCAGTTTTGTAAATCAGCCAGACTTACTTTTGATTATAGTTTATGACAATATCAAATGATACGTTATATTTCCAGCATGGGAAAATAAGGGATACGGATTTCAAAAATCGGTCAAATTTTTGGATCCGCAAATTTTCAGCCAGACTGACTTTCCTCCGGTTAGGATATGCCAGACTGTTATTTCCATTAATAAATGATTCACTTTAATAAATGTCAAATATTTATCACTGATAAAATAAGTGGACTGGTCTTTTTTTTAACACGCTTTTTTTTATCTAGTGACCCCATCCAAAAATTTTAGCCAGACTCACAAATTGTCGTTTTGTGTCACGATCCGAACAAATAATGTCACATTCACCCACTGCGAAAATAAGTATAAAAAAAATTCACTGCCTCCTATCCTGGTCTATTTGAATATTCAGTTCACTCGCCAATTTTGCCGGTTTTACTCATTTTTTACATTACATTTTACAAATTACCTATACATATTTTTTATACAGGGTGTTACTTAATAATAGGCCGTAATTCCAAGGGCGCATTGTTGAACCAAATTCAAGAATAAAGTTCATATAAACATGTGTCCTAAAAAGTCTGGGTTTTAAAGATACAGGGTGTCAAACTTTAAAATTTGGTTTTAATAATATCTCAAAAATCCTTTTGTCGATATTGTTGAAATTTTGGCAGTGTTGTTCATTTAAGTTGGTAAGTTTTTTCAGCTACTAAAGATTAATCAAAGAACAAGAAAGTTTTTTCTTTAACTGATTAATGTGGGTTAACCAATTCAGTTTGATATGCAACGTAATACCAAGTAATTTCACGGTTTTTGTTCTAAAGATAATTTGAAGTTAAATTTGTATTATTAGTTTTATGTGTTAAAACGAATATTGTAGCATTTGCAAATAAAACTGCTATATAAGGTAGCATGAAGGGGCTTAGATCGTAGATAAACAACAAATAAAAGGGGACTCAGAAAGAACCTCTTGCCCCATAGCCTGAACATCAGATAGAACATCATTACTTATTACAGCTTGATGACTATTACTGAGCTGATTCTATTTTAGATGAATTTGTATAAATATATTTTTATTTATTTCATATAGCTTTCTGATCCCAGAACTAGAAAAGGTTCTGAATGATGAACGTTAGCAAAACATTATCTCGACTACATATTCCTAAATTATGAGAGAAAACAAGTAACTATTTGCAACTATTTACTCTATTGGAAATACATTTATTTTATACGATTCTATATAATGAATGGTCAACAGAAATTGAATTACATGCAGATTATAAAATCGCCATGCATTACCGTCTCGATGATGGTGGGTGAGGTTTTCCGGGTTTTCCTCACCTGTAAGTCAAATGGCACCATCAATCATCTTTAAGTCGCCCTGGAGTGCCACGGCAAATAATAATAATAGCCGTCCCTTTTCCCGTACCAGCTCAGCTCAGGTTTTTTTCCAATAGCGCCTGTCAGTCATGATGTACACTGTAGTGTACATAGTTGTAAACCTTCATACTATCAAAAGTTTATGACTTCCAAGATACCAATAATTCATTACAAACCACCAACAAAATAATGTAGCAACCAGATAAACAAACAATAAACTCAAGTTACACTTAAAACAAATTGAAAGTTATACACATAAGTGAAAAACTCTGTTATGTAAATGGTAGATTACACAAAACAATACAACGCTTACCTTAATTATGATGGGATATCTTCTGGACGAAATTTAAAATACAACACTACCGTGTACCACATTTATTTGGAAAAAGTCTATTACTAGTATTTGAAATCAATGTTCACTATAGTGTACGCCGTGTCGGAAAGGGTTAACCCCGTCCGTTCAGGATTTTAATATTTTCAACCCGATCCCAAGTACGGAATTTTATCCACATCCAATTAAAAAATATATAGGTGTTATGTTGGTTTTAATAAAAATATATGGATTTGTAAAACAAGTGAAAAATTGATTTAGTATTATGATATATTTTTATTGCTTCTGCTAAAAAAGTAAGTATAATCAATAAAAATCAATAAAACGTAGGCAGGCACAGTATTTACGAGAAAACGTATGAGAAGTTGCCTAAGACTAATAAGTTGTCTTTAGGTTAAATAATGTCGAAATGAAAAAAATACCATTAAATAATAAAGTGAAACGTAGAATCAAAATGTATTAACAAAATAAAAATAATTGGCCCATTTTTGCGATTGCAATTTATATTTTCTTCATTTTAGTTCGAAAGAAAACAGAATTAATGATCAAAACTGGTTTCCTATCAATACGTTACAGAATTGCATTTCAGCCATATACAATAAACAAAGACAGAAATCTGGCCCTTGCTGAAAATTTAAGATTTAAGGGATGTTGAAAAACATCGTAAAATGATAATTTTTTGATTATTTAAAACTTTTCAATTATTTAATGTCTACTGTTTCCAGTATTACTGTTATGATTACAAAAATAAAGGGACTTTTTTCTTCTTATTGTACATCTATTCATTTTGCTGCTGAAAATTTATAAAATCAACACTGTTTTTTTGCCTGTATTTTTACAATTTACAACACAACTCCGGTTACTCATTGTATTATTTTTACCTATTTTTAAAAAAAGTACCTAAAATGTATATAAAATGTATATGTCAAGCTGTCAAATAATAATTGCTTTGTTTGAAGGGAGGAGGCAGATTATTACAGAACACCCATTGTCTTTAATCACAAACCGCCACTGTGATGGTTAACACTAATAATTATGAGATCACAGTATAATATATAACGACATTTTTTTTGTGTTAATAAACAAATCTCTTTAATATTAAAAATCCCACACATAATTAAATCAGTTTTTTAATTACACAAGTCACATTTTCAGAAATATTATTCATTTTGTACCATATACTAAATGACGCCACACGACGATGCTTTTCTGTAGACCAATAACGCATAACAGAAGACATTTTATTTCTAGGTACATACGCCTCTGAAATTCATCGCTCGAAATGAATGTTTCAGTTGACGTTCCCTGTCAAAAGGAATGAATACATTTTAGATTTTCTTCGCTCTACTGTGAATAAGTGTTGACGGTAATATCTCCTGTTTCGTATTCATCTAAGTTTTGACTAACCCAGTGTAGTTGTACTGAAAGATATATGTACGTATATAGCAGAAAAAAAACGTTTTTCATACAAGAATGACGGATTTGCAAGATACAGGATGAGTTTTTACTGCAGGATAAAACAAATAGATACATAATAAATCCTAAATGATTAAACATTGTGAATAAATATAAAGTAGTGTAATACCCAGTAGTCATAAGCGTCGTTATACAATTCGATAGGGAGGGGCATAATTAAAAAAAAAAATAGAATGTTTATGTGTTGGAAAACAGAGAAGGTGTGATATAAAAAAATAGGATAGCCATACACAAGAATAAAGAAAACAATAAAATATTTAAAATTTCTTCTTTCTCTACCAAAAATATCTATAACAGAAGACATTATTTCTTTTTTGTTTTCTGTACACTCATCATGTATAAGCCCAGTCGCTCAGTCGCCTATTCTCATTCATTGTAGACCGCAGTTATGTTCAGCGATGTCAGTAACGGAGAGCTCACTGTGTGAAGGAAGCTCTTTCGTAGTCCAGTTAGCTATCCACGTTTGGTATTTAGCTTCAAAATTGTCGATTCCAAATTTGTCAACTATTTTTATTTTCTGATCGGTAGTAAAAAAAAGTAATATTTTTTATGTTTTTGGGATGTAACAGGCTTAAAGAACCTATAGTACTTATCTAACAAAATATAAGTAATTCGTATGAGTGGCCCAAAAGTCTGGAAACGGCTAATTATCTCGTAAACTGCTAGTCTAAATTGTACAAAATTTAGGGTACACCTATTTTGTGATACGGTGATTCCAGATTTGATATTTGCAATGTTGCCAGATTTGCAGTTTTTCTTAAATTATTAGTCACTATGGCTTTTCAAATTCATCACCCTGTATATTCAGTCATTATTAAAATCTCCTATTCAATACTAGTTCAACCATATGTAACACTTTTTGATTTTATGTAGTCTGGAAGGTCCTAAAAAAATAAAATAAGTCTGGCAACGCCTAATTGTCTCAATAAATTTTTTAATACAAACTATTTTCAACTACATTAAAACGTAACAATTGAAAAATTATAACATTTTTAACATAATGGTTACTTTAGCAAGTGTTCAAAATCTGCTTCATTTGTGAGTTGATAGTACCCTAATCGATGGTAGAATGCGTCTACCACATTTCTCCATGATTATTTTATTTATTTAAGACCTTCCAGACTACATAAAATCATAAGTGTTACATATGGTTGAACTCGTATTGAATAGGAGATTCCAATAATGACTGAATATATAGGGTGATAAATTTGAAAAACCAAAGTGACTAATATTATAAGAGAAACGGCAAATCTGGCAACATTGCAAATATCATGTCTTGAATCTCCGTATTCCAAAATAGGTGTATCCCAAATTTTGTACAATTAGGATTAGCAATTTATGAGATAATTGGCCGTTTCCAGACTTTTGGGCCACTCCGTATTACACGTTGTTGATTAAGTCGTAAAAGCCAGGGAGGGGCAACTGCCCCCCTTGCTCCCTCCAAACGACGCCCATGCCAGTAGTTTTTAAAACTAAACTTATTGGTAACAAATTTTGAAGGATCTAAAAAATTCCAGTGATAGTATTATCCTCATTATATTTTTTCGACATTATCTAAATATATTTTTTAACTTCGAAACAAAATAAACAAACTTACTTCGCTTGTTCAAATGCTCAAAGGTGTAAAAATTTTCATTATCAGCAGTTTCAAAAAGAAAACAAACCACACTTTACGCTCGATTTAATAAAATGGCAACCCTGTGTGATAATAAAAATAGGCGTCTTTGGAACGGTGCCCAAAACAATGGCGATGTGATATCCGCCAACTATGATGCGTGGATTCTTTCCGCCAAAGTGAGTTACACTTTATAGACCGTCAGATAGGTGCCCCATTTTCGCATACAAGCCTCGAAGAGGGATGAAAAGTACATCGATGTTGAGTAGAATAAAAGAAAATTTACTAGTGGCTCTTGGGGATATCACATGGAAAATTCGATTTTCCTTATCAGAAAAATTTTCCTACCACAAAATGCACTTAAACATTCGGATCATTCAAGAAAATATGTTTTTTGGACTAGTGACGACGTACGTTTTCATAAATTCGATGGACTGGTGTGGAAAAATCGGGCAAAATCTTGATTTTTCTTTAGAAGATTACGCCCTTATTTCAATCCTTTAGCCACTTGCAACATTAAAGCCTTTGGTTTTCCGAAGCCTAATTCTATTAATTAATCATATAGTGAAAACGTCTTGCGTGGAAAAATGGGCAACAAATAACCTCTCGTTTTTGTTAGAGAAAATTGAATTCTCCATATGTTATCCCCAGCAGCCACTCGTAAATTTCCTTTCATTCTACTTAAAATCCATGTAATTTTCAATCCTGTTCGAGGCTTATATGCGAAAATGGGGCACCTAAACCTGTCACTGTCTGGCGGACTATTAGTAGAGGTGGAGAACTATGAATAATTTCTTCACGTTTTATACAAATATTAAGTAAAAATCTACTAATTCATATTAAAAAATACAAGCATACTTATTGACGTTTTTTTCTTAATTCTTGAAATCCTGCCTGAAATAATATATCAGTAATATATTCTGGTATACCAAATATTCATTCTGATTCTGGAAATATGCATATATACACATTATTGCAAATTTTTGACAGGAGTATCAGTTCCCGTGTTCCCGATTACGTAATATAAGCTAGTTTTACTTTCCAAAATAAGAGTGGATCTGTACCCTCATTCGAGTTTACTTGTTCCAATAACTGTTACAAATAATCAGGTCAGTTAGTTTGCTTTTTGACTTTTCTTTTTCTTTATTTTTTACATACGAAAACAAACATTTCTTTTTTGGTAAATAAATCTCAGGTTGAGGTTTATCCTGAGATTCCTCATATTCATTTATTGTTCTAAAAACAAAGCGCCTGATTATAATTTTCCTCGAGTATAAAACTTTTCTTTCAATCTTGGATCAATAATGGCCGAACAACAATGATAGTAGTCTCTTTTCTGGTTATATAATATATTGCGATTGTGTTCTCTTTAACTCTTTAAGTTTCGCTGTATAATGTAAATGTTTTTCGAATCTGGATATCATCATTTCTTTTCTTCTGTCAAAATACCGTTTAATTAATGGTATAAAAAGTAAACCAAAGTTTTTTCTGTATTTCTGCCTCAGCGATTTTACATTTATAATTTTTTATGACTGAATATTTTCAGTAAACCGAGAGGCCCACCCGCATTCACGTAGTTGATCTACATTTTCCGGCAACATGTCGAAATAATAAAGCCATATAATCAAAACTGTATTCAAAAGCTATTAGCAATCAATTTCCTGACTCATTCTCACACAATATACTCGAACAATTGTCTCTTTTTCATAGTATGTTAATGCTATAAATAGACGTAGGGTAATATCTTTACCTAGCATGCGGTAGGTATAAATATTTTAAACCAGTTTATGTTGAATATTCTAGACACGTGTTTTCTCTAATAACCACTGCATTATTTCAGTTTACATGTTACCGTTGTAATTATTGTAGAAACAACTGCATATCATAATATTGCATTATTAAAATTAGATTTAGCTATTTATCACTAAATATACTGCTAATAATAATAAGAAGAATTGTAATCATTATTTAAATAAATTATGCTGATTGTCATATTTGAATAAAGCACTGCAAACCCCAGTAGCAATTCAACAATAGAGACATTTAAATTTAATTGGTTATATTTATTACTAAAATAACAAATGATTAAATTAGAACTTTTGTACAAAACCAAAATAAAAGAGAAAGCAAAACAAAGTATTGTTCTCCGTAAAAATAAATAATCTTTTGCCCAATTAGAAAAAATATTACATTAAATGTAATCAATTTTATTTGTTGGTAATAATTTGAACTTTGCCGGTAATATATTTGAAATTGCAGCGTTTGCCACATCTCTCATCTCAGATGGAGTGAAAAATTGACTATCACTATCAAGTTCGCAATCTCTTTAAATAGGTTGTTAAATTAGGCATTTTTGAGTCTATAGTTATTGCAAATTTCTATAACGTCAGCCACTAATAGTGACAACGTAATTAGAGGCAAATAAATTCCATGCTAAAATAAGACTTATTGCAAACCTGAAATTTTGACATTAGAGTCCTTGTCCTTATACATATTTCTAACCTCGTTTTAAAAATTTTAAATTACAGTTCATCTTTTTTGTTGTTTATATTAGTACATAATATGGATGAGGCATTAGAAATTACCATTTTAAGTTTAGATGACGATGATATTAAATATTTAATATTAAAAAACTTCGAACTGATACGAATGTTGGCGAGCGCACCCGAAAACTATAAAGTCGTCACTAACAGCTGTCCTTAAACATCCACAATTAAGGACAGGCACAATCTTTATTAAAGTCAGTTCTAGAATATAAGTGATTTGCGCATGCTCAGATGTCAAAATAAAAGCGGCACTAATAGTGACTGACCTTAAGTGAACTTGCAATAACTCTCTAATAGCGTGGAGGTCACATACTTTGATTTAAAGTATGTGGTGGAGGTTGACAGAAGACAGTTGGCCAAGGGCGGCTTCGGGCAGAATTTTAAGGGGGGCGGGGCGTTGTCAAATAACATTTCTTTTTTAGCATATTTTTTTTAATAAAAGGCTTATTGATTGTAAGAATTTTAACCTCGGAAAAGGCTAAGACCCCTCAACGAGGACTTTACCGCTTTTCTCGACGCGTACCCAACGAATTAGGATAAGACTTAGAAATTCAATCAATACATTTTATTGAAGTTATCATAAAGTATTTTGATATCTACAGTGTTATTTACTACGAAATACGCTAAATTAGTGATGACGTAATTTTGGTTCCACTGACAATTACATTAAACCTTCATAAATATATTTCTAGAGTAAAAAGATAACATGCATCAAGTAAATAATCATTTATTAATCAATTATATATCTTTAAACTATACTGCAAACAATATTTATAAGTTTATTTGAACATTTTTTATGATCCAGGAGATAAACCCTAATATAACATCATAAATCCTTGAATTTCTAAAATAAAATGTTTAGCATTATTTGTTCCAAAATAAAATCTTTGGTTTTCTTCCTAAAATTTTTAAAAATACCAATTTATTTCAATTCTTGTTTTAAATTTTCTAGTGATTTTAATTAACAAAAATTAGGCAAGTATGGAATCTATATAGGTAGAAAATATTTACAATTCAAGATCAATTTAAGTAGCCCTCAACTTTCTTAGAAAGGATCAATAAAACGTCAACTGGGAGAAAACACATTCAAATAGACGGTGAAACAATTGATTCGAAGAAAAGTGCATTCGTTTTATTTTCAAAAAACGATACCTACTTTGAATAAACTTTTAGTAGACATTAATGAAGACGAAACTTTGCCAAACGTTAAAAGAGACAAATTGTGGAAAACTTTACATGAATTAGACTTTCTTTAGGAGAAGAATGATTGAAAATCTGCGCTCATAGAGAAAGATGAAATTATTTGTTGGAGGAGGCAATACTTAAGGGAAATTAGAAAATTAAGAAGAGAAGACAAAATATTTTTTATTTGGGTGAAACATAGATAAATGAAGACATTTTGTGAAAAAAAATTGGCAAGATAAACAGGTTACAAATGCTCGTCAGGCATTTATAGAAGGTTTGTGTACTGGCTTAAAAGTTCCAAATGGTAAAGATCGCCGTTTAATTATCACTCATATTGGGGGAGATAAAGGATTTGTTGATAGAGGCTTGTTAGAATTTGTTTCAAATTCTACCAATGACTATCATGGAGAAATGTCTGCTGATGTTTTTGAGGAATATTTCAGTCAAATGATGGATTTATTACCGACCAATTCTGTAATAGTTATGGACAATGGCAGTTACTTTTCAATATTAAAAGAACCGTTACCTAACACTAAATGGAAAAAATAAGAACTCTCCGATTGGCCAATAACCAAAGAAATAGTAACAGAAGAGGAATTACTCAAAAAAGATCTATTGCAGTTATATTAACAACAGCCACCAAAATTTAAGAAGTATAGTATAGATGAACTAGCAAAAGAACGTGGAGTTAAAGTGTTGCGGTTACCACCTTATCACTGTGAACTTAACCCCATTGAACTAACCTGTGTTAAAGCGCTTCATTTGTGAAGGGATATGTTGAGAGAAACAATACAACATTTAAACTTCAAGATGTTCGTCAACTATTATGTGACTCCATATCAAAAAATTGACCGAACAATTGGAAAAACGCTATAAGACATGTAATAGCAGTGGAAAAAAAATTCTGGAAACTTGATATGTTAATAGATAAACCAATTGTTATTTCTGTGGGAAGTGAGGAAACTGAAGATGATGATTTCTAATCGGGAGAAAACGACTTTATTTATTTATTTATTTATTTATTTAGGCACGAAACTTCTATATTTATATTAATTATAATAAGTTTATATTTTTTCTACGACCCACTAACGAAAATCTACAAATATAAAAAATTATTTTGGATAATTAAGACAAAATAACTAATTTCAAAATTTATGAATTTTACTAATTTATAAAATAAAATAAACGTGAAAAAAAAGAAATTTAATTTAATTAGTCCACAACCCAGATTCGAACCCGGACTTTTTGCGTGAAAGTTAGACGCTTTGTCCTCACCTCCACGGCCACTTTTAGGATTTTAGTTTTAATACTCGTAATTAAATTAGTTTCATATAGTTTGATTAAATTTTAAATGTTTTTTCAAAATGTGGACCAAATAAAATAAAAATTCTATTATTTATCGATTTTACACAAAAATAACTCATTTTAAAGGATATTTATTCTCAATAATTAAAAAAATATACTGACACTTAGTTTGACAGAATTGTCATTTATTTAAATTTTTTCAAATAATAATAGTTGGGTGTCCAAAATATGAACTGTGATTGGTGGATTTTATTTTTTTGCAGTGTTCTCACTACCTAGAATGGATATAAAATAAATTCGTTTAGTTGAACGCAATATTATACTTTTTCGTTTTTCGCTAAAATCCATGTGGGTGTAGAAAAAATTATTTTCTCAGTAAATAAAATGTTTTGCAAGGAAATACAAACACTATAAAAACAATCAAAATATCAACGCAAAACTATAATACTTTGTCAATAATAATTATAAATAATAATAGATATTGCGCCTTTGTCATATTCCAAAAAATTCATTTGAGAATAATAATGAAATAAAATTGGCTTGTATATTATGAAATTTTTTTGTATAAAAGTTTTACTGTTAATAAAGTATTTTTTAAAACACCAGATACAATTTGAAATTAACTAAACTATCAATTGTCATTTTTCATACCACTAAATAAAGATTTAAGATATACCTACTTATTAATGAAAACCAAGAGTTCAGAGATAAGGAACAAAAAGATAGGAAATGCTCATTAGAAGCCCATGCTTAACAACGACCAGCTCTAACGCAGTTAACATCCGACCCACTATGTGGCGCTTTCAACGATATCAAACAAATAATGCAGAGGGAAATTTAAAAACCTGATAATAGAGCTTGTATAAATATCGATTGCACTCTCATGTTCTGTTAAATAAATTTAAACATTGTAATTACGCATTATAGATTAATTATTGTAAATCTATTAATGACAAATATTTTGTAATTTTGATCGTTATTTGTAACTTTAACATTTTTTATTCAATTTTCCAAACGAATGGTCTTATTTAAAAATGTTGAGTGCAAACTCAATAAAGTGAATTCAAATATTTTTCTTCCTATGTCAAATCTTCTCTCTAACATTTTGAAGCCATTTTCGTGTTCTAAAACAATAAATAAATACCTGCTTTGTAACAAAAGTTGGCTAATGTTTGTGTTACTTACATGGCTAGATTTTACTTCGGTAAATTAAAGAACGCCACATTGAGGTTGTTAAATTTATTCAAGAGGCATGTGTTACTAATGCAATACGTGCTCCGACTTATTGTAATATTACATAATATAATTATTGTTCTTAAATGTTACTCAAAAGCAACCACAACCATTTCGCTTAGTTCATGTAGATGATAACACAATCATGAACTCAAAATTTAAAATTAAATTTAAAATTCAGGATTCTACGATATACATACAACTAATTGAGATTTATATTTACAAACTGTCCACTTCTGTCCACGTCTACTGTCTGTCTATAAACGACGTGTACCTTTAGTTAACATCCGAGACACATAGATGACGCCATCGTTGCTGCGGTTGTTGCGTTTCCTATCCTTATGTCCATAATCTCTGCAAGAGTTTTATCCAGACATGTCAACGGTTTGTGAGAAAATATTGCACCCCTCTTTAAAGGTGACGTCAAGTCAAAAATGCAAAGTATGAGAAAATGAGATCTAAAATAGTTTAGTATGATTTTATAATTCTGTCTGTTTAGTTAAATATCTATAGACATTATTTTAAGACCACATGTAATTCATATTTTTTTATTTGTACATACAGATAAATTATGTTTTATAATTTTTTTTTGTAAGCAAATGTCAGCATTTTTTGAGTTGTGTCGGTTTTTATGATTGTGACTATACAACAAATTTTGATTATGACATTAATAATTTAACAATTCTATGGAAAATTACAAAAAAGAATAATGTTTCCGAAAACATTATAATAATAAGTAATTGTCCTACTAAGCTATTATAAAAGTGGGCGTAATACATTCTAATTTGATTACTTTTTAATAAAAGCAATAGGGGAAGTTGTCCCAGTGCCGGACAGTGCCCAGTACCGGACAATTCCGGTTGACTTGTCCCTACATTAAATAAAGAGCCTCCCTTTATTTAATTCGTACATTACACTATGAAGAATATAGATAGTTAGACGCCACTTGTCATTCTGTTGCGCCATTGTGGAGATATTTGGGATTAAGTGCACAGGTCGTTGTTTTTTTTTCCTCTACTAACTTTCATCTAATTTTTACTTTCCTGTCTGTATACAGATAAGGTAAGAAGGTATAGGAATCATGATTTTTTCGACCTCGAGTTTTTGACGAATTTTTACGTTTTGAGGTACGCTAAATCCGTTTTGACTATTTTCGCGATGATGTCTGTGTGTATGTGTGCGCGTGTGTGCGTGTGTGTTTGTATACTCGATAACTCATGAACGGATACAGAGAAAAACAAAAAAAATGAAGTTTAAGCTTTATTCCGGTCTGCGGTGAGCGGATTAGATTTGAGGCAGAGTCGGAACTTCTGGCGGATACTTTATAGGGGGTCGTTTTTATATTTTATAAAATATATCATTTATATTTGAAGCAAAGAAATTCTTTAAACAAAAGTTACTTTTTATTATTCTTATTATTATTCTCTATAAAGTTTATACTATATAAAATTTCTCTAAAATGGTCCATATTCGAGAAATTTGAGAAAATGTAAAAATAATCTAATTTTTAAGAATATCTTTCAAATAAAAGTTGTGATATTATTCTTTATAATTCTTGTTTTATACATAATTTCTCTAAAATGGACCGTATTCGAGATATTTGAGAAAAAGTGTAAAATTCGAATCTTAAAGAGAACTTAAAAAACGGATAAAGAGAAAAACACCAATTTTAAAATTTAGGCTTTAATCCATCGTGAGGTATATAAATTTTAAGCAATGGTCAAAACATCTGAAGGGTACTTTATAGGAGGTCGTTTTTCTACTTTATGGAATTTATCTACTATTTACGTTTGGAGAAGAAAATTCTTTAACTAAAACTTTCTTGAAATATTATTCTCTATAATTTTTGTTCTATACACACTTTTCCTACAATGGTCCGTGTTCGAGAAATTTGACAAAAGTGTGAAATTTGATTTTTTAATAAATTTGTTCAAATAAAAGTTGTTTGCGATATCATTCTCTATGATTTTTATTCTATACATGATTTCTCTAAGTGGACCGTAATGGAAAAATTTGAGGAAAAGTGTAAATTTTAATTGTTCAGTATATTCGTTGGCAATGAATATATTTAAAATATCTTCTAAACATTTACAGGGGTGATGCAATATGTTGTACAAAATAACTGAAAAAAGCCTGTAATAACTAGACAGGATAGTCATGTCAAGTCATGATTTTTTTGTTTACTAAAGTTTATTTCAATAATTTATTAATAGATTACCTAAAAGTTTACGTCATTTGCGAATACATTAATATCAAAAATTAGTCAAATTATTAATATATTGAAACTATTTATAAAAGTGAATGTCTGAACAGTTTAGTTAAATTATTTACCAGTTTTTAAAGTAGTCAAAATATACTATCCGATATTAGGAAAATGTTGGTGTCTGGTACAGGAAACAGTTTTTAATATGTCATTTGTAAGATTTTGGAAAATTTAAAATTAAATTACTATATTAAATTCTTATTAAACTAATAAGTTTACCAATTTCTGAGTAACATTGTTGTCTCTTAGCTAAAATTTTACTTTGTTTATTACGAATCACATTTCGAAAAAGAGGGAGAGACCTTATGTGTCCGGTAGAGGGGCAACTCCCTCTAAGTCTTTTTTTTCTTTTATTTTTATTGCACTTGTGGTACGCTTATTTTAAAGTGTTGCAATTCAAAATATGACGTTATAACAGAAAATATTTGCTAAAATATGTCACTTTTCGTATGTGAAGAACGGACAATTCGAGAAACTTGAAAATAGTACCTAGGTTGTGTTACAAGGACGAAAAGTTGGAGTTTTTCTTGCGACTACGAGAAGCTTGCCAGACGAGACGTGGTCGAGCCTGGAAACTCGTAGGAGTCCGAAAAAACACTTTTCATCGGTGTTTCATACATTGTTTTTTAATCGAATTTGCTTAGATATTAAAAAATATATAGAAAATTAATTCTGAAATGATATTATTTCCAATAATTTTTCGTTAACTAAGTTGGCTATGAGAACAATTTCTATCGTGTCTTTGTGCTCATGTCAAATTAATTTAATTACCTAGTTTATTAAAAATTGGTATCAAAAAAATTACAAACATGAGTAGTGACGAAGAATTAATTACGGGCACGCCCCCAGAAATTAGAGACGCGGCAAATTTGGCGTCTTTGAATTTGATTCCAAAAAAAATCAAAAATGGTATATGAAAGAACCTACTCCAGATTTGAGAATTCTAATCGGTATGCAACACTTTATACACTGAACTTTAAAAGCCGTGGCTGATAAAGTACTTTATGAAGTATATACAAAAGTTCTATTTTTAGATCATGTTTTCTGTCCGAAAAACACATTCGAATAAAAACGAAATTAGCGACCTATATCTAATAATTTTAGAACACTTTTACAGCTGAAAAGTATTCTAAAAGTTTTTTATTAGGTTTGCCTTTTGAGTTGTAACTTTTAACTCCCTAAATTCACCCCCTTACGAGTGAATTTTAACTCCAAAAGCTGAGCTTGTGCGGGGAAAGAGACGGATATTATTATTATTTGCCGTGGCACTCCGGGGCGACTTAAAGATGATTGATGGTGCCATTTGACTTACAGGTGAGAAAAACCCGGAAAACCTCATCGAGACGGTAATGCATGGCGATTTTATATTCTGCATGTCATATCAACAGAAATTTAATTTCTATTAATACGGCACACATCAAATCCTATACCGAACCATGCAATTTAATTAAAAATCCACATGGTCTGGTCTGGGATTCGAAGCCCGGCAGTCTCGAACCATAAACTTGCCTATAAATGAATATAATCGCGTTAGACTGCTACACCACCGACCCGATAGGAGGACGAAATGATCTTTTCCCTCATCTCATCTTAGAATTTGACCTATTGTTGGCACATCTAAATATGCAATGAGTTTTACCCGTATTATTTCTATATATATGGTTTCGATTCAATGTATCAAACTGATTAGTAGAAATCAGTGAAACTTTGTGTATAGGTAACCGAGACTGTAGTTACCTCGGTACGGTGGTTAGCGTTTAGTTGGGCAAACAACAAATCTGTCAACGACTTTCCCCCTTCATTGCGAGTTGAAGTTCCGATTGTTTATTATATAACCAATAGGTCGGAACTGCGCGCTATATAACATTCATTTCAAAGTTTATTAATTAACATAGCTTTCCGGAAAGTTTGAAAAGCAAAACAATGATATATTAATTTAGAACTTCGAGCGTCGTAGTTCATTACGTTTTCCACATTAAAATTGCGATTTATTTGACTTTCTTGTTTTTCTGTTGATGAAAACAAATTGTTGCCGGTTTAAAATTTCGTTCGCCACTATGAAAAATTTATTACCGCATAGAGTATTATTTCGTTTGATGGATTTGTGCCTGTAGTTAATTTCACACGCTACTATGCAGACAAAAGAGTATTTTTAAATGTAATAGCATTCTGGGCACTGAGAATATTTTAACTATAGTTGATTATTTATAAGACATTTTTTTACTGACAAACTATATGTTTGCAAAAGTACCTACAATTTTAATAAAAAGTTAAGTAATAAATTATTTCAGATATTGTGGACTCAAAAATAGGTTTGTGAGACCTAACTCGCCTATATTGTAACGTTTAGCGTGTTTTTAAATAAAAATATCACGATTTATATGTTCTTTAATAATTAAGGGACTATCTATCTTCCGGGGGTTAAATAACAAAATATAACACTCTGGGCCTAAATAACATAAGAACTCTATATTGCCTTAAACTTGACATCGAATCCCTTAACTGTATAAGGGTTCTACTTTTTATATAAGAACCTAACACGTCTCTGTTAAAGGGCTGAAGGAAACACAGTGTTCTCAAAACAAATATAATATTTTAATTAGAATAATTATACAAAATAGGTCCTAACTGGACACACACTAATATGGGCTCAGTGTAATAACAAGTAGGTACACAAAATGTAAACTTACCAACTCCGCTAATTTTGGGGCACACGTCACAACTCTTGCCTGATTATTAAAACTGCTATTCAGAAAACAAAAAAGACTTTTAATTTAGACTATAGAGATCCTGATCATCCGGTCGGAGTCTCAGTGATTTGGAGCCACCTACTGGAAATCTCTTACGAGGGGTGGGGCTCCTATGGAGAGGATTCTTTCCTGTGGAAAAAGCCCTGTGCGTCCCCACGACATTAACTTTATAACTTCTCCATAGTTTATTGTTATCAAGTTAATATTTAATAATTATTAAATGTGGAGGGTGTCGACAATATTTAAATTCTCACTAGTGTAATTTAGTAAACCACTGGAGATAAAAAGTCAAGTAAATAGGAACAAAAATTTCCGGATTATGAGACAAACTTACTGATTTTTTAAATTAAAGATATCAGGTCCGGTTTCTGGGAAATTTGAGGAAAACCAAATAGGGCCATTTTCTATTTTTGGTTCTGGTGCCCTTATGTTCTTAATGTACTCCTAAACCGTAATACTTCCATGTCATTTTAACATATTTAGACGTTCCACTATTTTAAAATTATCATCAGGAAAATTTTGAGTACAGATCTGCTTATTATTTTCTTTGTCATATAATTTTGTTATT
Source organism: Psylliodes chrysocephalus (assembly GCA_927349885.1). NCBI lineage: Eukaryota > Metazoa > Arthropoda > Insecta > Coleoptera > Chrysomelidae > Psylliodes > Psylliodes chrysocephalus. The sequence goes on along the minus strand of OV651819.1, from coordinate 38,376,587 downwards.
TATTATTTAATACCATAAATTACAATTGTGGTGCAAAAAAAAATGATTGGTCCGGTATTCCTAGATGCTAATTTGAATATTAGGTACGCCTTCCATGATTGCTCGATCAACAAGCTCGGTAACTATTTAGGAGAATTAAGTTATGCCTTAAATATAGGGAAGAATACATTTAACATTGCAGAGGATTTGTATTACATTTAAAAAAGTTTCTGTTTTGTTAAATTTAAATAAGAGTAAATAAAAGTAAATTCTGTTAGGAGTACTCTCAAAAATTAAAATATCGTGATGGTGCGCCCTTCAAACACGAAAAGTTGGATTGAAAATGTACTTACAAGAGCGTAGCTTAAACAAAATCGGTAAAGTAATTTACTCAAAACTTCCCTCGATATAGAAACTATAAAAACAGAAAACTCCAAAGCACTTACATAGAAAACTCCAAAGCACTACAATTTAAAATTAAAACCACCAAACTAAACACCCTTTTTCATCTTTCTCGGTACATCTATCTTCTTCTTGATCCCATCCTAACTCTCACTTCGCGTCCGCTCGGTGTTCTTCGTCACGTTCACCGTTATTAAACGATAGTGATTGGCTGCTTCTAAAATGGTTCAGTTACACAAACCAAAAGGACGCTTTTACTCTTTATTATTTCCATTCAAGAAAGACCTTTTTTGATTAAATGACTTCTAAAATACTCTGATACTAATTTTAGTCGAAATCTGCAGACTTAAAATCAATTATTTTTTTAAACTGCTCACCCTGTATACAGTGTGTGCCATAAAGTTGGATGAATATGGGATTATTTTTAATATTACGATTGGAAAATCACATCTGCTTATTTAAAAAACTTGAAATAGCCCATATCAAATTTGGCTACTGACATTAGTTTTCTGTCAAATTCGCATTAAAAAATTTTTATTGATCGATTTTTTAAAAAATACCGATTTTGACAGATAACTAATGCAGTGCCTAGCTAACTTTAATGTGGGCTATTTTAAGTTTTAAACATAGCAAAGATTTTTTTTAATCCTAATATTAGGGAAAATCTTATATGGATTCGACTTTATAGAACACACTGTACAACTGAGTTACTACAGATTAAAATCGAAAATGTCTGTCTTGCTAACGAGTCCTAATAAGATCCAAGAATGTCTCCTTAGTAAGCAAAATAAAAAGTATAGTGTTGAAAATGATTTTCTATCGCTGCTGTTTTTATCTGGATATAATTCAATGCCTTTTGCGGTATTAGCCAAAGGAGTACTTGGTTTCCTGAGGCAATCGGCAATCGGGACGGTGGTGTAGCGGTCTATCGCGCTTATATTCATTTATAGGCAAGTTTATGAGTCTGAGACTGCTGGGTTTCGAATCCCAGACCAGACCATGTGGATTTTTAATTAAATTGCATGGTTCGGTTTAGGATTTGATGTGTGGCGTATTAATAGAAATTCAATTTCTGTTGATATGACATGCAGATTAAAAAAATTCGCCATACATTACCGTCTCGATGATGGTGGGTGAGGTTTTCCGGGTTTTCCTCACCTGTAAGTCAAATGGCACCATCAATCATCTTTAAGTCGCCCCGGAGCGCCACGGCAAATAATAATAATAGCCGTCCCTTCCCCTAAACAAGTCGTTCAGTCGACTTCAGGGGTTGAAATTCACTCGTAAGGGGGTGAATTAGGGAGAGTATTATTATTATTATTATTATTATTATTATAAACGTTAGCTCGTATTATTAGGTGACACTGGCTTTAAGTTTTATTTTTATTTCATTTTAGTACTTTATTCTTTAATTTTAGAGGCAGTCTCATTTATAATCCTTAGAAAGTAAAAGTAAAAATAAAAACCAGTCAATAATTATTAATATGACATGCATTATAATTTTAGTTATCGATGGTCAAAAAAATAAGCTTGTTTATCGCGGGACCAAAGTGCCTTTATTCCTCACATGATTGCTGTTCTTGGGATGGAAAGATGTACTTTAACCCCTAGGTATATAGTATACTATTTATTTTATTTGTTGCATATTCTACGTTCCTCCTATTAGAGATGTCATAATAAACTATTTACACATGCACCTCCAAAACTGTAAAAATATCTTTAAAAAATTGTTAAAAAATTATTAAAAAATTGTTAAAACATTTTTAAAAATTTGTTAAAAAATTTATTTTGGTTTCAGTTAAGGATATATCATATGGTTTTTATATTTGTTATAGCATTATCAAATAGCGCACCGAGTGAACAATACTTATATCACAGAACTAATTATGTTTTTGACTTGCAACTAAAATTGCATTGCACCGGACCTTATTTTTTTGTTTGTTTTCAAGTGAACTTAAACTTTTTAATTTACTGTGCATTCTTTCAAGGTTATAGTGGTGAAGACGCTATAAGATAATTTATTCTTATTTAAATACACTAATATTAAGTAATCATTAATTAGATACTTTCGATAATATTAAAACCAAACTAATTGCAAACAAAAATTATAGTGAATGCAAATTCTGTGAATGGATAAAACCCATCTACTCTGTAATAAACGACTTGATATTTATTTAAATTAAAATTAATAAATTGTATCGCTCTCATAAAAAAAAATTAAATAGTCTTTTCCTTTAATGGTACTTTTTCAACAACTTTTTTTTCAACCGTAGACAAGAAAATTTTTCCATATTTCTAAAGCAATTAGCTTTCTCTTCGGGCTCTCACGACCAAATTCACCGTGAAATGAGATAATAAAAATTCATTATGTAAACACAACCCAGCAAAATTCATTGTTTTCAAACTGATATAACAAACACCGAAAAAAGTTAATAAAATCCCTTTATTCTTCAGATTAACTTCTGAATAAACCTACGCGCCGGTATAAGTAACAATTAAGACATTATAGTCCAAGCAATGGATCAAAAAAGTTAGTACTTATGCGAAAATAGCGAAATTCCTGGTCTTTTTTTCTGCTAAAACTTCATAAATCAGTTACAGTTGATAAATACGATATAAAAATATGATGTGACTTTCTTGTACTGTTAACAATATATTGAGTACGGCCCATCTAATCAAACAGTATATTACATTACGAGTGTGGAAAGTGACATTTTTCACACGAGTGGAAAATATTGTTGCACGAGTGTGAAAAATATTGTCGCACGAGTGTGCAAAATCACTTTTCACACAAGTGACGTACAATAATATTTTTCCTACGACCACAAAATAATTTCGTCAAAAAAATGTAAAACCAGGTTATTATAATAATTAAAATGTATTTAAAAAAATAATCAACAATAATCGTATTTGTTCAAGCTTCATATTTTCTAAACAAAAAAAAACTAGAAAACAAAAAAAAAAAACTAATAAACAAAAAAAAAATCTGCCCCCGCAAGGATTTGAACGCGGTCGCTCGCTAGGTCTAAAGTGGCAAAGTTGATAAAGTTTGATACTATAGCAACTGAGCTAATAGGCTTTGCGTCAATTGAATGATCTAATCGGTTATGTGTATAACCAGAATGTAAAGCAAACATAACTTAGTTATTTTAAAATTATTTTAATAATAATTGTTAAAGATAAATATCTCGGATCTAATTTACAACATTTGACATTTTGTGACAGCTGCTGCGGAAAGTAGCATATTCGTACACGGGTGGAAAGTAAATTCTTATTCATATGCGTGTGATTTAGGGCACTTTCCATAGGAATATATAGTGTGATATGTGTCACTTTCCTAAGTGGTCGTAGAAAAAAGTATTTAGAATATGAATTGAAAATAAAAATTAATTAAAACATTTTTTCATATCATTACTTCCAACGAAACTACTTACTGATAAATTCAAAAAACAAGAATTGTAGAAAATGACATCACAAACAAATCTTATTTAAAGAATTTTCTTCTATAATTATTAATAACAGAAATATACTTTAAGGTAGAGAAACACCCCAGATGCTCAGATTATGCCCAAAATCTGTACTAAAGTTTTAAATTTGATATTTCTGTATCCGCTTTGGAGTAGATACAAACACACAGCTTGATTGGAATTTGAACATAGAGAATGAAGTAGTAGAGACATGATGTGTGATATGACAAGTGGAGGCACCTTGACTCATATTTTGATTTTAAGTAAATTTATATTTAAAGATTGACGGAATGAAAATGTTTTTATATCATTTAAATCACGCTATTTAAAAAAATGGCATTTATTATCACCAAAACTGACTAGCTCGAGTTTGACATAAAAGGATAATGCAAAAGTGCAGATACTTTATATCTTATTGATTTAAAAGACTCGCATGCCCCGCCCTACTTTGTGACGTCACTGTGTGCGTAACGCAAAATAATATGATTTTAGTGATTTTGTTCGTTTTACCGATCTGTTAACGTGTTGACATTTCTTTTTAACTAGAGGTTTTAGGGAAAGCATCCCACTCCCGTGGGCTCACTCAAGTGGGCTCACTCAAAAAAGTGAGCCAAAGAGATGCGGTTAGCTAGAGCGCAGTGGCGTACCAAAAAATAGAGATTAACACGTATGAAAACAATAAAATTATTAAAATTGAATTTATATTTTAATGTTATTTATTTTAAAATAATGTGTTTTTATGAAATATAACTGGGTGTTCACTGTACGAACGAACCAATGGAGAAACCGCCCCTGGATACAAGAAACTCTTTGGAGTATTTTATATTTTCATATAATGTTTTCTTTTTACGGAGCAATAAGATTTATTTTACTTTTTCAAGGATGATACAAATATAGCATTATTTTTTTTTATGTAATCACTAGGTTTAAAATGTATGAATAATTTTGTATTAGGTATTACATAATATTATAACTTACTTGTATAACTTACTTGAAGACGGATTAAGTTGAGAATTGAATAAAATTGAAATTGCTTTCAGCATTAAATTCATCGTCTGTCCTGGCTGAATTCATAAAAAAACATAAATAATAACATATTTTCAATATATTTTAGTGTTTTGTTAATTTTATCAACTTTAACCGTTTCTATTTTAGGTTTTGAATCCAAATTTCCATTGCTTCAAGGTTTGTTGGAAACCTGCATGAAAAATTACTCATAATTTATAATATATTTGTACCGCCTATGTTTTTTTCATTTACTCACCTTTGAAACGACGTGGACTTCTCCAACTGTATGTTTTAGAACAAACAAAACATTAAAAGAAATCCATTGAATAGTAATTTTTAGACATACAACTAATAAAACCCGTTCAAAAAAATACTAGAAACTATAAAATCTTTGGTACCAGTCATAATTCAGCCATAAATCAGGCGTTCAGCTCATTTTTGCCAACCCTATATGTCTTTTCGAATTAAACTTTTAATTCCAACGACTCACTCTATCATACTAGACATCTTAAAAATTTGTAAATACAATATAATATCATCTATGCCTCTACATTTTCCAAGTTTAAAAATATATAATCTAATGGTATAGAGGATTTAAAGGACTTAAAAATATATAATTACGATTATAAATATTAGAATATCTATTTAATAATGTTTGCTCTAAACTAGATGAATTCTTTGATCTTTGTATCTGATCTTTCCTTTGTAGTATGTGAGTTTCTGAAGTTTAATTTAAGCTATTCGGGACATATTTGAAAAATAAATGTATTAATATTATAAATGTTAATAAAACTGTATATTCTGGCTTATCAAAATTACATAATTAGGCTTGGCCTTGGCAGAGATAGCAAAGAGGTTGGAACTGAAATGAACTTGTCAAAGGCATTAAAATGTATAAGTTTAGTGGTATTTAAGGGGGTATCAATGTTTATAAGTCTCAGAACAAGTGTGGCAACTAAATTTCATCAAGTTATTTTTAGAGGAAATTCAATAAAAAAAATAATTACGTTAAAAACATGACATAATGCAAACTGTATTATGTTTTTCAGTGTATTCAAAATCTGAGAAAATTTCCATACCGGCGCATTGTGTACGATCTTATATCGAAATAAATGCAAATGGATTCATTTTTAACGACGTTCAAATGTTTGAATAGGTCCGCCCGTGTATAATTTTCACATCTGTAAACACGAGTAGATGATCATTGCGAATAAATAAATTTACATAGTTTATGAACATTATAAATCATAATAAACCGTGGCCTGTGGACGCAAAATGGAAATAATGCGCCCGTAATAATTTTCCGAAAATTCTGGTGCTAATTTCAAAGCACCGACTCATTTGTAAAGCCATTTTGTCATTTTCCATTGTAATTAATATGCCCTCATTAACATTTCGGTCTACTGAACACTACACGTAATTTCGGAAATTAAAAAATTCGAACATTGCATTGGCCGGACTTTCCGGTATTTTATCGTATTTCATTTGATGTCAATTACACATCACTATGTGTATGGGTCCATTCTCTATAATTTCTATTTGGGAAAGTTTTGAAAAAAATACTTTATTTTGAAATTATAATATACTAACAACAGATAATATGACTTTGGCTAAAATAACACTTCAGATGCTGCAACCTTTTTTATATATTGAAATAGGTAATTTATTTAATATTTCGAATTATTTCATAAAAATAAAATTGTTACTTACTTCTGCTAGCTCAATAATTGTGAAATTGAAATATTTTTTTTTTTATATTTTATTTTTTATTTTTATGAATTAGAGCAGATTTATCTTTATCTCAAAAAAATAAATATACATTATATTAGAAATAAATATTAAAGTAATATTAAAACTGAAAAGTTTAAAAAAAATTTTATTTTGATTGTTTTTGTCTGTTGTTTATTTTATGTAATTATTGATTTTATTTTGAAACACCCTGTATTCTATTAACAAGGTTGTAAACGCAGTGTTTTTATTAAAAATAAATATTTTTACCAGTTTTATATATACACATTTTATTAATGTGGCATTACGTATTTAAAATTATTACTACTGTAATATGTCATTCACTCAATACCGATACACGTATAAAATTTACTACAAATCAATAATTTATTAAAAAGAACAGTAATTTATTTACAGTCGTTTATCTAGACTCTAGACCATTCTAAAATTTCTAGTATGTTTATTATTAAATTTTGACAAATGACATTGACAAATAAATCTTATGTGACTAGTTTACGTGTTTTATTTTCTATATAATGCCTTTAAATTTAATTATTTATTTTTAATTATAGGTAATTAAAAATAATGGTTTTAAACTACTAACTGAATTGTATAGTAACGATTATTTATTTAAAACTGTTTATTTATTTTATTGTATTTACTAAAACACTAATTTGTTTATTAACTAAATTTATTTGGACTCAAAACTATACTGATTTTTATAAATACTTTTATTCTAATTCATTTTGACAATTTAGCTTTACACATAGGTCTCTCGCTATGAATTAACTAACAGCAAAACATCTATTTATACAATATAATGTTAACATTTCAAACCTCTCTCCAGAGAATGATACAAAACCAATGCTATTGGCACAACCATTGAATAGACAGAAATAAAGCATACTTGCTATAGAGGTGTAACCATGCGTCTAATTACGGCAGACGAGTCGAGAGCTACTTTCTTTATTTCACTCATATCTAAATATCATTAAGCGTCTCATCTTTATTCTGCTTGGTGCATACAAATGTGAAGGTTCTACGCAATCACCAGAATTTTCTACGTCATTCCACAGAACCAGTACATAGGTCGAGGAATCCACCATTTATTAGACTGGTGCCTCCGGCAGTTTTTAGAATATGCATTCACCAAAAATGGCAGTTTCGTATCATGCATCGAATATTCTAGTATGTTCCACGCTGTTCATCGGCAGTGGCCCTAGTAATCCCATTTACCATAGTTGCCCCTTCAGGTGGGGTTTCGGAGATTAACTTATTTAATCGTATATTAAACCGAAAAGTGGAGACCGTAAGAGGCATAAATGGCAGAGAGGGATTTAAGGGATTCGAGCATCACAGAACTAGTGAATAATGTCTCGCACGACAATATTATTTATCATAAGTGTTTTTATTCACAGTCACCGATATCTGTATTCTCAAAAAAAATTTTTTTATTTTTCTGTACCGTAAAGCCGGATGACTTTGACTCACTGTCAAAATTTAAACCTAGTTTCAATTATTAAATAAAAGCAAATCCAAATTCGCATTTTCGCCATAATTTAGTCTTCAGTTATATTTTAAGAATTATTAAGCAAAAATATCTCAAATGGTCTAATTTTTCAAATAAAAAATCTGATTGAAAATGAGGGTTAAAGGGGGTTTAAATTACAAAAAAAAAAAAAAATTAAAACGAAAAGTGATATCAAAATGAAATTTTTAGTAAAAATCAAGCTCTATAAGAAGATTAAGCCTATTGATGCTGAAAAGAATATCAATAAATTGGAGGGTTAAGGGGGGTTAAAATATAAAACAAAAATCCTAACTCAAGAACTAAAAATTATATCAACTTGAAAGTTTTAGCAAAAATCCAAGCTCTAAAAGGTAAAGAAGCCCTTTGATTTTGAAAAAAATGTGAATAAAAATGGGAGGTTTAAGAGGAGTTGAAATTAGAAAAAAAATCATAAATCAACAAGGACGAGTGATTTTTGCTAAAAGAAGTTGATATCATTTTTAGTTTTTTAGTTAGGATTATATTTTAACCTCCCCTTATCCCCTCTATTTATTCATCGATATTCGTTGATATCTAAACGTCAAAGCCTATTGATTTAAAAAAATGAAAATAAATAGGTGTCAAGGGGGTTGAAATAAAAAAAAATAGAAATCAAAAACCAAAAGCGATATCTACATGAAATGTTTAGTAAAAGTCGAGTTCTATAAGAGAATGAATAACATATAAATAAATAAATAAAAGTGGAGAGATAAGGAATGTTGAAATATTGAAAAAAAAAAATAATAACTTGAAAAATAAAAACGGTATCAAATTGAAATATTCAGGAAAATCAAGCTTTATAAGGGAATGAAGATTGATGAAGGTTGATTCTGAAAAAAATCTAATTGAAAACGGGGGTTAAGGGGGTTTGTACAGAGTATAATATAGAATGCCAAGCATTATATATCTTCATTATAGTTATTAAATGATATTCCTAATCATTCATTACTCTTTATCATTATAGGATTACCTATTCATTTATCTGTTGTAACTTTCATGTAAGTACTCATTTTTAGATTTTTTTCTAAATTATTCTTCCCAAAATTTTCTCTCATTACACTTTATGCCATTCTACAATTTTATTATCAATTGTGCAGGATGTTATTTATGGACTTTTATTTCATTAGTTTTGTTTTTAATGTTTATTTTATTATATTATCATTTTTTATGTAAATACAAAATTTAGCATTATCTGCGTCAAGATAAAAACACTACATTTTAATATATTTTAAATGCAAGGAAATCAATACCTACATTACAAAAAACAAGGGACCAAAAATAAGTCCTTGAGGTACAAATATTCTAAATCACTTACTATATGTACCTATGTTTTATAGTACCTTGGCATTTAGTATAATTATCATTCTTTCCAGGGTTTTGAGCTTTGATTCCGAACATTTTTAAGTAGACTCGTAGAAAAATATGTCATTTTTTATTTTATTTGTTTTGTTTTACACATTTCCGAATTTAAATTTACAAGTTAATATTTTTATTCAAAAATACTTATATGATTGAGCAATTTTTATTTTTTTTTTATCGTACAGTTATTTAAAATATTATCGGTTTTCCAATATTTTCTTACATAAACAAGATCAAAATCTAGACAATTCATAATTTATTATTTATTTAAATAAGAATAAAAAAATCTTTTTTCCAATTATGTTATTCGTTTTAATCTTACAGATTTAAGGATGTAATTTACTAGTTTACAACTTCTGTATATTTTTTTGTAATGAAAATGGTAATTTTCCACTAAAATGCACGCATACAGCTTTGTATTCTTTTGAACTTAGTAATTTCCAAACTGTTGGCGTGGAAACAATTAGTACCTGCCATATACTAAAAATTTTATTACTCCTCATTAATACAAATCGAGAATTTTCAAAATTAATGAGTTAAATCCCACCTTTGTAACTCCTCCACCATTCGTATTGATCTGACGCGGACCGGAAACATTGTCTTCATTTATAATGTATTAAGTATTCCCATTCATTGTATTGTTCGATCAAAACGGGCATTTTATTGTTTCTGAACCTGAACTCATCAAAATTATATCATCGCGTATAGAGTGAAAAGCTACAATGTATGCCTTTATTAATGATATTAATCGAATTGCGATGGGTTTTACGTTTTATGTTAATGTTCGGGTGATTTTTTACATGGTTTTACATAGAGAAAAATAATTTCTGAATATAAGTTTTTTTAGGTTAGAAAATTTTTATTTACATTTAAAATACCTTATGTCAAATAATCTGAATTATGTATCACACTACCGAGTCCGATGGGCTTTTTGTGGGGGCCTTGGAGGATATATCCGCCGGTAGAACCTATTTTTGACTTAAAGTTTTGAGTATATAGCAGCACTCTTTATCGTATCGGTATTATTGAGGGGTTATGTCAGTCTTACTTACTTACTTACTTACTTACTTACTTACTTACTTACTTACTTACTTACTTACTTACTTACTTACTTACTTACTTACTTACTTACTTACTTACTTACTTACTTACTTACTTACTTACTTACTTACTTACTTACTTATTTACTTACTTACTTACTTACTTACTTACTTACTTACTTACTTACTTACTTACTTACTTACTTACTTACTTACTTACTTACTTACTTACTTACTTACTTACTTACTTACTTACTTACTTACTTACTTACTTACTTACTTACTTATTTACTTACTTACTTACTTACTTACTTACTTACTTACTTACTTACTTACTTACAAAACGAAAAAGTATGCTATTGCCTTTAACTGAACGAATATATTTCATATCCATTATAGCAAGTGAGACTACTGCAAAAAAATGAAATTTAAAATTTTAAATAAGTGACAATTCTATCAAACTAATTGCCAGTATATTTTTTAGTTATTGAGATTAAACATACATTAAAATGGGTTATTCTTGTGTAGAATCGATAAATAATAGCATTTCTATTTTTATTTCGTCTATATAAATGTAAATAATTTATTAATTTAAATAAAACTATATGAAGTCAATTTATTACGAGTATTGAAGCAAAAAGAAATAAGCGCGTAGATGGTCTTGTGATCAGCGTTCTTGCCTTTCATACGAAAGACTCGAGTTCGAATCTCGGATGGGGAAAAATGAAATTAAATGATTTTTTTTGTTTATTTTGTTTTATAAATTGGTAATGGTCATAAATTATTTTTAAATTAATTATTTTATCCTAATAACCTAAAATAATTTTAAATATTTGTAGTTTTTCGTTAGTGAGACGTAAAAAAATATACTATACAACTCGAGTGGATTGTCTATATCCACTCTTATTACACAAACTACTATATTATTCACTTATTTACATATCTACAATAATTGTACATCTACATTAGCAAAAATAGACAGATTTTCTTTATTCCGTCCTTGGAAATCCAAGAGACCTGATTGGCTGATGTTCTGCCGGTATGGTAATGTGACTGTATGTCGTCTTGAGCTTACCCAGGTAGTATAATTTAATTTTTGTGGTTAATAATGCTAAGACCAGTGAGTAATCTGATTGAATGTTGCGTCTGAATTTAATTATGTCTTTTTTCCCTGAAAAATCTATTGAAAAACAGGGTTTTAACGTGGGTTATGTCAGTCTTCGGATCAGGAATGGAAAGAAGTATAAGGATTTGTTGTGTTTTAGTTATGGTTTTTGTTTCCTGAAAAAGCTAGAAAAAACAGAGTTATCCTTGTGTGTGCGTTGGTCGACATTATAGTCTGTGGTTTCCGCTCGGAATATAACAGTTGTACGCGACGAATAATCAAATAGTTCACTGTTCCAGTGTTAGAATGGTATCTTCCCACCTAATCTGTGCCTATAATACGTAAGTAAATAGTTATAAAGCTATAGTTCTCTAAGCAAAAATTAAATTAACTTAATTTCATTAATTTTTTGACAGAAATAGATCTTTCATATTACGTTAAATATAATGGTGGACAGTGGACTTATTAGGTAGGTATAGTTCTTCCATTATCAATTGCAGAACATAAAAACTCGTTCGGAACCTTTACCGACAATTTTGTTTGATCTGCCATAGGCATAGATACCTACCTCATTTTATAAATACTTTTAATATATATCATATGCAAGAAAGTATTCGTTAAAAGGAAATCGAATCATTATAAATTGGACGTTATTATACGCCTTGATTTAGACAGATGCACTTAATTGTAGTCTTACTTGGACTTAAAAAAAAATCATTATAGCTCGTTAACTTGCTACAACTGAATATTAAATTATAAAACATAAAAAAGCGAGTAAAGGGTACCTGCCTGTAAGGGCGTTTGGTTTAAACAGGGTACCAGACGTGAACTGAGCCGTTTTTGTACCCCATTCGTTTTTTTTCTGGAAAACGAAATTTCAAAGCAAAAACCATAAAGGAAAATAAATTGTTTGCTAATAAAACAAAAGGAAAAAAACCATTCAATTCTAAAGTATCTTTATAAATAATCATGGCAGTCTGAATCCTTTGAACTAGAGTCATCATCATTTGGTTGAATTATGATGGGTTGTAAAGAGGGTAATACTACATACTCATCTTCTTCTTTAATAACATGTTCGACGCAGTTTTTTTCCAAAGCTCTTGGCGGTCTGCTGCTAGAACTTTCTTTACGAGTTCTACAACCTCTTTACTCAGTTCTGGAGACTGATTACATTTTCGTAATTCTGATTTTACGTTTGCCCATAATAACTCTATAGGGTTAAATATGCAATAGTAAGGAGGTAGTCTGAGAAAAGTATGACCCTGTTCTTTGCACAGCTTGTCAATATAATAAATTTTTCCCAACTTCATGCCTTTAATAACAGTAAGCAATTCTTTGTTTGTTGGGCCTTTTTTACGATCACTGGCAGGAATATGAATATTTTTTTCAGACATAAAAGCTAAAATTTTAGCTTTGTTACTGCTACTATTTGGTATTTTAAGAAGTTGCCGTGAGTGGTAGGATGCGTTGTCCATAACGATTACTGACTGGTGGAATGTTAGGTAAGAGCTGTTCATTAAACCATTTTTCAAATAATTCTGCTGTCATATCTTCATGATAATCAAATAATTCTGCTGTCATATCTTCATGATAATCAGCTGCACAGTTTTTAGTTTGTTTAACAGATAATAATAAAGCATTAGGTACGAAACCGTCTTTGCTTCCAGCATGTACTAATATAATACGTTTCCCTTTAGAACATGGCCCATTCAAACAGCAATTTTTACTACTGTCAACCCAACCGAAATTTACTAAAATTTGAACAATTAGCGAATATTTACAAAAAAATAAAAACAAGGGATATAAATATCGGGACGGAGAATCGTCGATGACAGACGAACATGTCAGGAATAATGAACTTTATTGTTTTTGATTTAAATGATAGCTATATATTCCAATGACGGATTTCAACGATGAAATTGGTTTAGTTTAATTTCGTTACATTTTAATCGATTTTTCGCGCTATTTATAACAGCCCACGTTTTTAATTGTACGTTTAAATGCTGTTAATGTTTCACAGTTTATTACGACGACTGGCAAATTATTAATATATTATTCGCCAGCCAATATTTTTGTTCATAAAATATATACCACTGTTTAAAATATACCGAAAATTATTTTTTTTAAGACCGACCAGAAAATAACTTTTTGCTGATCAAGACCAGACCATAAACGTTAGGGAAGTTTTGCCGGTCCCTGTTTTTTATTTTTCCAATCGCTGTTTGATAATACAGTCTGCCTTGATTTCATTACTATGGTAACAACGTTCCGATTTATTGCCAAGTGACAGTTCGTTTATTTTTAATTTGTTGTTTATGTCAAACTTGTTTTCGCAAATTTAAAAATATGGATTCAGATTTTGAATTATCTGACATAGAAAAATTCCAGAAGAAATTTTGGAAGCAGCAAAAATGTACATTTAACATAAATATTCAAACATGTATTCGGTTAGTTTATGCAGTTGTATCCATTATATTGTACGTCACGCGACCGAAAATTAGTGTTAAGCAGGTCTCTCCAAGCTCTGGAATCTGCTTGTCTCGACCTGCAAAACACTACTTTCCGGTCTTGTAACGTAAATTACTATTATTGTCTTATTAAATTTAGGGTCGTCTAAATGTCATTATATACTACATATTTTTTCTAATTTTCTGTTTCAAAGTGACATCAGATCAATTAGGCATTCCAAACCTGTAAAAATGCAACCCGTGGGTTATGATGTGGCAAATCTGTGGGCCTGTTGGCTTTGACAGGGACTATGATATATAACAGTTATATAGGTTGCTCAAAGTTAGTCGTTTTGCGAGCGGCCATATTGCCTAACAAGTGTTTGTTAATCAGAATCGGTTTAGCAAGAATGTGTTTAAAAACTCATTTTCAGACTTTAAAATATAGTAAAAAAAATAATTTTCTACCTAGCTTTTTACTTCAATGCATAATATGTTTATTTTGACAAACATGGATGATCAATATATATAACCTGTCATATCACCATGTCTACAGGGTTGTCATATCATAACCCATGGGCAACCATTTTGTTTCGAATGCCTAATAACGAAAATATATATTATTACCAGAGATAACAGAGATATAACCATTTATTGATAAAATATAATATTCACTATGCCAAGATTAATTCGACAATCGATACACTCTATTTATAGGGACGAGGCGAGGAGACGAAAGGTGAGAAGCAAGAGAAGGGATAAAGAGAAGAATTTTACGCAGATACAACTTATTTTTAAGAATGAATAAATGTGTAAGGCGTTGTGCGCTTATAATAAACAACGTTAATATTCATGCCACTTCCAACCTAACATGACTAGCTTTTGGAATTTATTGAAAATTATTACATCTAATTTAATTAAATTTAATATAACTAATGATTCAAAAATTTTTGGGTTCAGTTGCAATAAAATAGGTTGAATTATTTTAGCTTTTTTAATATATGTAAATAATTTTGTAAACAAAACGAGAATAATGAAACTGGCATATGACAACAGCGGATATTATACCCTTCTGTGTCCCTTAGAATGTCTTATTCAGGACCGCACGGTATTTGTTAGTAGTTACATCTCCTCGTTATCTCTGATTATTACCCTTTTGGCAACATTAGTGCATATGTTTTCTTTATTATATTTTAAATCTGTATATCGTTTTACGTTTATAAACGTTTCCATCGTTCGAATCGGACCATTAATAACGTCTCGTTAATGTTCTTTTGGCGAAGTTGCCACGTTTGATAAACATCGGTTTCATCATTCGAATCGAATCACTAATATCGTCTAGTTAATATGCTTTTAGCAGTATTACTGCGCATGTTTTTTAGTTTTTTAGTCTATATGACGTTAAACGTTGTTTCTTGACACCGTCCGCAGGTTTTCAATGTTAGAATCTATTAATCCGTAGTTATTGTATTTTTAAACCAATTTTTTACAGCGTACTTTTTATATACCTCGTATACCCGGTGACAATAAGACCAGGGCCACGTTAATATCTTTTATTTATGAAGAGATTTGGATCAAATTTTGGACAAACCTACTAGATATAATTTCGAATTGAGACTTATAATTAAACAAAATGGCCGACTTCCGATTTTACTGGAAATGCCTAAATTTGAATTTATATTATATTTTGTTTTTTGGAATCTCCTGTTCAAATTATATTTGACAGTGTTGCCAAATTTTAATTTTTACCAAACATTAAAAAAAAAGCTTTTTTGAGATAGAACGGCTATGAACATATTTTAAGATTGGTAATATTTGCTATCTAATGCTGAAATGGCCCTCAATAGAAGTTGTTTTGAAAAAAGTAGGATTTTAGTAAAAACATTTTTAGAAATTTACTTTTTATCTGAAGGATTTATTTTATTGTACTTAACATTTAGTCAAACAAAAATTGTTTTTTCTTATTATATGGACATTTTAAAACTGCTTTTCTTTAACAAAATGTACACTTCTTTGTATCCAACTTTATAATTTTTGGCGTGATCTATTTGTTTTTTTTTTATATTTTACTTTTATTATGAATTCTTATAATTCTAGAAACAATAAATATATTTAATTTAAACTTAATGGAATTTTTAAAAAGAGTAATTTCTATTCACCAGGTGCGAGAAAAATCCCTTTGAATTGAATAAAATTACAATGGGAAACAAAGTTTTAATATGTCACAAAATTTGAATATAGCCTTCCGAAATAATAACATCGCAAGACGAATTTCTCATTTCATGAAGTTCGTTAATGCGCGGGGGCGCCGAATGACAGGTGAATACATTGAACGTCATTTCATCCGGAACGAAATAAATGAGTAGACCATTTCACGTCTTGGTTTCAGCTTTTAGCAAAGCAAATGCAAACGAAGTTAGAGCAACGTTCGAAATTATAAATATGCCGTCGCATTGCATTTCGAGCAGTAGTCCCGTATTATAATTGGACGCGGGAAATATTAACGTAAATTTGTTAGGGTGTCGCGCCTCCAGCAAAACTAGAAATTAAATTAAAGAAGTGAAAAATATATCTGTGCGGACTCGATTCGAGTTTTGCTGCGTATATTTTTAAATTAAATATTTACTTTGATTCATTGTTGGAGATTTTAATTTGGAATCTCTCTGAATTTTTGTTAATGTATTGAAAAATTTAATCAATTGCCAACCAAATTTGCTAAAACGAAGAATAAAGTACAAAATCGTTGCCACAAAATGATTTAATTAAATAAAAAATTAATAGATTTCACAATTGGAAATGACAATAACTTCTTTTTCGGGCGGCCTCGAATTGGGCAATATCTACCTGAGAATATAAAAGAATTGCTCGAACTGCACACTCGATAGAGGATTAAAAATTTGCTTACTACTCGAACTGGGCACCTTCAATTAACGCTTGTTAGACTGGCGCCTCGGTGGGCGATTCTAAATCGGAAACCATACCGAATTAGGCTTACTTAGTGACACTGATGTGGACTCTTTGAAATGGAATCAAATTAAAATGTCCAATACCAAAAATTCTGATTCATTTCAAAACTACTTTATTATTACAAGTTCAATAAATAATAATAAATATTGTAATGATAGAACTTTAACATCTTTGACATGATTATGTGTTAATTCACTTCTAGAAATTACCTTTTCTTCGCCCAAAGTCTATTCTTTGGCTTTACAACTTGCCACAGTATATCGCCAAACATATCTTTATTTTTTTAAATTTTGCAAAAATTGAATGTTGCTTCGTCTAACACAAGAACTTACTAACCAAGAAGATATAATAAGAACTAATTTTTGATTTTGAGGTTTCGTTACTTATATAAATTTGTTTGTGTTTAAAACATTAGAAAATTATTTAGGAGGAGGGGTTCGAAAGGGATAATCCCAAGAAGATTTAAAATTTAAGATTATTACCCACACTAATTTAATTTTGGAACATATTAGAAAATTATTTAGATGAGGGGGCTGGAAAGGGATAATCACATGGACAGTGCTCAATTCGTGAAAAATTTCGCAGGTACCTGAGGCAACCCTTGCAATATGATGTTTAGAGTGCCCAGTTCATGCACGCCCTCTTTTTCATATTTTTGTTAAATAATGATTATAACTGGTATGTAACGTGACCCTAGTTTTGATCAATCGAGTTGACTGAATTTTGTTATTATTAAGAGGTAATACCACAGAGTTTTTAGGCACTAGTGAGTGATGCCGCGAGACGAGAGAGTCTCGTCTTGTCTCGTCTCGTATGCATCGATACCAATATGTTAGCCAATAACATATACAGTGCGACCCATAGGCTGAGGTCGGATATAGTAGAGCGATGGGGATTGTCCATACTCAACCCCCATTTTTAGAGGCCTCAAGAGTAACCTAAAAATCAATAAATGAGGGTTTTTAAATTGCGAGTTACTGTTATTTAATTGAATTTATTTTTGATTCAATTATAAAGGTACTGAACACTGAACTATGTTGTATTGTGAGTACATTTAAAAGTTTATGGTCTCAAATATAAAGTGAAGAATGTATAAGAAGAAAAACCTACTAATGCATATATTTATGTTCTCCTCAAATTTTCTATAACGATTATTGTCGAATTTTTACCTCTAGGTGAACACTAGTATATATTCTACCGTTTGTTTAATTTAGTTATAGTTTATTTATGTATTTATAAAATTTTGATTACGTCATAATTTTAGGCCAATTTTATGCCAACCTAAAAGAATTTCCGCTCCTTTCCTTATAGAAAAAATTAGGTATGTATATCCGCAAGTAAAACTCGTCTCGATTTGAAATTCTAGTAATACTTCTTCAACAATAACTAATAAGCCTTGCTTCAAGATTAGAATCAACTTGCCCTCACCAAAATACCTCTAATTAAATGAAGTATCGCTTAATTGCAGATTATGTACATCTTAAATAAAATAGACCTACACTTGTTTTAAATATACTTTATTTGTATTCAGTAATACCTTGTTCTTAAATCCAATACAATTAAATTTGTTACAATAATAATATATGATCTTTCACAGAAATATATTGATTTTGGTTGAATTATACGATAGTTTTTTTGAAGAAATTAATAATCTTGAAATAAGATCAGGTTGTTCTTGCTTTTTAATAGGGTTCTCACTGGTACCTATCTACCGAAAAACATTTTCAAAATTGTTTTTAGTTAATATACCAAATTCTCCTGTCCTCTGAGTTGTCCCACCTATAATTAAAAAAAATATTTTATAACTTCAAAACCTAAATGGAACATAAAAGTTTGTCCTATTAAGATAAGAAGTCGTATCTACAAAATGAATATTTTTAGTAAATGTGGGTAGGTAGATAAGTACGTCCTTTTAGATTTCACAAATAAGTTTTGCATATTTTACTAACCTTTTCTTATAATTATAGTAAATAATTATAAGAAATAGGCCTTTATTATAAAATAAAATGTAAGCTTATTAAATTAAATTTTCGTAGATACGACCTCTTGTCTTAGCAAAGCAGAAGTCGTCTTTTCATTTCAATTTAATTAATTCATACACTTATTAATTTAATCACAAAGAATTTCTAATAAAAAGTAAAACGCAATCCTAACGATAAGATGAAAATGGACAATAGGCATTTTCATCACATTTTTTTTTGTGTGCATGCGTTAGTATCAGCCATCTTTTTCGTACTGTTTTTTGTAAACAAGCATGTTAAAATGTCCACGTGAAAAAAATTATAATCGATAAATATGAATTTTAAGTGTATTCGTTTAAAAAATGGGATAAATAAAAGTAAAGTAATAAGTGTCTTAATTGAAAAATCAATTTTTGCAATCAATTAATTATGTTATCTTTACGGAAAGGAAAACTAAACGGTATTGTTATGAGTATGTAAAAGTGACACACGGTATAAATTATTATTTTATAAAAAGACTTGCCTGCAATATCGTAAAGAAACAATCAAATCATTAGGCAAAATACATATTAAAGCATGTTCAAAATGAGCATTATGAGTGAAAAAATGTGGTCGAAGTGACAAAGGTTTTCGCTCGTTTGATGGATGATGTTTCTAAAGATACTTATATTTGTTCACTACATTTTCATGGAGAAAGTAGTTCAACAGAAGAAAATCCTTGTCTGGTATTACACAATATTTTTCAATATTAAATACTACTTCGGTATACACAGTAATATTATTAAAAATGTCATGTTGGTCCTTAAAATTTTAAATAATTTATCTTATTAATTATACTCGTGATTAATTTTCATGTTAAAGTGTTATTGCAAGTACTAATATTGGTTGGCATAATTAATTATAATAGAGTTATGATTATTATTTGTTTACATTAATTTTTTACAAAGTTAATATGTATTGAAACCTAACCTCTCAATCACCACACTTTTTTCCTTGTTCCGAACGTCCACGTCACTTCAAGAACCTTTTTAATTGCTCACAACTATGTGCTTCCACAGAGTTATAAAAATGTAAATCACCATCAACGATTTTTTCTAATGATTGATTTGTATGTACAGATAATATTGATTTTCCAGCCATTGTTGATCAAAACAGTACGAAACGTTTGAATTGGCGCTATTTTAACATGGCGGCTGCGCTTGCGCTCATCACATGATGAAAAGGCCTATAGGATGAACACGTACTAATGCCAATTTGCCAGATTTCCTATAAATGCGT
This sequence comes from Psylliodes chrysocephalus, assembly GCA_927349885.1. Classification (NCBI taxonomy): domain Eukaryota; kingdom Metazoa; phylum Arthropoda; class Insecta; order Coleoptera; family Chrysomelidae; genus Psylliodes; species Psylliodes chrysocephalus. The sequence continues at coordinate 38,356,297 of OV651819.1, read as the reverse complement.
TGTGTCTCTGACTTCCGAATAATAAGTATCACATCTCAACATGTATCGAGAAATATTATATGAAGCAAACTCTGCTTTATTTCAAACAAATGTAATCTTCCAAGTGTAAAGCTTTTCTTAAATGTAGATGATAATTTTTTTCTGCGTTGTCAAGCTAGCAGAGCACTTCATTTTTTTAAATAAAGGCACGAGCGGAATTTTTTTTAAGTATATATTAAAATAGCCTAAAATAATCCTAGAATTATGCCGTGTGTATTTTTTAGTTTCCTTAATTTTATTAACGGAAAACACTATAAAGTCATATTTTCAAGCTAGCAGAGCTCCCAATTTTTCCGATAAAGGCCTGAGTGGAAATTTTTTATGTAAGTTTAAAATTAGCCTAAAATGAGCCTAAAATTAAGCCTTTTTCTTTTTTACATTGCTGAATTTTTCAATGAAAAACGCAATAGGTATCTGTTGTTAAGATAACAGAGTACCTAATTTTTTCAATAAAATTAGCCTAAAATTATGACGTAATCAAAATTTTAAAAATCCAATGGTGCTCTGCTAGCTTGATATCAAGCTAGCAGAGCACTTAATTCTTCTGTTAAAAAAAGGAGCGGAAATTTTTTTATTTTGGTATAAAATTAGCCTAAAATAAGCCTAAAATTATGACATATTCAGAATATGAAAAATCCAAAGGTGCTTTGCCAGCTAGATACGTATAAATAAAACAAATATCCTTCTTCAAGGATTAAAAATTTTCATTGCTACTACGCGGCATATTTTTTCAAAATTAATAACTTTTCTAAGAATATTATTAATAATAATGATGATTCTAATCGTAAACAAATATATTTTACCGCTAGAAACTGCTACTTGGAACGTTTTCAATAATAACTGGAAAGTACTTGTTTAATTTATTTTTTATATCATCGTGTTTGAGTCAAGAATTCCGACTACTGACTAATAAATTCACCTAGTAATCCCTGGTTCCGCCTGGGCATTTACAACATTATTTATGTTTTCGCGTTCCAGAGCATCTCTCAAAAATATATCTGATCATCCTTAACGACGTATTTAGTTTCATAATGAGAGGCTTATTGAAATAAATATAGAAGTGATTACGCCCACTTCATGGATGCTTGAAAGTTTTCAATTGACTTAATCACCGAATGCTTTTACCTGAGCACAGACACTGGCTACACTATAATGCCATAATGGCCGATATGAATATGCAACTGTCATAATCTTTTAGTAAAAAGGTGTCGAGTTTTAAAAGTTTTAGTGGGGTTTCAATGGATCGTATATAAGATGCATTTGTCATTAGACGTATTAAAATAGCTTTTAGTGTACCTTCAATTTAGTACTATTGAAATTAAAAGCTTTATCTGATATTTTGAATTTTATCTACTTTGTATGGGTTTGGAAATTCATTAAAAATCATATACATACATGATCATCGAAAAAACAAGTAGATATTTTAGTTTGAAGGAAAGCAAATAGAACCGTATAAGGTGGGCAGATATAATTCCGATTTAAGTAGGAAATTAAAACGAGGAAAAACTATAATAAGTCAAACGGCATTTGGCTCTATATCTTTTAAATAGGAATACATACTACACTGCAGTCTTGACTTCACATTCGAACCCTTTTCAAGACAATTCTAAAAGCAATGTAGACCAATGAGCTGCGGTTCACTCTTTTAATTCCATTCGATCATTTTAGCGTTCATTTATTCCGATTAGAGACAGCTTAAAACACTAAAGTGATAATAAAAACACCGTAAAAAACTCCGCTGTAATAATAATAATAATAATACCCTACTCTGCAACGTTACTAAAACAAGGTACTGCGGTAATGACAGTTAACTTTGCCATTACAACAATATAACTATATTAACTTTGTTTTTATTATTAACATTTTTTATAGTATGAGATTTTACTTAAATATATCGCACGCTTGCTTCAAAAGTGCCACAACTCAAAATTCACATCTTTTTAGTTAATATCATAAATTGTAAACAATCCTACATTAAAACCTGAGAAATTACCTAGGTGCCATCTAGACGAGTTTTTTCTAAGCCTAATTAAAACAATTTTTTTGAATGATGTAGGGTTGTTTACTAATCACATTCAAGGAATTAACACACTTTTTAGTAAAAATCAAGCTCTATAATGGGATGCTGAAAGAGGGTTGAAATATTAAAAAAAAAATCCAATTCATACACGAAAAATGATATCAGCGCGGAATTATTAGCAAACATCAATTTTAATTTAATAGGGGACCACGAAGTCTATTGATTTTGAAAAAAATAATAAAAATGGGAAGTTAACGGGGTTTGAAATAAAAAAAAATCAAAAACAAAAACAGAAGATGATATCAACATGAAATTTTTAGTAAAAATCAAGCTCTATGAGGGGATAAAGTCTATTGATTGTAAAATATATTTTTAAAGAAAAATGGGGGTTAAGGGGGGTTGAAATAATAAAAATCCTAACTTGCATTCTTCAGGAAAAATTAAGCTCTATAAGAGGACGAATTCGATTTGAAAAAATTCATATTAAAAATGTTAAACTGTAGAGTATAATATAGAATTCCAAGCATTATATATCTTCATTCTAATTGTATTAGTTATTTTAATTTTAATTGTTTCATACAGATTATTTACTTTAATAATTATGTTTGGGCAATTTTATAGGCTAGCTTTACTAATATTAGATACGTTTATAATTAAATCTTAAATATTCCTATTAAAATATTTTATCCTTAATTTTCTTACTTTTTCATTATACAGGATATTTAAAAATTAATTAAAAAACTTAATGGGTTAGCTTGTAACGGTTTTATTTTGTCACATTAGAAATATATTAGGGATGAGATTTTATCAGTCTTATATAACTTAAATAATTGTAAAAAATCAAATATCAACCTTACGGATTTACAAATCTATGTGAATTGAGGCATTTTATTTATAAAGGAGTTCTGTTATCATACCAGAAGGGTTATGTTTTGAATATTTCAACTTTGTTCTAATAACCCTGTCACAATCCTTCTTTTCTGGCTCCCCTTCACAGAAGTTGGTAGACTCTGGTCCATCTTAGCAACACCAAAAATCTGCTGACCAGTAGGTACCTACAATATTTTTAAAATTCAAAATCACTAGATTTTGGTGAGAAATTGAGAGAGGTAAAAACTGATTCTCTTATCTTTGGACTTTTTGATGTGAATGGTCACATTGTCGCAATTTGCGGATATTTCCAAACATCTTTAAATTTTTAAATATATTTTACTTCGGTTTGTTATACAAACGAAGAATCTCTTTATGAGGATAATTTAAAAGATAATAAATATTATTTCTCACCGTTTTAAAGTCATCCACCATCCAAGGTAGGTCAAACCAACAATTTCTGATATTTTCTTCATTTAATATTCCTTATACTAGAGTGCTAACAATGTATTTTATCTTTGTAGACCTTTTTATGTACGATTTGTACCTTTACTTGCTAAAAATATCTACTTGGCTTTAAGCCGATGGACCTATGGTAAAAGGTATTTTGAACTCCTGCACGTACACTTGCTTTCATATACCCGTCCCGAAGTACCCAGCGCTTTAAGATCCTGAAGGATACTCCTGCATGAATACGAAGCTACTACCTACCTGCTTCGACCTGGGACCTACTTTGGCCAAGTGGATGCAGAACTTCTAGGACCAAACACACACAGATACGCTTGCATGTCTCTCATAATTACAGATTCGTGTCTATTTTGCTATTTAATGATAAACTTAGGGATAATAGGTTATATCTTTCTGTAGTCATTCAAGGTTTTTCTTTTTCAACCACGACTTTGTTTCCTGGAGTTGGATCAAACAGATAAAGGGACAACACAAGTAAATTAACTCCTTTTAATGTATTAATTTGGTTGATTCCCTCTGCTTTAAGCAGTAATTTGTTTCCGGTAACAGGTCGGGGAAAACTGTAAAAAGTTACATTGTAAATATTTAGTGTACATAATTTAATCGCATGACTTCCGATATGATATAAAAAATACAGTATGTATATTTTAACATTTTAAGTTCTTCCAATAAGCACATTTTAATTTAATAATTAAACATAGCCTATTAATTCTTCTAATCCTAATATGTTACAAAGATAATAAAATCATAGAGGTAAAATACACTGGACTGAGAACATCTCTACCCCTTTTAAAATCTAAACTTTGTAAGTTATCAGCCACTTGCACTGGGCCTTGTATATATAAAAGGATTTGACATTTTATATCAATTTGTATTTTTTTTTATTTATTCTATCACCTCAGCAATAAAAATCCTTTACAGCTGTGAAATAATTCAGAGATTTTAAAAGTACCTACAAAAAAAGAAATATTTTCCATTTTACAATAAATCCTTTTTGAAGTGTGCTATCTTCTTCAATATCTACTTTTGCCAATGCGCATGATTTAGGACAACATAACTTAATTTATTATCAAATCCAGATTTGCACCACCTCATAATATTTTTAATTTAGCTTTAACTTTATTTAAAACGATTATCTCTGTATGTGATGACATATTGTATAAAAGTGATATTTAAAAATTTGTATTAGTAAAATAATTGACTTTTTTTATATTTAGTATTCGCATCGGCTCGAAGCGCATTATGTTAAATTACAAACAAGAAAGTAAATACCGCCAATAATTCAAACCATCTCCTTTTATTTATAGGTTAATATTATTTAATTTGTCCAACAAAATAAAATAATAATTATTCTTTAAATAATAATTTTATTATGAACGGTTTATTCACCCTCGTAATTATACTTCATGTCATTTTTTTTGTTATACAAACTACTAGGTCTTATGTTAGATACCTTTTTAATTTGAGTTAGCTACCGACAAAAAATGACCCATTGAGTTTACTAACTTTCTCCCAAACTCATCAGAGTCCCCATTAAACTCGCTAATCGCAAAAAAAACGGATGGCCTTATTACGAACTAAACTCAAATTAACCTGAGAGCGCCCACAAAGTTTTTGTAATAACATGAGAGAGTTCGCCGATCACAATATTTACAGAAATTATACGTTGTCGTAAGCGAGTGGTTACAATTAAAATAAGCCAGCGATGAGATTGCAGGTGCTCATTTTCCATCTTTTGTAACTTCTCTATTTTATAAGCCAGTTTATGTTTACACTAGTATGGAGTGATATTTCTAAAGTAGACAAAGGACAAAAATTACCCTTTTACTCTTCTTATTTTTTTAAATGATAGTTTGGATTGATTGTTCTTTGGGATCACTCTTTATATTAGTAAAGAAAATATGGGGACAAGGACAAACATTAAATATATTTTTTTGGGATTTCCCAAATAAATTACAAAATTACCTCTACGAAGTAATGAAATAGTATATTATGTACCAAGGGACTAAAGTGCCACTTTTAATCCCGCTTCGCTAGGGCAACAAACACTCGAGGGATTAAAACGCTAAATATTGGTTTTTATCAGTTTGATAAAGTAAGGTTTATCCGCGGAATCGCGCCATTTTAAAGACCTAAAAACGTATTTGGAGGTCTTGCTATGTAATGATTTATTAGTTTTTTGAATATAATTATGTATTGAATCATTCATACTAAAAATTATACCTGGATTTTCGTGCTAAATATTGGTTTTTGTCATTTTGATAAAGTAATGTTTAGCCGCGGAATCGCGCCATTTTAAAGACCTAAAAAACGAATTTGGAGATCTTGCTATGTAATGACGTATTATTTTTTTGAATTATGATAAAATATTGAATCATTCATACTAAAAATTATACCTGGATTTTCGTGCTAAATATTGGTTTTTATCATTTTAATAAAGTAAGGTTTAGCCGCGGAATCGCGCCCTTTTTTAATATTTTAACCCTTCTTAACCCTCCTATTTTTATTCAGCATCTCCTTACAGAGCTTGATTTTTACTAAAAAAATCATGCTGGTATTGCTTTTTGTTTTTAATTTATGAGTTTTTTAAAATTATAACCCTCCGGACACGGAGCAGGTCAACTCGGCGATGTAAAGTCGGCGGTCAACTTCGCAAGTCAGTTTTTCCATTTTGTGACGAAAGTATAATTTCTTTTTAGTTTATTTATTTAAAACACACTATTTTCAATTTATTTCAGACATACTATTTAATTTATATAATACTAACTAACAATTCTAATTTATTTCTTACACTTTAACTTTCCAATACAATGTTTTATATTAAAACTGTCTATAACCAACTGACCGCCGTCTTCACACACGCGATATTTATATCAAGCCAACTCTGTAACCAGAATAATCCCGATGATCGGAAAAATTCCAATTCTGACTCAACGGCACACTCCGTCCGTTCTACCCGTTTCTCGAGCCTCAGCAACATTCCCAGAATATTCCATCGCCTCTAGCATGAATCGGCTGCCCAGACGTGAAGGCCGCGTGCTTAGACAGAGTCGGACTTAATAATTTCATGACAGTTTGTTAAGTCTTCCACGATGGCATTTATTTGTCGGTCGAGATTACTGTATTTTGTGGCTCTTTTATTTAACTATATTTTAATATTATATTTAAACGTTGTTATGTAACTAAAAGTTAATCATTTTGTTAAATATATATAATATGTAAAAGATTATTGTATTTCAAACTTTTTAATGTTTGGTTAATAATGTAAACCAAATATCTACGTTATTTTAATATTAATTATTCTAGTTTATTTTAATATTCTTTTTAAATGTTATTATGTAATTGTGGTTCAACCGAAAGTTGGATATTAAGATACATACACGCTTAATATTAACGTTTCTTTAAATTACATAAAACTCGTAATAAAAACGTTGTTGTATCGAAACACTTTGACGTTTTGTTTATATTTTACCTAAAAATATTAATTATTCTACTTTATTGCAATCATATTTTTAAACATTTTCATTGATTATATTTAGAATATTAAGTTGGTTTATGTTTGTTATGTTGTAAATTGCCAAGATTTGAAAAATTTCTCATTTGTAAGAAGAGAAAGATGATGGGTTATGTTGTCATTTTATTTTAAGTAATATAATTTTATTTTAGAGACAACCATATATTCTAAATAATTGGAAGTTTGCGTCTGTTGTTGGATACATTTCTGAAATATTACATTTACAGGATATTTTTACATTTTAAGAATGTTTTAGAAATGTTTCTGAGGCGTTTCGTAATATTTATATATTATTTTATCATATTCATGATTTCCTTAAAATGGTCCGTATTCGAGAATTTTGACAAAAAGTGCAAAATTCGAATTTTAAAGAAAATTCTTCATATAAAAGTTGCTTACAATGTAATTCTCTATAATTTTTGTTTCATACATTTCTCTAAAATAGACCGAATTCGGAAAATTTGAGGTAAAGTGCAAAATTCGAATTTTTCTCATTATTTTCACTTATAATACCACTAGTGACCAAATTATTTCCGGAAATATTTTAGAAATCGCGAATAATTTGAAAATGATTCCGATATCATGCTCTATATTTTTTATTCTACACATGATTTCTCTAAAATAAACCGTAATGGAAAAATCTTCAATTTTTTTACATCAACTAACTTTTCAATGCTCGCTATCTGTTAAAATCAAAGCTTGTTCTGCGATATCATTCATTTCTCTTAAATTTTCGATAATTCATTACTACTTGAATCAGATTGTAATCAGAATCAGGGTACATAAACTATGGTCAAATTTCATATCCCGTCGACGCTCGAGTTGCTAACTCAGAGGTGCACAATTTTGGAGGGCGCCCGAGTTGCGACGAATTCAGGTAGTTTTATATTACGCCCGAGTTGCTAACGCACGAGTTGAGAAAGTGTCACTCAATATTGAGCATGTGGACAAGGTCGGATTTCTCAATATTTATTTCCTTAGAGATCAGTACCATTTTATTTAAATTAATGTAAATAAAATGACAATGAAATAAACCATGGTGAAGTGTAATGAAGATATTAGAATACAAGCAAAGTCAAAGTCAGTAGTCGACAAAGAGGTAGAAAGAATAGAGGAAGAAGAAGAAGAAGAAGAAGAAGAGCAAAGAAGACACCGGTAGTAAATACTGATAGCAATGTGAATAAAGAAGGTAATATAGCAAATGTATTGCAGATTAACGAAAAAAAATTCCGTCGATTTCGTAAACCAAATAAGCAACCTTAATTGTTGCGAAAAATAGAGATAAGTTTCGATAATCATTAATTACACAACTTGTATTTGTTAAGATTATTTAAGGAATATTTTGTTTCACTTGGTTTATTTCTTGTAAAACTTTTTATATTAAAAAGATAAAAAAATACTTTATCGTTGATAGAGCGACAAAAATGTATGCGGGTGCGAACGATAAAAGTTTCTGCATTCGATCATGTCTTCTGTACGAAAAAACGTCTATTTTTGACACATTCGAACAAATAAGAATTAAAAGAAAATATTTTTGTGATAAATGCTGGCACACGAAATAGTTGTGCAAGAAATTGTCTGCTTAAAGGTGATGTAAATGATATAATCGACGTAGGTGATCTCCCGTATCAACTACATGGCAGGAGAGGAAGTGGATTTGATTAATTCATCTGAAGCAGCTCAGTATTTTACATGTTTAAACATTATTATTACAGACATGTGAATGGAAAACAAAAGACTCGAGCTATAAAATATGTCTAAAAAAATTGTAACTAATTGAGGGATTAACTTTTCGTAATTTATTTTAATCATTTATTATAATTTGCTTTGCTTGGAAGGTGTGATTGGTCATTATTTGCACAATGATTGATGATGATATTTTGGAACAGTAACTGTCGATTAGAAGAACGGCGATTAGCGTTAATCAATTATTGATTAGATGATATTAGAATATGACAGCTTTCATATAAAAGTCAATTTTAATAGTTTAATTGGATGGTTTTGTACTGTCGCTTAATATGTATATTAAATTGATAATTAATGAGATTACAAAAAATGTTTAAATGATTTGATATCATTTGAAATTTATACATGATGGCTCAACGAAAATTGACTTGGGAATCGCTCGAACATGTCGATTTTAGTTTGGAGGGGGATCCGTTTTTTTCTTTTTGTAGCATCGTCACTTCAATCCTCGAGTAGTGGGTGAACAACCCCTACAATTTAAGTGCCATGAATGACACATTATTGAAAAGGTAATTTGATAGAGAATTTGGAAATAAGACTATTTATCGTTACTTTTGATTTTAACGCCTCACAGTGCGGCCGATGTCCCGATTTTCAGTCAAAATTCGAAAAAAAAAGTTTCTAATTGCGTTTTTTCTTCATTGGGTTGACTAAAGGGATCCCCCCAAGAAACGAAAACCGTTCACAATAACGTTTCTTTCCCTAAATCCCCTCCTCAATTTCAGTCAGAATGTGGTCTTCGTCCGGGCGCTACACTATTATAGTCATAGAGCGAACGTGTTTAAGTTCTGGAAATAAACAAAATCAAGTAGGACAAAATGGATTCTTCAACTAAAAGTTAGTAAAATATGTGAAAAAATTTCTGAGAAGTAATTATTAAATAGAAAATTGTTAGAAATAGAAATATAAGTTGCTTTTTTTTTGTATTATTATTAACCAAATTTGAATTGTTACAAAAGTATTATTTAGTAAACGAAACAAAATTCAGCTGCCCTTAGCTGCCACTTGGATTTTTTTGAATTTTTTTTTAAACATGAAGTAGGAATTCGTTCCAAGAGTTATAATAATAAATGAAAGAAATAACTCAAAGATATATACAATTAACATGTGATTATAATTAAGATTAAATTTTTTTGTTTTCTTGTTTAATTTTTTTACAGTTTGCTATTTAATTTTTAGGTTTCAATCCTTCGACTAAAGCAATTGTTTAATGTCATAAAAAAATATTATAAAAAATGTGACAAATATTTAAAGAAAAACTGATTAATAATTTTTGTTCGAAAAATGAACTTTACAATGGTGACGAGAAAGGGATAATAAAATATTTGGTGTTCATGATGAAAATAAGATGCAATTTGTAAATTTAAGAAGAACAAGAAATGGTTAAAAGTAGCTCGGCCTCTGTGTCAGATAAAAATGATTTAGAGCGGGGCTCCACGCCTGTTTTACGTTAAGCCTCCCTGGATTATAAAAATATATTCACTCCCCCTTATAATTTTTTTCATTGTTATAATACAAAAACATAATTTTCACGATAAAATTTCTCAATAACAAGTATAATCAATTAAACTAAAAATAATTGCATATTTCTAATTAAAAATCTGATGTGTCCAACACATGACTTTCCTATCTAGTTATTTTAGGCTTTTTCCAGTTATTTTGTACAACCCATTTTCCACATAC